>JACEFZ010018528.1:52500-392500 GCA_014155875.1 Cepaea nemoralis
TAGATATGGAATGAAAAGATATGGCAAATGCTGTCATGATTATAAACTACCTAAGGATATTCTGCGAAAAATTGGATCACAGGAGGCATATACATGTTTCTTTCAATCATCCTCCTCATCCTCATCATCGCAGGAGCAAACACAACAGGAAATAGCTACAGAAACTGAAGAGGAGTTGTTTGACTGGGATTTGGCAGATCTGGAATAAACTTCATTCTAATATTCAGTGATAATAATAAATTATAATGTGCTACTTTATAACATTTTGAATGAATACCGCCAGGGCTTGTTTTAGTGATTTCCCCAAAAAATAGTATTGCAATTTGGTGCTTTTTTTGGCTCGAAAGTAGTTCTGATTGGGATTTGGCGGATCTGGAATAAACTTCATTGTAATATGAAGTGATAATAATAAATTATATTGTGCTACCTTGTTACATTTGTAATAAAAACAGTTGGTGCTTTTTTTTTTTGGTGCTTCCTAAACATTTGTGTTGCTTTTTAGTGCTTTTTGGGTCGATTTTGGTGCTTTTTCATCAAAGGGAGATGGCAACACTGCATCCATCCATACATCCATCCATCCATCCATCCATCCATCCATGCATCCATCCATCCACCCACCTACCTACCTTCCTACCTACCTTTCTACCTACATACCTACCTACCTACCTACCTACCTGTCTGTCTGTCCTGTCTGCCTGTCTGTCTGTCTGTCTGTCTGTCTGTCTGTCTGTCTGTCTGTCTGTCTGTCTGTCTGTCTGTCTGTCTGTCTGTCTGTCTGTCTGTCTGTCTGTCTGTCAACCAGTCCGCGCTATTAAATATTGATAAAAGTTACTGGAAAAAATGTGAGGACCATGGTTGAAAGAGGAAGAGGACTATTGGAGAAAGGATGGATTGAATTATATGCAACCGAGAGCAACCATCAACCTACTGGAATCGTCTGACACAGATTAAGGTCTGAGCAGATCGCAGACCTTAATCTACGTACACACTTACTGGGATATTTTGCTCCAACTATTCAGACGAATTGCAGGCCCTAAACATTACAGCATCAGCATAATGTCAATGGCAACAGTTTGTATTCCAAAGTGATGAATTTTCAATTCCGTAAGCCCTCAGCGGTGACAAACAAATGTACTGAAAACACACACACACACACACACACACACACACACACACACACACACACACACACACACACACACACACACACACACACACACACACACACACACACTAAACGCATTGAATACCAACAGAAGAGTAATATTGCGGTGGAAACTGACATATTGTGGCATAACAAGAAACGTGAGAGCAAACACGTTGTCAAATTAGGAGACAACACACATGTATACAAATCAATCTATAAACTTCATTGAAAAGAGGACCAACATCTTGGTCGTTAAGAAGAAAGACCACTACAGAGACACTGACAACTATTTTCATAGTGCAAAACAGGTAATCATGTTCCGTCTCTGAACGGTAAACAGCAGAGTAGACAATCTTTCACGAAGACTCAAAGCGGGTCTATCGCCCATGTGTACGTGTGAACAAACTACACAGACAGCTGAACAGATCCTTACAAATGGAAACATGATGACTAAATTGCGGTATCATTTTGGTCACTCCATACGCACATTAACGCACAGCTATTTGGAAGCTTTTATGAACTCAATATAAAAAGCTAACATGAATACTTGTGTACACTTTATTAACCAGCAGCTGAAGAAACAAGAAGGAAATGAAAAATAAGGTAAGAAATATATGCCTTCTACTTTCCTGTTAATTTACAAATTATTTACCCAGTGCCTCTGTAAATTCTCTGTCTTTACTAATATTACACATTGCACCCCTCTCGGGATTCTCCGTGGTGAAGTGGTCAAGCCGTCTGACTCGGGCTCCGAAGGTTGTATGTTCGATTTCGGGCCGCGTTCTTCATTTCACGAGTGCATTTTTTCGAAGACTCCCGAGGGTCGTCGCTGGAGGTACGGAGTTCGCTCTTTGTGCGACGCTTTCCGCGCTGCGGAAAGACACTGAGCCATATGGGATAAAAACCCGGTGCAATGCAGCCGACCCTGTCGATTTTAAGCTACTTCTTTCATTGCACCCACTCCCATACGAATCCGGATACGCCTTGTGTGTCATCTGAATTGGCGGGGCTTTCATTAATGTAAACATAAATTTGTTAGAGAGAAATCACTAGTTTTTCAGCAAACCGTCAAATAAATGTCGCCGCTTTCGATGATTTAAGTTGGTTTTGGACCTATCAAAGACATATTCCTTGGGTGGGAGTAAATATCATAACGATGCAACAGACAGTTTTCAAAATAATTGATCGTGAATGAAGGCACTCTTTTCGGGACATACAGAACACAGAACAGAATATTTCCTGGCTAGCAAATCCATTACATGGAATGTCCGAATCGTAAGCTCGATGTGTGAATGTCATCTGCAGACTGATCTATCGTGGTTTCCGGAGGAACAGCCTGTGGTGGACAAGGGGCCCACTATACGGAAGTTAAGCTAAGCAGTCATGTGCAGGACGTGATTCCTTGGGTGAACCCAGTACCAGAGCGCTAAGTGTCGGCTCTGCAATAATGAAAGTCTCCTTGGATGGCGGGGAATGCCCATGGTCTGCCCCTGCCTTCCCTTGAGGGCTGACCGGGGTGTCTTGGCCGCTCTAACTTGACCTGCCGCGATTTAGGTGACACCACGACAGTGAGACGTCGAAATTCCTTCAAAACACCCGGGAAGGATAACCCGGTGAACAAAAAGGCGCCAATAGACGCAAGTATCGCAATTTTGCTGTAAACAGGCATAACGCATTTACGTCCGAGTGAGGAACAAATGTCCTTCGAAACACCCGGGAAGGATAATCCGGTCATTAATTGCTAACAGAAGTCGGATGTGTCGGCCGACAGGCGCAAGTATCGCAGCTCTGCTGTAAACATGCACAACGCAATTTTTTTTTTTTTTAAATTCGCATATCCTTTACTGGACATCGCTGTCAACAGCAACATCTTTCAGCTGTCTGTTGATTTCTTGGCAAGATTACGCTCAGTAGTTTGCCATTGCTTTCTGAGAGGCAGGCTCAGTTATCTCGCAAGTCACCAGCGGGGGTAGAACCGCTCCCAGTTCTCGCCCGCTACTAGACTGTACATGATAAACGGGATTACGGAGAAAGTATTGTAACCCCTCGTCCAGAGAGACCGGCACAAACAACCTCCGAATGAACGCAGAAGACGAAGAAGATATCATCAAATGGCAAATCAGAAGACGAGATCGAAAATAAATGTATTCAATCAATCAATCAGATGCCGTCTCCACAATGAAGGTTGGCTGCAATGGATCTCCAACACTGTCTTTAGCTCTGACTACATTCTGTCAAGCTGATGTTCGTCCATCTCTTGATGCTATCTTCCCACTTGTATCATTGTCTGCCTCTTGCTCGCTTGCCCTCAACCTTGCCCTCGACTTTGGTTTTTATAAGAGTATCATGTCTTTTAATGTGACCGAAATAGTTCACTTGCCTCCTTTTTATTTCTTTCATCAACTCTCTCTCTCTCTCTCTCTCTCTCTCTCTCTCTCTCTCTCTCTCTCTCTCTCTCTCTCTCTCTCTCTCTCTCTCTCTCTCTCTCTCTCTCCCCCCCTCTCTCTCTCTTCATTCCCAGTTTTTCTAGAACCTCTCTATTTGATTGTTTTTGTTTCTATGAAATACAACATATTCTTCTGTATATCCACATCTCCAGTGCCTCCATTCGACTTTCTAGTTGGTTGTTCAATGTCCCGGCTTCGGCGCCATACAGTAGTGTTGAACTTACGTAGCATTTGACAGTTCTCATTTTTAATGCGTTGTTAATCTCTCTAGATGTTAATACTGATTTCATGCTGTCGAATGCATTTTAGCAATTCCTATTCTCTGTTTGGTTTCTATTTCACTTCTGCCATTATCTGTTATTATATGTCCAAGATAGGAGAAACTTGTTACTTGTTCTAGTATCTGCCCGTTTACTGTGATGTTCATTGGTGACCATTCTGCTAATTATCATAGTTTTCGTATTTTGGATGTTAATATCTAAGCAACAATCCTATGCCTGTTTACATGTTCCACTAGGCTATGTAACTCTTGCTAGCTTTCTGCTAGTAACATGGTATCGACAGCATGCCTAAGATTGTTTAGATTCTTCCATTGATGTTAAGTCCAGGCAGTTCGACTTGGTTAAAGATGTATTAAGACAAACCAACACACTGGACAAATGGCACCAATACTAAAGAACAAACACGTATCAGAAGACACTACCCCTCTGCTGTGTGTCCACCGTGACGAGGTAGAGGGGCTTGTGCGTCCCAATGACCCCAAGAGCTATGCCGACAGTAGCACAGCCACCCATGTCGGACAGGTCAAAGGAGAGGGACCAGACGAAGAGACACACAAACCTGCTGCCTTGTAGGTAGACTGGGGACAGTCAAAGGCTAGGGAAAGCATCCCAAATACATGCTTGTCGAAATCGGATGTACTGATCCACAGGCTAGACAAAGCAGTGCAACGTAACTTAATTCATGATGTCACAAATCAAAATTAATCGATATGGTGCTAATCCCGTGAAGTCCCATCAGGCGGTGATAGTGCCCGGCCCCCTGCCTCGAGGGGGTCCACCCATGACTACTGGTGGTCACCTTCCCCTGTGCTGTGGAGTCAAGGCACAGAGGAGTAGGTTAAGAGCTATTGACCAAATACCCCGGACACTCAACATACTACAGTGGAATGCCGAAGGAGTTTACAAGAAGAAAGACTCCCTAACACAGCGTCTTCATAAAGATAGAATAGATGTGGCATGCATTCAAGAGACACACCTCAACGCCAATCACAAATTCTCAGTCAGAGGATATCAGGCCACACGTTTCGACCGCGAAGGACACAAAGGAGGAGTTCTAATACTTACACGAAATACAATACCTTGCAGCGAAGTATCTGTGATCTCTGACAACCAAACGGAAATTATAGGTGTTGATATAATGATAAAGGACGTGAGAATAAGAATCTACAATCTGTATAGCCCAGCAGATAAGGACCTTACACTCTCAAACATGAAAATAACTGACACAAACTGCATTATTGTCGGAGACTTTAATAGCCGTTCAGAAAGATGGGGATACCCAGATACTGACAAAAGAGGTGATGAATTGGAGGACTGGGAAATAGACTCAAATCTCCATCTACTCAACAAAGCGGATGACACACCGAGCTTCTACTCCAGAAGATGGCTTACCACTTCTACTCCAGACTTAGCTTTCTGCACAGGAGACATCCTCCACAAAATCGATCGCCATGTGCTGGACCAATTAGCAGGTAGTGACCACAGACCAATCAAGCTTGAAATGAATATGGAGTATGTTCCACAGGAGCAAAAACCCTTGCCCCGCTGGAATTACAAACGAGCAGATTGGGACAGATTTGCCATACTAACAGACAAATATTGTGAAAACATAAATACACGATATGGCAACATAAAGCAAATGGTGGAAAGTCTAAACAGAGCGATAATACAGGCAGCCACTGAGTCCATTCCAAGAGGAGCGAGGAAAAATTACAAACCATACTGGACTGAAGAACTACAAAGTTTGGAGGACAAAGTTGAAGATGCCAGGAAGACAGCAGAGAGAGAACAAACAATTGAAGCAAACATCTCTCTCAAAGCCATCTCAGCAAAATATAAAAGAACAGTAAATCAAACAACAAGAGATTGTTGGAGGGAAAAAACAGAAAACCTGAATTTTGACAGGGATGGAAACAAACTATGGAAACTAGTGAAAGCCATGAACAATGAAGGACCTAGAAACAAACAAATAACAATTAAACAAGGAAATGCCTTGCTTACAGGAAAAAAGGCTGCAAATGCACTAATGGAACACTATGCAAATGCAAACCACATTGATATTACAACCGAACAGAAGAAAGCAATCAAAGACAAACAGATACATCATAGAAATACTGAGACAGCAGCAGAATATATGATGGCAAATCTAACAATGGAAGAAATGGAACAGGCAATGAATACCCTAAAAAAGAAGAAATCACCAGGAAAGGATGGAATCACAAATGAAATGCTAATAGGACTAGGCACCAAGGCAAAGAAGAAACTACTAGCAGTTCTAAATAACAGCTGGAAGAGAGGAATAGTCCCACAGGCATGGAAGGAAGCTATACTAATACCAGTCCCAAAGAAAGGAAAAGACCTGGAAGAACCAAATGGCTATTGACCTATCAGTCTACTTAGCTGTGTAGGAAAATTAATGGAACGCATTATCAATGGCAGGCTAACATGGCATCTGGAAGAAAACAAACTCTTAACACCACACCAAGCAGGATTCAGAAAGTACAGATCCACTGAAGATCAAATAACCTATATAGCTCAGGAAATAGAGGATGCCTTCCAAGAGAAAAAGCACACACTAGCAGTCTGGATAGATTTAGAAAAAGCATTTGATAAAGTATGGAAGGAAGGACTGAAAGTAAAACTGCAAAACATGCATGTTTGTGGGAAAATGTATAAATGGATCAGCCACTACCTTGAGAACAGAACTGCCAGGACAAAAGTACAAGGACAAACAAGCAAAATGATGCTGCTGGAGCAAGGTGTCCCCCAAGGAGGAGTTCTTTCACCAACATTATTCCTAGCATATGTACTCGGCTCGCGATGATGGTGGAATTCTGCAAGAGGGCGTCTGATTGGTCTGGAACTCTGGGACCCCAATATATAAGGCCCCGCACAGGTAGAACTGGCCCTTTTTCCGTAGTCCACCACACTGAGTGACGAGGCGCCAATGCCTATTTCTAATGTGTGTTTAGTAGTTAGACCCTGAAGTTTTGCAGTGGAAAAGCCAGAATTCTAGTTTTAGATTTTAGATTTTCCTGGGTTTTTAGTAGACTAGAAGTTTTTGATAAATTAGTTTTTGGTGGACTAGAAGTTTTTGTTAAATTAGTTTTAGTGGATCAGTTGTTGGTGAATTAGTGTTTGGTAGATTTGTAGCTTTCACTGGATTAGAAGTTTTTGCTACATTTAGGAATTTGGTTTGTTAGGTTAGTCTCTTTGCTGTTTGATTTTTGCTGTATCCTAATTTCTTTGTTGATGCTACATGTCTGTATATTATTGTGAAGTTTAGAAGTTTAATAAACAAATGATGCTTGTGTTACTCTTACTTTGTTGTTTAGTTGATAGACTCTAGTGTTATAGTCATTGGTGTTAGAACAGCCCTCGGAGTAATTCTTTGTCTGGGATTGGAGAATATTGTTCTAATCCCCTGTCGGCCCACCCTGGACCTTCTTAAACCTTAATTCTTTTCTATTCTTGTTAACCGAGGACGGTGAGAGGTTCTTTCTCTTTATTCATTTTCTTCTTTGGCCCTACGCAGTCAGGGTTTGCGCTCTTCTCCTCACATCACCGTAGCAGAAGTAAGTGGTCCTTGCTTCCTGTTTATACCTCTGTTTTCAAGTGGCGAGCCTGACCAGGATAGTGACAGCCTTAGAATTATTCTGGTAGGATTGTTTTGGTACCAAGTGAGTGTTTTAGTTGAGGTCTTTAGTTGGTTTCTGTGTCGGTTCATTTTTGGTATAGTTGGTAATAGTCTTCTAGAGATAGCAAAACCCAGGTTAGCTAGTTAGGCTCCATTGCAGAACCACCCGTAGCATAGTATCTTGTCCTTAAGATGGAGACCAGAAGTACTCGTGCGGCAGTGAGAGTTGAACAAGACGAGTCGCCGACAGTTTCTACGATGGGAACCGAAGATTCCCGCCCAGTGGAAGCTCCACCACGCGAGCTCACTGAGGCTTTGAGGTACGTTGTAGTACCAACCAGAAAGCCTGTTCGGTGTTTTGGGGAGAAAGGTGGGCCATCAGTAGAAGAGTACGTCAGGGAGGTGAGGTCAGCTTGGAGGGCTGGCATGTTAGAGACTGTCGATAAGGTGGATGTTATTTTCGACAGCATAACCAGTCCTGTCAGGAGGGAGTTGGAACTCCATGCTTCTGAGGAAGATCCCGAGGCCATGCTACAGGCCTTGCTGAAGATATATGGTGAGAAGAAGAGTCTACGGGAGCTCCTGGCAACGTTATTCACAATACGCCAGCGAGCTGGGGAGACAGTCCATGACTTCTCCCATAGGGTCAATGCTGAGTTCAAGAGGGTAGTGAAGGCCCAGGAAACGCAAGGTGTCCCTGTGTTGGATGGGGAGGCCCTTCGAGACCAGTTTGTGGCTGGCATAAGGGACAGTTTCACCCAAACTGTCCTAAAAGAAAAGATCGCACAAGATTCATCTGTGACTTTTCTTCAAGTCAGGGAGTGCGCACAAACATGGGAAGGTGTGCGGGCCCCACTAGGTGCTGAAATCAGAGAGGTAGAGGTGAGAGCCAGAAATGAGAACACTGGGGAAATTCAGTCAAGCGTACCTTCAGCGGTGAAAGTTGAGTTTCAGCAGGGGCGGTACGGGCCGGTGCAGGCTGAGGTAGTCCCACAAACGGTAGAATGTAGGCCTGCACATACTGAGCCAGCTCGAGTACCACCAAGAACTGAGTTTACTTCCAGGCAGGGTGAAATTGACTTTCTTCAGAGGGAGATGTCTGAGATTGGTGCCAGGCTGAACAGACTCACCACCAGCGATCAACAACATCAAGTGCCACGTTGCTGGCGATGCAATCGGGTTGGTCACTTGAGACGCGAGTGCAGACAAGCATTAAACGGGACCCCTCTAAGGCTGGGAGCCAGGTATTACAAGGGGAGCGTCATGGCTCGGACATTAAAATTGTGGGTGGTAGGCCCGAAGAGACTGTCTTGATAGGTGGGAAGAGTGTCCAGTGTGTCATCGATACAGGTTCTCAAGTATCCACCATTACTGAGGCCTGTTTCAAGGGCATGTTCCAGGACTTTGTTCTAAAGGAAGGACAATTCGTTAGGTTGACGGCCGCAAATGGCGTAATGATTCCATATGTGGGGTACTTCATGTGTGACATTGTGTTGGGTGGGACACAAGTGAAGGACTGTGGGGTGTTTGTCACCAAAGACATGGACAATGGGGAGAGAAGAGTGCCTGGCATTATTGGCACGAACATTTTACAGTCAGTGCCGAATCTGTGTAGGTTTCTTAATTGGAGCAGCACAGCGGAGGAGATTCCTAGAGTCGGACTGGACGGAGTTAAAGTGTTTGTTGACAATAGAGTTTGCGTACCTGCCCGCTCCATCACTGCAGTTAGTGTAAAATGTGTAAGATTTGTGCGTGAAAATATGCATGTCATTTTCAGCCCAACTCGAGACTTGGAGCACAAGGGTTTGCTTTTCTCCCACACTTTGACTACCTTGAGACGGGGCGTATGTCAAGTCCAAGTGGTCAATCTGGGGGATGAAGACATATTCTTGTCGAAGGGTACTCAAGTTGGGGATATTTCAGATGCTACTGTAGATTTGACCAACCATTTCAAAATGGTAAGTGCTCAGGAAGTGGAGGTTTCAACACGGCCTTATGCCGGAGAGAAAGATGATGTTAGGTGCCCTGTAGATTTGAGCAGTTTTGAGGGTAGTGATAGAGATAGGAAGAAGTTAGAGGAGTTATTAGTTAGGTATGATAGTCTTTTTGCCAAGGGAGATACTGACATAGGCTATACAGATAGGGTAACCCATAGCATCCAGTTGACAGATGAGACCCCCATCAAGCAGCCTTATAGGAGAATTCCCCCAGCATTTTATAGAGAAGTACAAGATCATCTCCAAGGTTTATTAGATAGTCAGATAATTAAGGAAAGTTCCAGTCCTTGGGCTTCTCCGGTGGTCCTCGTGAGAAAAAAGGATGGTAGACTTAGGCTATGTGTCGATTATCGGGCTGTAAATGTTAGGACAAAGAAAGATGCATACCCTCTCCCTAGAGTAGATGAGTATCTAGATGCCCTGGGTGGTGCCAAATTGTTTTCAACTCTAGATCTTGCCAGTGGGTATTACCAGGTGGCCATGAAGCCAGAGGATCAAGAGAAGACTGCTTTTACCACCCCGTTTGGTTTGTATGAGTATACGCGCATGCCAATGGGACTTGCAAACTTCGCGAGCAGCTTCCAGAGGTTAATGCAATGCTCTCTGAATGACTATTTTTTTCAGATTTTGTTGGTATACCTTGATGACATTTTGGTGTTTTCTGGGGATTTTTCAGAGCATTTGAGTAGGCTTGAGAAAGTATTTGAGAGACTGCAGTCCATTGGGCTAAAACTAAATCCTGAAAAGTGTAACTTTTGTCAGAAAAAGGTTGAGTTTTTAGGGCACACCATTTCAGAAGAAGGCATTGGAACCATGGATGATAAAGTTGCAGCCATAAAAGAAGCACCTGTGCCCAGAACTCAGACAGAACTTAGGTCATTTCTAGGGTTAGCCAGTTATTATAGAAGGTTTGTCTCAAAGTTTGCTAATATTTCAAGACCACTACATGAGCTGGTGGGCCAACTCAACCAGCAGCAAACCGGTGATACTAAGAAGAAGAAAGGACCCATAGGGCGGTTGTGGACTCCAGAGTGTGACGAGGCGTTTAATCGATTAAAAGAGGCTCTGACATCAACACCCCTTTTGGGCTTCCCAGACTTCTCATTACAGTTCATATTGGAGGTAGATGCCTCATACCAGGGTTTAGGTGCTGTCCTCTCACAAATTCAAGATGGTAAGAAAAGAGTCTTAGCTTACGCTAGCCGCACGCTACGCCCCAAAGAACGAAATGCTAAAAGCAGTTCTAAGCTTGAGTTACTTGCAGTTGAAGTGGGCTATGACTGAGAAGTTTAGAAGTTATCTTTTAGGTACTAAAGTAGAAGTTTTTACAGATAGTAGGAATTTAGCTTTGTGGCAAAAGGCAAAACTGGGTGCCATTGAGCAGAGATGGATAGCACAGATGTCGATGTATGACTACACCATTAAGCACAAACCAGGTCGTGCTAATGGAAATGCTGACTATTTGTCCCGCTACCCATTTGAAGCCCCAGGAAGATCAGATGAAGAAGGTGACATTCCAATCAGTCACATAGCTGCTACACCAGTTAGTCCAAACTTAAGAACTGCTAGGATAGGAGAGATTGTAGATGTAGATAGACAGAATAACCCTGTAGGTAATGTGCCACTGTTATCATTACCATCATATTCAACTGAAGAGTTGATAAAACTACAAGCAGAAGATGTCCATGTGTATAAAGTGTTAACTTGTGTGAGCGAGAGAGTGAGACTGAGTAAGATAGAGATGAGGGGTTTACCCCCTGAAACCAAAAGCTTGTTGAAGCAGCGAAAGAGATTGAGTGTGATTAATGGGTTGTTGTACAGGAAATTAAAGAGGCCAGGTAGAGGGTGGATTTCTCAATTAGTGGTACCTGATGCATTGAAGCAGAGAGTGTTAGAATCGGTGCACAGCACCGGCCATCAGGGCAGAGATAGGATGATACAAATCCTTAGAAGTAGATGTTATTGGGTTGGCATCACGAAAGATGTTGAACTGTTTTGTAAAAGATGCCAGAGGTGTAATATTGCTAAACCACCCCATATTAAACTGCAGGGTCCTTCAGGTAATTTATTAGCATCTAGGCCTTTTGAGGTGGTGACCATGGATTTTACTATGTTAGAGAAGGATAGTCGGGGGTATGAAAATGTGTTGGTCATTACAGATGTTTTCACCAAATTTACAGTTGCTGTTCCCACAAGGGATCAGAAGGCCTCGACAGTTGCAAAAGTTCTGGTGGAGAAATGGTTTCTGTATTTAGGTGTACCCCATAGACTCCATTCAGATCAAGGCAGGAACTTTGAATCGGCTGTGATTGCAGAACTCTGTAGAGTGTACGGGATTCAAAAGAGCCGTACCACGAGTTACAATCCAAAAGGGAACGGTCAGTGCGAAAGGTTTAATAGGACCCTACATGATCTTCTGAGGCCACTAGAGGCAAGCCAGAAAAGGAAATGGTCTGAACATATAGCTGAGGTTTTGTTAGTTTATAACTCTACGCCCCACTCGTCCACAGGTTACTCCCCGTACTACTTAGTGTTTGGAATAGAACCCAGATTGCCAGTAGATTTCATGCTAGATGCTAGTGATGATAGTGATTGTAATGATGGGGAACCAAATGTTGAGAACTGGGTGACTGGACATCTTTCCCGTCTGCGTAATGCGCATGTTAGGGCAGGCGAACAGTTAAGAAAGTTAGCTGCTGTAAGGAAAGAGAGATGTGACAAGACATCATCCTCTAAATTGCTAACCATAGGAGAAGTAGTTAGGAAGAGAGTCCACTATACAGAGAGGTGCAAGATTAAAGACCAGTGGTCTGTAGATAAATATACAGTGGTGCAGGTCCCAAAAGCATCAGGAGGCCCATATGTTATTAGAAGAGTGGGAGAGAATGGACCTGACATTAGAGCAGCAGGACACGAGTTAAAGCGGTGTGAGAAAGATGCGGTAATTGAGGTACCGGAGGCGACGATAAGACTACCCGAATTGCCTGTCGTGGCAGAGGTTGAGGAACCACGGGATAGACCGCCAAGAAGTGACTGGTACATGTTTGAGCCAGGAGACTTGAATGTGAGGCGATCAGAGAGAATCCGTCTTAGAAGAGATAGATGATGTTATTTTTGAATACATTTTGTTTCAAATGTTCAGTGTTGAGGCAAGTGGTAACCTGTATAAAGGTTGCTGATTTATTGTTTGTGTAACTTTTATGATTGTTTAATTATTTTTATGTAAAAAGTGAGGGTTGTATTCATTTTGTTATGATTGCTCATGTAGCAGAGGGGCTATTTCTCCTCACTGATGTTAATTTGGTCACTGAGTATTAACTTGTACTAGTATAAGGATGGCTTATGCTTATATGTTATTAATGTTATTTTGGACTTATTGATGACTGGTGACGTACATGTATACTGTTTCACATTATAAATCTGGATAGAATGAGTAAATTGTTTTATAATGGTACTGTTTAGGGATGTAACCAGCAGTTCAGGTGTTGAGGGCAGTGTCCTCAAGAGTGACAGGTTTATTTGTTGTTGCTGAGAGATGTGTTCCTTGGCATAGAATTATCAGAGCATAGAGGTGTGAAGATAACTACCTTGCTTTGATGAGTGTACCAGGGACGTATGGTCCGGTTGTCGAAACGACAACAGTTAAAGAGGGGAATTCTTCATTGTTTTTGTAATTGTTCGTATAATATTGTGAACACTAAGGTGGCGGGAGACTGTCTCCCTGTTGATTGCATTATTTTTTTTACTGCTGATATTAGTTTAGTCATGAATAATGACTGGTATTAATGTAAATGTACCTTGTATTTGCATGTGACCATTATTCTTGTTGGTACCTGATGTACATTTTTGGGGTGTTTTACTTGATGGGTGATGTCTGGTGAGGATAGGAAAAATATTTTTTGAGCTCCATCAATAGTGGAGGACTATAAAGTAGGGGTCAGAAATTATCCCTCCTTTACCCAAGGCACTAGGGGTGTAATGTTCAGTTGTCTGGGACGACAACAGTTAAAGATGGGGAATAATGTACTCGGCTCGCGATGATGGTGGAATTCTGCAAGAGGGCGTCTGATTGGTCTGGAACTCTGGGACCCCAGTATAGAAGGCCCCGCACAGGTAGAACTGGCCCTTTTTCCGTAGTCCACCACACTGAGTGACGAGGCGCCAATGCCTATTTCTAATGTGTGTTTAGTAGTTAGACCCTGAAGTTTTGCAGTGGAAAAGCCAGAATTCTAGTTTTAGATTTTAGATTTTCCTGGGTTTTTAGTAGACTAGAAGTTTTTGATAAATTAGTTTTTGGTGGACTAGAAGTTTTTGTTAAATTAGTTTTAGTGGATCAGTTGTTGGTGAATTAGTGTTTGGTAGATTTGTAGCTTTTACTGGATTAGAAGTTTTTGCTACATTTAGGAATTTGGTTTGTTAGGTTAGTCTCTTTGCTGTTTGATTTTTGCTGTATCCTAATTTCTTTGTTGATGCTACATGTCTGTATATTATTGTGAAGTTTAGAAGTTTAATAAACAAATGATGCTTGTGTTACTCTTACTTTGTTGTTTAGTTGATAGACTCTAGTGTTATAGTCATTGGTGTTAGAACAGCCCTCGGAGTATTTCTTTGTCTGGGATTGGAGAATATTGTTCTAATCCCCTGTCGGCCCACCCTGGACCTTCTTAAACCTTAATTCTTTTCTATTCTTGTTAACCGAGGACGGTGAGAGGTTCTTTCTCTTTATTCATTTTCTTCTTTGGCCCTACGCAGTCAGGGTTGCGCTCTTCTCCTCACATCACCGTAGCAGAAGTAAGTGGTCCTTGCTTCCTGTTTATACCTCTGTTTTCACATATATAAATGACATCACAGAAAATTTTCCAGCCAGAGTACACACATCCTCCTTTGCAGATGACCTAGCCATATGGACATCTGAAGAATATATTAGTACAGCTAACAGCAGAATACAGCAAGCCTTATTAGCGCTAGAGGACTGGTCAAAATCATGGCTAGTGAAGATAAGTGAGGAGAAAACAACATGCACAGTGTTCTCCCTCTCAAATAAAACTCAGCAACCTAAGCTGGTATTGAATGGAAAAATATTGCGCCATGAAGAAAATCCAAACTATCTAGGAGTCACCTTTGATCGTCGCCTGACATGGAAGACACAGGTTGAGAAAAATCGAACAAGAGCAAGGCAGAGAATGGCAATCATGAAAAAGTTTGCTGGTACAACGTGGGGAGCAGATGAGAAAGTTCTCAAGAAGTTATATACTGGACGGGTGAGGCCAGTACTGGAATATGGCATTGCAGCTTGGGCAACAGCAGCTAAGTCAAACTTTAACAAAATAAGTAGAGTCCAAAACCAAGGAATGCGAATCATAACTGGAAGCCTGAAGACAACGCCTATTAATGAACTAGAAAAGATCACTTGTTTACAACCAATGCAGGATAGAAGAGATAGCAGAGCCCAGCAACAAGCAGAAAAATTTAGAAGATTGACAGACCACCCTATGTACAACAGATTTAATGGCTTTGGAAAGGGAAGACCTGAAGCGTAGCAACTTTGTAGAAACTGCAAAACGAAGGATTAGGGCAGATCCTATACTTAACATATCAACAGTCAAGCCCATACACAATGCACACAAGTTCCCAGCTTGGAGACAGCAGCAACTGCCTGAGATGATAGAAAACTATTCCTGGTATTGAGAAAAAGAACACTCAGCATGAAACCGAAAGAAGAGAAATAACCCTAAACTACATAAAAGAACATTACCCAAGCAGGAATTGGACCCATGCATATACAGATGGATCAGCCAAAAATTCAATAGAGAATGGAGGAGGAGGAATTCTCCTAAATTTAAAAAATGGAGTGAAAAAAAACACATTCAATGGCAACTGGAAAATTTTCCAGTAACTTCAAAGCGGAGGTAGAGGCTTTGAAAACTGCAGCAGAAATGCTCCTGATGGAGGAAAATAAAGAGAAGCAAATAGCTATCTTCACAGATGCAAAGTCAGCTGTCTCAATACTGAAGAGCAATAACAGCACAGAAATAGCTGACCTAAGAGCAGCACTCCATGGTCTATGCCAGAAATCCAAAAAAGTTGTAATACAGTGGATCCCATCACATTGCAGTATACCTGGAAACGAAGAGGCTGACAGACTGGCAAAAGAGGGCGGACGACTACCACAGCCTGACATAGACATAACCTATAATGAGGCAAAGAGGTTGATAAAAAGCACTTATAGAACCAAATGGGAATCAGAGCATCCAGGCCATCAGAAGGATGATGCATATTACAAACTCGACCGAAGAGAACAAGTAGCAATCTTCAGACTCCGCACAGGACATAACAGGCTGAAATACCACTTGTTCAATAAACTAAAGATAGGAGATACCGATGAATGTAATTGTAGAACTGGAAAAATGACAGCAAAACATTTGCTGCAGGATTGCCCAACGTATGCAGAACAGAGAAAGATATTTTGGCCCACACCTGCTTCATTTGAGGACAAGCTCTATGGAGATATCAACAAGCTCAAGTTGACAGCAGCTTACTTTAACTACATACAGGTTGACATTTAAAGGTGCATGAAGACTCAGAGGCATGAAATGGAATATTGCTTGGATAGCAAATCCATTATGTGGAAAGTCCAAATCGAAAGCTCGCTGTGTGGGCTTCATAAAAGGTGGAAAAGTGTCCTAGTGGCACGAAATGGAATATTGCTTGGACAGCAAATCCATTACGTGGAAAGTCCGAATCAAAAGCCCATTGTGTGGGCTTCATAAAAGGTGGAAAAGTGTCCTAGTGGCATGAAATGGAATATTGCTTGGATAGCAAATCCATTACGTGGAAAGTCTGAATCAAAAGCCCACGGTGTGGGCTTCATAAAAAAGGTGGAAAAGTGTCCTAGTGGCACGAAATGGAATATTGCTTGGATAGCAAATCCATTACATGGAAAGTCCGAATCGAAAGCTCACTGTGTGGATGTCATCTGCAGACTGCATACTTCTGGTTTCCGGAAGAACAGCCTATGGTGAACGGAAGGCCCAATATACGGAAGTGAGGCTAAGCAGCCATGTGCAGGACGTGACGATTCCTTGGGTGAGCCCAGTACCAGAGCGCTATGTATCGGCTCTGCAAGTATGGAAGCCTCCTTGGATGGCGGGGAATGCCCATGGTCTGCCCCTGCCTTCCCTTGAGGGCTGACCATGATCTTTGGCTGTTCTATATGGACCAGCTGGGATGGGGGATAACACCACAACAGTGAGAGTCAAACGTCCTAAGAATTATGTGTCTGAAAGTTGGTATGTTTTATATTATAATGGTTAGTTGTCTGAAAGTTGGTATGTGTTATGTTATAATGATTAGTTGTCTGAAAGTTGGTATGTGTTATGTTATAATGATTAGTTGTCTGAAAGTTGGTATGTGTTATATTATAATGATTAGTTGTCTGAAAGTTCGTATTATATTATAATGGTTAGTTGTCTGAAAGTTCGTGTTATATTATAATGATTATTTGTTTGAAAGTTCCTGCTCCGTGGTTAAGGAGTTACGGGCTCAGTTCGTGATCCCGCATACACAGCTGCGCGCGATTCGGCATCAGACAGTGTTGGTTTTTTACGAAATGGTATGTGTGCCGGTCGCTCAGAAAGCAGTGGTAAACTACTGAACGTAAACTTGCCAAGAGATCACAACAGCAAAAAAACAAAACAAAGTGCTGGCGTTGACTGCAGCGTCCTGTAAAAGAATACGCAATTAATTAATGTTTTTTTTTTTTGGGGGGGGGGGGGGGGGTTCTGAAAGTACGTGTTATTTTACAATGGTTTTTGTGTGGCAGATCTGTGAGCGTTATATGTCAGTCCTAGACCATAGACCCCCGGGAAGGTTAACCCGGTCAACAAATGCCCGCAGAAGTCGGATGTGTCGGCCTAACGGCGCAAGAACGCAGCTCTGCTGTAAACAGGCACAACGCAATCACATCCGAAAAAAAACTCCGGATGAACGAAGAAGAAGAAGAAGAAACGTCCTAAGAAACCCCCGGGAAGGTTAACCCGGTCAACAAATGCCCGCAGAAGTCGGATGTGTCGGCCTAAAGGCGCAAGAACGCAGCTCTGCTGTAAACAGGCACAACGCAATCACATCCGGAAAAAAAACTCCGGATGAACGAAGAAGAAGAAGAAGAAGAAACACTAAAATAGTACTCTACAGCACAATCTTCCTAACAGCTTTGTGCTACCAGTGCCAAACATGGACAAACTGAAAAAGAGAAAAGAACTATCTAATTAACTAACTAACTAACTAACTAACTAACTAACTAACTAACTAACTACCTCACTCACTAACTAACTAACTAACTAACTAACTAACTAATTAACTAACTAACTAACTAACTAACTAACTAACTAACTAATTATCTCACAAATTAACCAATCAACTAACCAAGCAACCAACTAACAAAGCAACCAACCAACTAACCAACAAACCAACCAACCAACTAACCAATCAACGAACCACCCAACCAACCAACCAGCCACCACCCAATCAACCAACCAACCAGCCACCCAAACAACCAATCAACCGACCAACCAACTAAAAACCAACTAACTAACAAACAAAGCACCATGAAGACTGTCGAAAAGAGGGCCCTGAAGACTCAATACAGCCGACATTCATTACGGAGATGGCACATGATTAATAATTTTTCAGCTAACGCATGTGTTATTGGCTTTTGCTTGGGGCATGCGCAATCTGTAATACAATCACATTATCCCTTCTTATCACGTTGAGAGTGGTTACTATGTTGACTGCCCTGTTTTCGTTTGTCATAGTTTCCTTCCCGCCATTTGATGTTTACATTTTACAGATAGGCAAGCCACCGTACAAGGACCATAGCTCTGTAGTCTTAATAGACCTTCAGATAAAGACTTGTGAGCCCTTGATGTCTGTACTGTACTTATATACTATGCACCTCAAACTGGGATCTGTTTACGTTGACTGGGCACTCAACGAGGGCAAAGAACGAGGGCTTTTTCAAACAGGAGGGAATGCTGGGTAAGGGTCTTCTGGTTCTTGTTGTTGTTCTTGTTGTTATTATCGTTGTTATTGTAGTGGCTGTTGTTGGACATTTTGTTCTTTTTGTTCTTCTCTTGTTATTCTTCTTCTTTGTCCTCATCCTCTTCTTCCTTCTTCCCTTCTTTTTTCCCTCCACATCCTCCGCTTTTTCTTTTTATATTTCTTCTCCTTTTCCTCCTCCTTCTTTTCCGCCTCCTCCTTCTCTTCCCCCTTCATCCACCTCCTCCTCCTCTTCCCCCTTCATCCTCCTCCTCCTTCCTCCTCTTCTTCTTCTTCTTCTTCTTCTTCTTCTTCTTCTTCTTCTTCTTCTTCTTCTTCTTCTTCTTCTTCTTCTTCTTCTTCACCTCCTCCTCCTCCTCCTCCTCCTCCTCCTCCTACTACTACTACTACTACTACTACTATTACCACTACTACTGCTACTACTACTACTACTACTACTACTACTACTACTACTACTACTACTACTACTACTACTACTACTACTACTACTACTACTACTACTACTAAGTCGTTTTCCCCTTCTCTTTCAGTTTATTTCTCCTTGTTTTATCCTTATCTCCCTTTACGACGACCGACCATCACCACCACCACGTTTCCTCCTTCTACTCCTTCTTCTCCAACTGTTCATTATTCTATTTATAGTTCATGCAGTGTGGCGTTGACATCATGTCCGCCCACAGCCTCCTGTCACGTGTTCTACTAATCATTTAATATACCGAGGTCCCTCCATACCATGATATCAGACTGTACAGCAACTTCTCCTCAGTCTCCCCTGCATCTTCAGTTTTCCTGTTGTCACGACTTACCCAAACTTCGAACTTCTCAAGATGTGCTCCAAATACGTGTACTGTCGTGATATTGACGTGATTAATCAGTTCTCTTTGAGAAATACCTTCTTTCAAGATATCTTCATTGCGCTTGTTTTATCCCTCCATGGGTGAGTCTCCGTTGCGAAATGGTCGAGCCGTCTGACTTGGGCTCCGAAGGTTGTGGGTTCGATTCCGGGCCATGTCCTTCGGTTCACTAGTGCATTTTTTCGGAGACTTGAGGTACGTCACTGGAGCTATGGCGTTCGTGCTTTGTGCGACGCTTTCCGCACTACGGAAAGAGACTAAGCCATACGGGATAAAAACTCAGTGCAATGAAGTCGACCCTGTCGATATTTAAGCGACGTTTCTTTAAATCCCTCCTTATCGTTATTATTATTCTTTTATGAACCTCTTGTTCCTCCTGAGCACATTATTGTTGTTGCTGTTGTTGTTGTTGTTGTTGTTGTTGATGTTGTTGTTGTTCTTGATGCTGTTGATGTTGTTAATATTATTGTTGCTGTTGTTAGTATTATTATTATTGATGTTGTTGCTTTAGTTATTATTAGTGTTGCTGTTGCTGCTTTTGTAATTATTATTGTTGCTGGTGCTAGTATTTTTGTTGCTGTTTTTATTATTCTTGTTGCTGTTGCTGCTGTTTTGTTATTGTTGTTGCTGTTGCTACTGTTGTTGTGTTGGTGCTGTTGCCGCTGTTGTTGTTATTGCTGTTGTTGTTGTTGTTGCTGTTGCTACTGTTGTTGTGTTGGTGTTGTTGTTGCTGTTGTTGTTGCTGCTGGTGTTATTGCTGCAGTTGCTACTGTTGGTGCTGTTGCCACTGTTGTTGTTATTGCTGTTGCTGTTGTTATTGCTGTTTTTGTTGTTGCTGTTTTTGTTGTTGCTGATTATTTTGTTGCTGCTGTTATTTTTGTGGTTGTTATTGTTGTTGGTGTTGTTGCTGTTGTTATTGTTGTCGCTGTTGTTGTTGCTGTTTTTATTGTTGTTGTTGCTGCTGCTGTTGTTGTTATTGATGTTGCTGCTTTTATTTTTGTGGTTGTTATTGTTGTTGGTGTTGTTGCTTTTGTTATTGTTGTCGCTGTTGTTGATGCTATTTTTATTGTTATTGTTGCTGTTGCTTTTGTTTTTATTGATGTTGTTGTTGTTATTATTGTTGTTGCTGTTGTTGTTATTGTTATAGCTCTTGTTTTTGTTGTTGCTGTTGTTGATGCTATTTTTATTGTTATTGTTGCTGCTGCTTTTGTTTTTATTGATGTTGTGTAGTTATTGTTGTCGCTGTTGTTGGTGATGTTTTTATTCTTGTTGCTGCTACTGTTGTTGTTATTGATGTTGCTCTTGTTATTATTATGGTTGCTGTTGTTGTTATTGTAATAGCTGTAGTTTTTGTTGTTGTTACTATTATTATTGTTGGAGTTGTTATTGTTGCTGCTTTTATTGTTGATGTTCTTATTGTTGCAGCTGTTATTGCTGGTATTGACACTGTTGCTGCTGTTAGTGTTGATGTTGTTGTCGTTGCTGTTGTTATTGTTGCTGATATTATTTTTGCTGTTGTTATTGTTACTGTTGTTATTGTTGCTGTTGGTGTTAGTCTTGTTCTTGCTGTGTTGTTATTGTTGCTGCTGTTATTGTTGCTGCAGTTGTTGTTACAGTAGTTGTTGTTGTTACTGTTGTTTTTGTTACCTTTGTTATTGCTGCTGTTGTTATTGTTTTTGTTAAATGTTTTCTGTGTTATTGTTGTTGTTGTTGTTACTGTTATTATTGATGCTATTATTGCTGCTGTGGTTGTTATTTTGCTGATGTTATTGTTGCTATTATTGGTAGTATTGTTGTTGCTGTGTAGTTTATCGTTGTTGTTGTTATAGTTGCTTTCGTTATTGATGCTGTCGTTATTGTTGCTGTTCTTCTTCTTTCGTTCGCTTGAAATATGTCTATATCTGCAATGTCGTCTCTTGCATGAATTGAACTGTTTTTTTTTCAGTTCACACAGTGGTCCATAGAGTTTATCTTCCACTGTCGTCTCTCTAGGCCAGAAGGTTTGCCTAGATATGTTATATTTTGGGCAATGTGCTCTGCTGTCTGCGACGCCAATCCACATGTGCACATGGCTGTTTCACCAATCTTGAATTTTGTATACATGTGGTTGCGTAATCTATTGTGTCCTGTTCTGAGGCGCAGAATAATGACTTGTTCTGGTCTGTCCATAACGTGGTAGTCATCTTGAGCAGGTTTTGGTGGCTTTCTGACTGATTTGATCATTCTTTTCTTTTGGTGGTATGTAACGGGCACATCAGGCTGTTCGTCTTTGGCTCCTTCCTTAGCCAATTGATCAGCTCTGTCGTTTCCGGGTACTCCACAGTGGGATGGTATCCACTGTATGGTGACTTTATGCTGACTGCTAAGTTCAGAAAGTAGTGTCCTTAGTACTGGCAATTTCCCAGAGAGGAGCGCCTCGAGTACTGATTTTGCATCTGTTAGTAGCACCACAGGTTGTGTACCATTGCTGTTATTTAGTAATTTCTCTGTTGCTATCTTGATTGCCTCAATTTCGGCATCATAGTTATGGCAGTACTTTCCTGTCGGTACTCTGGCTGTGTCCCTAGTATTATTTGGGTACTCTATGTACACTCCCGCTCCTCCATTTCGAACAGCATTTTGTGCTGACCCATCTGTGTAGACTCGGATCCAGAGATCCTGTGGGTATTCTTCATCAAGGAAGCTGAGAGTGGCTGTTCTGCGCTGCACACTGTTCTGTTCTTCCTTGTCAAATATTCCTCTCACTTTTGTCTGGATTTGTAACGATAGTCTATGCTCATCTTTCCATGGAGTTCGCTCTGGAATAGTTGTTAGGGGGATACCAACTGTGGGCAGATCAGTGGTTTCTCTGCAGAGTCGTTTGGCCTGGTGGATAAAACTACTTCTTTTCAGCCGCCCCATAGCTAGGTTTTCAAATCTGTTCTTCATAGGGTGGCCTGGCAAGCTGAGGAACTTTTCTGCTTGTATTAGCGTTTTCGTATCTCTGCGCTCACTCAGTGCCTGTGTCCTCCCCATCTTCTCCATTTCCACTATAGGGGTTGATCTCATCCCTCCTGTGGTGACTCTAAGTGCTTGATTTTGCACCTTGTCCAGCTCTTGTAGTGTGGTTTTTGATGCTGAACACCACGCAGTTGACCCATATTCCAGGTGTGGTCGTATGCTCTGTTGGTAAACTTTGCTAAGTATTTTCGTACTGGCTCCCCATGTGGTTCCACTTAGCTTTCTCAGGATGGCTATTTTCCTTCTGGCTTTTGCTACTGCTTTGTTGATGTGCTTTCTCCATGTCAGCTTGCCATCAAATGTTACTCCAAGGTATGTTGGTTCTTTATCTTCTCTTAGGGGTGTTCCATTTATCTGGATGATCCCTGCCTTTTGTTTTGGAGAGAGGGTAAATAGGGTGGTGCTGCACTTGTCAGTGTTTATGCTGACACACCATCTATTTGCCCATGCAGCAAATGTATCTACAGCTCTTTGTAGCAATCTGGTGGCCACTGATGCATATTCATTTGTGCTCCATAGAACCAGGTCATCGGCGTACATTGCCGCTTTAATTCCATGTGGTAGGTGAGCAACAAGATCATTGATGAAGATTAGAAAAAGTGTGGGGGACAAGACTCCGCCCTGGGGGACACTGTGACGCAGTAGTACTTTCTTGCTCTTGAGTCCGTCTATCTGTACTCGGGCTCTTCTGTTGTGCAAGTATGCTTTCACCCATTTGTACATTCTTCCATTGACTTTGCAGTTTCTCAGTTTCTTCATCAGACCTTCTTTCCAGACTTTGTCAAAGGCTTTCTTCAGATCTATCCATGCCGCAAGCACCAGCTTCTTCTCTTGGAATGCATCCTCAATTTCTTGAGAGAGGTAGGTTGTCTGATCTTCCGTAGAGTAGCACTGCCTAAAGCCAGCCTGCTGTGGCACAAGGATGTTTTTACTTTCAATGTACCACTGCAGTCTGTGATTGATGATGCGCTCCAGTGTTTTGCAGAGACAGCTGGTGAGGCTAATTGGTCTGTAGCTAGAGGCAATGGAACCATCTTTCCCTGATTTTAGGAGGGGTATCATGATTGCTTCTCTCCAGGCTTGTGGAACACTGCCTAAGGTCCAGCTGTTATTGAAGATCTGCAACAGCTTTGTTTTGGCCTCTGTTCCTAGGTTCCTGATCATTTCATTGGAGATACCATCAGCTCCTGGTGACTTTCTCATTTTCAGTTTTGATATGGCTAGCTCCAGTTCGCTGATTGTGATGGGTGCCTCCAGAACCTCATGTACTATTTCCTTCTGTCCTGTATGTTGTCGTTTCTCTCGAATCTCTTGTTGTTTCTCTGGACTAATTTTGATATTGCTATCTTGTGCGAACGAGTCCGCAAAATGGTCAGCTGCTTGCTTTCTTGTTAAGATTTTTCCATCTTTATGTAGCGCAATTTTTGAGTTTCTCCCTGTGCCCTCGTCATTAAGCTGTTTTATTAGCTTCCACAATTTCCTTGTGTCTCTTTCAAAGTTCAGAGACTCCGTTTTCTCCTGCCAGCTTTTCCGTCTAGCCTGCAGCTTGGCCCTTTGAAATTTGGCTTTTGCATGCTGGAATTTATTGTGGTGCTCTTGGCTGGGTGTGGCCTCTGCTTGCTTTCTACACACTTCAACATCATTATGCAACTGTTCCAGTTCACTACTCCAGTAGGGTTTATATTGTTTACGGGCTCCTCTTGGTACTGTTTCTCGCGCTGCCTGTAGTATGCATTTCCCAAACTCTTCAACTACTTTATTTATGTCTTTCTCAGTGTTCAGGTTTCTAACCAATATGCTGGTGCGATGCTTGTACATTGCCCAGTCTGCTTTCTTGTAGTTCCACCTCGAGAGGGTGCTGCTTTCACTTACAAGCTCATTTTCTACGGTTAGAAAGACTGGCCGATGGTCACTGCCACCAAGTTGTTTCCCAACAATTCGTGTAATGTTCCACTCCAGGTCTGGTGAATGAAAAGCCAGGTCAGGTGTAGTTGTAGAGTGCCATGATCTCGAGTAGAAAGTTTGTGGGTCGGACGGCTTGTTAATCAACATGAATCTATTCTCATCCTGCCAGTCTTCCAGTCTCTCTCCTCTCTGGTCCATGTGATCATAGCCCCAGCTCTGCGAGTGGCTGTTGAAATCGCCACACACAATCATTTTTTCTTTTAGTGGTAGTGTGTCCAGTGCCTGTGGGCGGTCACTTGGACAGTAGTAATTGATCAGATGTAGATCTGTATTACCTGTCTTAAGTTTAAGTGTCTGATACTCAGCCCCTTCCATGTAGACTTTGATTTGGGAAGCCATGATGTTATTTCTTACAAGGGTCAGTATCCCACCTTTTCGCCTGTCCTTTCGGTCAGATCGGTAACACTGGTAGCCTCTGATTTTGAAGGCTATATTTTCATTGAGGTGAGTTTCTTGCAAGCAACATATGCTTACTTTTTCTTGGTCCAAGATTTTTTCTAATTCTACTTTTTTGTTGCTGACTCCCTCCGCATTCCAGTGCATTATTTTAAGTCTTCGTTTGGTAAGGCCAGTCATCCTATTCTCATGTCCCCTGGCTCCACAGGACATCTGAGAAGGACCTCCAGTAGTTGGGGTTGGACCCTTTCGAGACATAGGGCCCGGCACTGCACCTGCCTGGGGGTCCAAAGCAGGGCGAGCACCATAACGATTAGCAGTAGTCGACATATTCCATTTTGATTTTGCGTGATTGCGTGGCATCCTGATTTCTGTGGTACGCCTCTTGGCTGGTTGCCTCCGTCTTCTGCACCTTTCTTTGCTAGAGCAGTCTGTGGTCTCACTCGAGTGTAGATGTGTACACACGCACACACCTGTCTGCGCATGCATGTACTTTCTTACACATCTAGAGCATACTGGTTATTTTCCGGCGCCAGAGATTCGCCGTCGTACTTCTCCTGTTAGTTTAAACAGGTCCGCCACGTGAAGGCCAGGAGTTGGACTTTTGCTGCATAGGTTATGTATTCACGAGCCATTGAGGTATTTAAGCAATGTTGGGCACTCACCCCAACACTGCGCCTCGGCTACATACAGCAACATTTGGAACCCATTGTTGCTGTTGTTTTTGTTACTGTTATTATTTTTGGTATTATGATTGTTACTGTTGTTAGCGTTGTTGTTGTTAGTTTTGCTGTTGTTTTTTTTGCTGTTTTTTGTTGCTGTTATTATTGTTACTGTTATTATTGTTACTGTAATTATTGTTAATGTTGTTGTTTCTGCTATTGTATTGTTACCTTTGTTATCTTTGCTGTTGTTATTGTTGCTGTTGTTAGTAATTTTTGTTAATGTGTTGTTGTTTTTGCTGTTGTTATGTTATTGCTGCCGTTCTTATCGATGCTGCTGTTATTGTTGCTGTTGTTATAGTTGCTATTATCGTTAGTATTATTGTTGCGTTTGTTATTATGCTTTTATTATTGTTGCTTATGTTGATAGTAGTGTTCTTGCAGTGTTGTGTTTGTTTTTGTTATTGTTGCTGTTGTTATAGTTGCTATTGTTACAGTTGTTATTGTTGCTGCTTTTATTGGTATTGCTGTTGCATTTGTTATTTTGCTCTTGTTATTATTGCTGTTGCTATTGTTGCTGTTGTTATTGTTTCTATAGTTATTGTTCCATTTGTTATTGATGTTGTTGTTGGTATTGTTGTTGCGGTTGTTATTTTGCTCTTGTTATTATTGCTGTTTTCATTGTTGCTATTGTTATTCCTGCTGTTTTTGTTGTATTGTTGTTGCGGTTCTTATTGTTGCTGTTGTTATTATTGCTGTTGTTAAAGTTGCTATTATCATTAGTATTATTTTTGCGTGTGTTATTTTCCTGTTATTATTGTTCCTTTTGTTGTTAGTATTGTTCTTGCAGTATTGTGTTTGTTGTTGTTACTGTTGCTGTTGTTATAGTTGCTACTGTTATTGTTACTGTTGTTATTGTTGCTGATTTTGACATTATTGTTGTTGTGGTTGTTATTTTGCTCTTGTTGTTATTGCTGTTGTTTTTGTTGCTGTTGTTATTTTTGCTATAATTATTGTTTCTGTTGTTATTATTGCTTTTGTTGTTGGTATTGTTGTTGTAGTTGTTATTTTGCTCTTGTTATTATTGCTGTTTTTAATGTTGCTATTGTTATTGTTGCTGTTGTTAGTGTTGCTGTTTTCGTTGGTATTGTTGTTGCGATTGTTATTGCTGCTGTTATTATTATTGCTTTTGTTATTGTTGCTGTTGTTATTGTTGCTGGTGTCGTTGGTATTTTTGTTGCGATTGTGATTTGGCTGTTGTTATTGTTGCTTTGTTGTTAGTATTGTTCTTGCTGTGTTGTTTTTGTTGTGGTTATTATTGCTGCTGTTATTGCTACTGTTGTTTTTAGTACTATTGTTATTAATGCTGATTTATTGTTCCTGTTGTTATTGTTACTGTTGCTATTGTTTCCTTCTTATTGTTTTTGTTGTTATTATTGCTGTTGTTGTTGTTACCTTTATTATTGCTGCTGTTGTTATTGTTGCTGTTGTTAGTATTTTGTGTTACTGTGTTGTTGTTGTTGTTGTTATTGTTGTTGTTGCTGTTATTGTTGCTTTTGTTATTGTTGATGTTATTGTTATTGTTGTTGTGGTGGAGATGGTTGCTGCTGTTGTTCTTGTTGTTGTTGTTATTGGTGCTGTTGTTGTGGGTGCTGTGTTTTGTTGTTGTTGTGGTTTTGTTATTTTTTTTTTAAATTACTGTTATTGCTTCTGTTGTTTTTATTATTGTTGTTGTTATTTCTGTTGTTGTTGTTATTGGTGTTGTGGTTGCTGTCTTTGTTAATGTCATTGTTGTTGTTATTGTTGTTTTTGCTTTTTTTTGTTATGGTTTCTGTTATTGTTGTCGTTGTTGTGGTTGCTGTTGTTGTTATTGTTATTTTTGTTGTTGTTGTTGTGGTTGCTGCTGCTGTTGTTGTTATTGTTGTTGCTGTGGTTGTTTTTGTTGTTGTTATTCTTGTTTTGATTGCTATTGTTGTGGTTGTTATTGTTACTGTTGCTGTTGTTATTGTTGATGTTGTTATTGTTGATCTTTTTCTGGTGGCTGTTGTTAAAACTTTACTTGCTGTGTTGTGTTTGCTGCTGTTAATGTTACTGTTTTTATTATTGTTGTTGTTGCTCTTATTTGTATTGCTGCTGTTATGTTTGCTGTTGTTATTGTTACTTTTGTTATTTTTGTTTTTGCTATGTTGTTATTGATGTCGTTATTGTTGTTGTTATTGTTGCTGTTGTTAGTATTGTTGTTGCTGTCGTTGTTGTTATTGTTGCTGTTGTTAGTATTGCTGTTGCTGTTGTTTTTATTGTTGTTATTGTTGCTGTTGTTGTTGTTTTTATTGTTGTTATTGCTGCTGCTGCTTTTGTTGTTATTGTTTCTGTTGTTAGTATTGCAGTTGCTGTTGTTGTTGTTGTTGCTGTTACTGTTAGTATTGTTGTCGCTTTGTTGTTGTTATTATTGTTATTGTTGTTGTTGCGATTGTTAGTATTATTTTTGCCTCTGCGGTTGCTTTTGTTAGTATTGTTGCTGTTGTTAGTATTGTTGTTGCTGTGTTGTTGTTATTGTTGTTGTATTTGTTGTTGCTGTTGTTAGTATTATTGTTGCTGCTGTTGTCGTTATTGTCGCTATTGTTATTGTTGCTCGACTTTATGTTGTTGCTGCTCTACTTTATGTTATTTTTATCTACATTCAAACTGAAACTTCCCACAATCTCTAATGACTCTGTCCAGAAACGAAACCGCCTACCCTGCGACATCCGGTAATCTATTACGTGAAGTCTCGACAACACAAATATTTCGCTCTACCGTGTCGACTTTCTCACTGTCAATAATAACCAAGTAACATGACATGTAATTTAAACAGGCCTCCTCACTACCTGGCCTATGTCCGCGTCTATAAATATACCAGGCTGGTTCATTATTATTATTAAGCTCACAAATTGTGTCCCCTTTTTAATGTTTTTCTATTTCTTAAATGGGATTTTCCAACTTCGGCATGCAGCCGGTATGATGTGCACGTCTTTCCTAACATAAACAGCGCGATCCGTTACGGCTTTTTTGCACTAAGGCATGCATGAAACCATGCGTGAATGTGCAGCCCTGAGAGAGAGGAGAGTCCAATTGCAAATATGTCATTCATTGAAGGAAGGCCAAGGGCACGGGTCTTACCTATACTGACAATGAAATAAAGGCTTTGGTGTTGAGAGTAGACATTTCATAAGCGTGACGCATTGACGGAAATACGTAACGTCGTGACATCAAGAACATGGCGATGGAGAGATGTAGTGTATGTTAAAAAATTAGAAAGCAATGGCGTATCCATTGCTGGGCAATCCTTATTGAGAAAATATAATTTTAATATTACGTCAGCCGCTTTTACTTCCCATTACATTTCTAGGTACATATTTTAAGCTGACGATAACGTCATTTTGACAATTTCGTTGCATGTTTGCAAACTATCTATTCTGTTGTTGTTGTTGTTGTTGTTGTTGTTGTTGTTGTCGTTGTTGCTGTTGTTGTTCTATTATTGTCAAATTGAGCTGAGCTGAGATGAGCTAAGTTAAGTTGAGTTTAGCTAAGCTAAGCTGAGTTGAGTTTCTGACAACGGAAAGTCAAAACAGAGGACCTGTTGTTATTGTTGCAGTTGTTGTTCTTACTATTGTCAAGTTGAAATGAGTTGAGTTTAGTTAAGATGAGTTGAGCTGAGTTAAGTTTAGGTGAGCTAAGCTGAGTTGAATTGAGTTTCTGACAAAATAAAGTCAGAACAGAGGACCTAGTCTGAGTAACAAAAAAAAAAAAACAAAAAAAAGGAAAAAAGACATACAAGTAACGGTTATTACTAAGAACAAGTGTACACCCAAGTGCAGCTTCAGAATGCATGGAACCAATCTGAAACAAGTCAATGTATTTAATTATTTGGGCACTTTACTAACAGTAGATGGAAGATGTATTAAAAAAGTTAAATGTGGAATAACCCAAGCACAGGCAGCATTTCACAAGACGCAGATATTTTCAACAATTTATCTTGACAAGGAGGTCACTCCAACCTTCCCTTTGTGACGACACACTCCAACCTTCCTCTTCTCATGCCATGCCGAAAGAATGTTGACTGTTCTTGAATGTTGACTGTTCTTGAATGTTGACTGTTCTTGAATGTTGACTGTTCTTGAATGTTGACAGAAGAGAGTGTCCTCTTCTGATGCTAGTAACCAGTTCTCATTGTGAGTTAACGTCTTTCAAAATATTTTCATTACCGTATTTACCATTATGAATGGAACGTCCGTCATTCTGTATGTATATATGTCCGCATCTATGTCTATGAATGGAACGTCCGTCATTCTGTATGTATATATGTCCGCATCTATGTCTATGAATGGAACGTCCGTCATTCTGTATGTATATATGTCTGTCGCTGTGTCTATGAATGGAACGTCCGTCATTCTGTATGTATATATGTCTGCCTTTCTGTCTATGAATGGAACGTCCGTCATTCTGTATGTATATATGTCCGCATCTATGTCTATGAATGGAACGTCCGTCATTCTGTATGTATATATGTCTGTCTCTCTGTCTATGAATGGAACGTCCGTAATTCTGTATGTATATATGTCTGTCGCTGTGTCTATGAATGGAACATCCGTCATTCTGTATGTATATATGTCTGCCTTTCTGTCTATGAATGGAACGTCCGTCATTCTGTATGTATATATGTCTGTCTCTCTATCTATGAATGGAACGTCCGTCATTCTGTATGTATATATGTCTGTCTCTCTGTCTATGAATGGAACGTCCGTCATTCTGTATGTATATATGTCTGCCTTTCTGTCTATGAATGGAACGTCCGTCATTCTGTATGTATATATGTCTGTCTCTCTGTCTATGAATGGAACGTCCGTCATTCTGTATGTTTATATGTCTGTCGCTGTGTCTATGAATGGAACGTCCGTCATTCTGTATGTATACATGTCTGCCTTTCTGTCTATGAATGGAACGTCCGTCATTCTGTATGTCTATATGTCTGCCTCTCTGTCTATGAATGGAACGTCCGTCATTCTGTATGTCTATATGTCTGCCTCTCTGTCTATGAATGGAACGTCCGTCATTCTGTATGTCTATATGTCTGCCTCTCTGTCTATGAATGGAACGTCCGTCATTCAGTATGTCTATATGTCTGTCTCTCTGTCTATAAATGGAACGTCCGTCATTCAGTATGTCTATATGTATGTCTCTCTGTCTATGAATGGAACGTCCGTCCTTCTGTATGTCTATATGTCTGCCTCTCTGTCTATGAATGGAACGTCCGTCATTCAGTATGTCTATATGTCTGTCTCTCTGTCTATAAATGGAACGTCCGTCATTCAGTATGTCTATATGTATGTCTCTCTGTCTATGAATGGAACGGACACTTACCACCAGACAAGAACACCGGTCTCGCCAGGAAAGTTGATATTTATACATGATGGAAATAATCAACACCGAGACTGCACGCTCAAAGATCAAGTTTTTCAGTTCTGTGTTTGGTAACCCCGCCCCGCCTCCCAAACCATGATTTCCTGTTTATACAACAGGGGCGTGCTGTCATACTGTCAGGAATGCCAGCAGTCAGAGGCGGCGCTCTCAGAACTCTTGCAGATGGTATCAGGTGTAGAGGCGCTATTTGCAAGTTCTTTACAGGACGTCGCAATCAAGCCCAGCATTGTTTGTGATTTACTGGGCAAATTTGCGTTCAGTAACGCTCATATCATTATCAAAATCAACACAAGGCGGTCTGCTTCCAAAACGCCTGCAGCTGATTGTGAACTCGCTCAACCGGATTGTAAATCGCGTTGGCTACCTCTTGGTCACAGACGTCGACGCTGTCGAAAGAATAAGAGCGCTCGCTCATAAACTTCCGGTACGCCGATGGCGAGGTAGGCGGTTCAACCCATCCATCGACATTAAGTTGGAATTACACGTTGACTTCTCGTTCAGACACCAATGGCAGACTACTACACGTACAATTGCCTAGAAAATCAAACTGGGGTTGGTGGCAATGTCCTGCATTGGACATTCTTCTTCTTCTTCTTCTTCGTTCATCCGGAGTTTTTTTTCGGATGTGATTGCGTTGTGCCTGTTTACAGCAGAGCTGCGTTCTTGCGCCGTTAGGCCGACACATCCGACTTCTGCGGGCATTTGTTGACCGGGTTAACCTTCCCGGGGGCATTGGACATTCAACATTGAGATGTATGTCGTTACTTGGTCAATGGGAAATTAGAATACTTTAAAAGAAGGGAAAATGCTTAACCAAGTGCTTACATTTAAATCCCAGGGGCAATTATACCATCAGACAACAGAGATTAAAGACAGAATAGGGCAAGCAAAAGCTGGATTTCAGAAAATGAAAAGTATCTTATACAATAAATCAGTATCATTGTAAGAAAGAGAGTGCTGACGTGCTATATAAAACCTGGTTTTAGGTACGCAGTGAATCTTGGAACGTAAATGAACAAATTAGGAATAACTCGGAAGCAACAGAGATGTGGTTCCTGAGACGAATGTTGCTAATTCCCTGGACTGACAGAGTAAATACAAGAGGAGAGACTAAGAAACTATAACATTATATACACCAATAAGAAAGCGGCAATCTTCATTCTTTGGTCATATGATGAGAAGAGAGGCATTGGAGAACATCGTGACAATTGGACAGATCAAGGGGAATTGAAATTGGATGGACTGAGAAGGTGGCATGGAGGAATATCATCAGCAGCGTTGATCTAGAACACCAAAGACCGAAATCTGTCGAGAGACATGGACGCCTACGCCAGCTGGCAGGGAACTTAATGATGGTGACTGTCACAGAATCAACCATTTACGAGTCTGCTGAATCACATTCATGCAGTAATTTCCGCTGTAACTTCGCCTTCCAGGGATAATATTGATATTCCCTGGTGATTTATAAGTGTAACGTGCGTGTTACCGCCAAGGCAGGGCAGATGTATGAGTTAAGAATCTGGGAAATACAATCGAGGTTACAGGGGTGAGATAAGAGGAATGCGGATGTGGAGTCAGAGAGGTTGAGTAGAAATCCCAAAACACTGGTTGAACCAAACACAGGGGATGGTTTCAGTAGATGTCAGCCTGAGTCACCAAGGGACAGAGAACGTGCTGGGAGACGGACAAACAAAGAGAAAACTCAAAATGGTGTTTTCATGGAAATGGATAATTGGGTTCCAGGGTGAAATAGGCGTTCATGGGGGAGGGTGGGTCGCAGGGGAACTGAATATAGAGAGAAGGAAGTGATGGGTCGAGGCATTCAGCCTGGGGCTAAGTGAAGGAACTTGGCCAGGCAGTTGATTTATGGGGCTAAGTTAAGAAAACTTAGCCGAGGTAGTTGAGTTTTGGGCGAAAGTATGGAAACTTCAGCCCGGGAGTATCGCTGAGCATTGAGTGTCGGGCCAGTGAGAAGATCGGGCCAGAGAAAAGATACTCAGAGGCGTTGGTTACGTTCAGGGACGGATAAGAGCCCAGCGTCACAATTGAATTTTCGAAGGCCTATGGAAGGCAATAATATATTCGCATGAACCTAATGTGTTTAACTGATTGTTGCTCTGATTGTTTCTAGAAATGTACATGTGCAGCATATATATTCATCCATAATAAATCTGTGTGTGTGTTCAAACGGTGTTCTATATTCACTCAGAGTTGTTGATCAGCCGTACAGCACAATATTCACATTGACATACACTAGACAAGCTACAGCACATTCTCTCTGTCTACAGCATTGTGACAATAATAAACCATGTTTATATTTATTTACATATATTATTACTATTACATTGATAAACCTATCTTGTACTAGTGTATCTTTCTTTCGGCGAGTGTCTATTATACTGGAGTAGGGAATCTCCATTGTACTCTCCTTCTCTGAGCGCTGATTGAACGCGTTATGCGTGACTTCAAAGTTATAAGCTAGGCTACTAACCATTGTCAGTTGCATTCTGGCCAGAGAAGAAAACAGATGGACCGTGTGTTCTGTGAAATCGTAGACAATTCTTTCTCTAGAAAATTGACCTGTTCCATTTATGAGTTTTGCTCTCGTAGCAATGTAAGAATGTAATCTATCATCCTAGGTGGTTATACAGATTTGAACACCTATGGACGTGTCTGGGGAAAGACATAACTCAAACAGATACAGATAACAGAGATAGAACTTTAGTTCCGGATAGGCAACAAGTCTCCACGACAGGCTCACCTCAATACATGCAAGCTCTTCTAGGGCGTTAGGGCTTCCTGGACGCCAGTGCAAACGGACTTTGTACTTAAATCTCCCGAAAGTCAGCAAGGCGGAATGGATAACTTTAAAATTCCGCTCTTAAAATTCCAATGTGTTGATGACGAGGTGGCGGGCTCAAGACCAACACGGGTCTATTGGACTAAAATGTTGACTTCTTGTTCTTGACTTGGGGACGTAAATTACAAGTACCTCAGAACTAGGGGTATGTTCGACTTATGTCGATGGACACTGGTAATAGGAACATCCAACCCAAACGCAAAAATCAGTCACGTGCACTAGAAGCAGTAGAACACTCATGGACTACGCTTGAGTTCAAAGCGAGCGAATAAACAAAAAATAAAACAAAACACAATGAAGAACCTACAAGAAAAGCATCAATGGCGACGCCCCTGCCAAAGCACACGAACTGTGGGAAAACCAAGCTGGAACTAAAAGCGTCCAGTTTCGGAATGCATGCTTTCTAAAAGTTGTCCTGTTTCTCCTTCTTCGTATTTCTTCTTCTTTCTGTTCTCGTGATCTTAGATGTATTGTTATTTCTTGCAGGGTATTACACCTTTGAAAATAAAGTTTATTCGTTTGTTCGATCGTTCTCTCTCTCTCTCTCTCTCTCTCTCTCTCTCTCTCTCTCTCTCTCTCTCTCTCTCTCTCTCTCTCTCTCTCTCTCTCTAACTGTGTGCGTGTGTGGGTGCATGTGTGTATCGGAAAATCTGTTACTGTTCGCTGTCTAAAATGTACATATACTTAATAAATTAAATATATATATATATATATATATATATATATATATATATATATATATATATATATATATATATATATATATATATATAGCCGAGGGAAAAGACAAGGGAAAAGACAAAGTTTCCTTTGCTACGGTGCTAAGAGGTAGAGAGTACCTCTGACTTCGTTAGGGCAAAAGAAGAAAAGGAGTAAAAAGGGAGAGAGAACCTCAACTCGCCCCAACTGACAGAAAAGTGATAGTAATTAGATAAGAAGATTCGAGATCTTGGACAGAGGTCTCAACTCAATCAGGGACTGTCATTTTGAAACCAAGACTGTGGATTGCGATGTTAGATATGGGGTATAAATAGTGGCTGTACAAATTAAAAGGGACTAAACAAGCAAATCAAGAACAGTATGAAAAGCTCTTTATTTATTACTTCTAACAGAATATGTTGGATTACACATTGAAATTCAATAGCAGATACATCAGACAACTGTAAATATTAAACAACAACAGTGGGTAACCCTTAACCAATCAGCAGAACTTAAGACTATAGGGTACCCCAAGTACCACAACACGTGTGTTCCAAACATTAGCTGGTTAGACTGACACAATAAAGAACTTTGACACTGACAACAATAAGGCACTACATAAACATAAGTTACACAACATAAATCTTAAGATGCGACATAAACAAAAGAGTTGTGACACTACACAGCATTAAGTTTCCTTTTGATAATACATAAATCAACCCACAGACAATAAATGTCCCCCATCAAATCATCCACCTTGTTATCCCCCCAGTTGTACTACTGCTATTCCGAGGTAACTATTGATGTCTGGCCTGATCATCCTAAGCTGCCTCGTTCTTCTTCAAGGTGACTACATCTGTAATTGTTAAATGCAACAATCAATAATGCATCATCAGATCACCCATTCGATTGTCTTTTCCAGTTGTGCTGCCGCTAACATGACATTACACTTGATATTGCTATGAAGGAACACCTAATGCAATAATCTCAGCCTGCTCCACCTTCCCATGCAGCACAGCATTCACTTACAGAATGCCTTCAGTTCAGTGTAACTACCTCACACAGATCCTACACTCACCAGCCATGGAAGGTTGGATCTAATTTGCCCAGCTGTAAACATATTTAATTATGAAAAGCAAAGGACACTCATACAGAGTGGGATTACAATATTTGTAGAGTGTGAAAATGCAACACTTGCACATAGGAGAGTTACAACACTCACAGAAAATTAAAGATAAACATGTACTACACAGGAAATCAATTGGAGACCCATTGAGGCCACTAAGACAGTTCATAAATAAACACATATAGTATCAAGTGAAAGTACAATACTCATGTACAAAAGTGCATCATTCATATGAGACAGAATCAAAGCATAAAAATGTCAATATCTGGATACAGAATATGAGTAACAATATAACAACCAGTGTACTATATATGATATCATTATTACACACTAATAACCAACAAGTGTTGTTTAAGGCCAAACACAATCAGTGTACTATACTTTATTACTAGGCAACCGATGTACAGTTATGTCTTGTCCATTCTTCATGTTATACACCGGTTGTAAATGTCGCTGTCTTACGCTGCACGTCACGTGACAAATACATATTAATATCTTTGCGAAGGGTGATAGGTAGCATAATCCTAGACTTTTCATGGTACAAGCACCATGTTTTACTGCACATACAACTTCAGTCATATGATCCCTCCCAGTTTGATATATCGGCACAAACATTGCATTCTGATAACAGATGTGATACCAGACTTCAATGCTACATGATGTACTCTTTTACTAATACCAGTTCCAGACACACCTGACTGTCCTCCCCCAGCAAAGCCGCACTTCATTAATGGTTATCATGATTACATTATGATCGCTGATATGCGCTCAGCATGTTAAAGGTGCATTATTTCCTACGCTTTCGTAGCTGTCAGTCCATGGAGTCCCTCCAATACATTCCTTCCTTCACCCCTATTGCTACCGACATGTTCTAACTACTTAGCTTAACTGCTAACACATTATTGTCACATATACCATGTAAGTATTCTTCTCTGCTTTACACATGTTATAAGTATTACACACATAACCATGGTAATTGTCCCTACTCACTATAGCTTAAGAGTGCTCATACTCCACAATTAATCACAAACATTCAATCCTTTGTCCATCATTGACACAGGATAATCCTGCAAACATATCTTGCTGCATAAATATTACACACATGTGACCCTCACCACTAATGACATATTCTTCAAATTTCACACCACCTTGCCTGATGGCTTATATCTCTATATATTAATCTGTTAAACCTTATTTTCATAAAGTTTAAGGGACGCTGAATCTGTCTGTAGAACAGCCCGTCTACCTACCTACCTACCTACCTACCTACCTACCTACCTACCTACCTACCTACCTACCACCTTCCTCCCTACCAATCTACATATCTACCTACCTAACTACCTACTTAACTACATACATACCATCCTACCTACTTGTCTATATACCTACCAAATTAAATGCCTAAATACCTACCTACCTATCAAGTAACCTAAATACCCATTTACCTACCTGCCTACTTATCTACCTATCTACATACATTGGCACCTTTCCGTCTTGACAGACGATAGTTTGGTACATTGTGCTTCAAAAAGGCTTAATAACTGTCATATGGCAATAACTACGATCCATGGCGGTGGCGAGTGTGGCTGGTAAGGCCAATTCTTGCTGCAAATGTTTGCCCACAGTAGGTGCATGTGAAAACATGGTCATTTCCACCATTTTGCACCATCTTACGTCTCTCACGCTCTGTGTGTGCTTTATCTGCAATCATTTTCTCCTTTGTCTTTATTCCATTTCTGATAGTTGTCCTCCATGCAACACGTTCAGCGGCGACGTGCTCCCATTGTGCATTATCAATGCCTGTATCAATCATGTCCCGCTTACACACATCTTTGTATCGTAGTAGGCCAAACCTATCTACCTATCTACCTAACTAATAAGTCAATAAGTCACTATCATTGGATGTAAGAAAGAGAGTGCTGAAGTGTTATATAGAAGCTGTTTTGCTGTATGGCAATCAATCTTGGAATGTAAATGAACAAATTAGAAAGACCTTGGCAACAGCCGAGATGTCGTCCCTGTGTCGAATGTTGCTAATTACTTGGACTGCCAGATTAACCAAAAACGAGAACCCGAAAGAGGCTGATAAAACTAGAACATTATATACAGCAATAAGTGGCAACGGCTTTCATTTATCATGTGATAAGAAGAGAGGCATAGGAGAACATCGTGATAACGGGAAAGATCGAGGGGAAGAGAGGCAGAGGCAGACCAAGAGAAATGATGCTGGATGGATTGAGACGGTTGCGTGGAGAAATATCATCAGCAGAGTTGAACTAGAACAGTGATTGTCAACCGATAGGGACTTCTCCGCCCCACCCCAAGGTAATTTTAGGGTTTCCAGGGGAGAATTAAGACCACAGATTGGCAGACTCAATGGAGCGCTTAGGGGAATGCCCCGAATGATGTGATGTCGGTTCTTGTATCAATCAATCAATCAATCAACCAATCAATCAATCAATCATTGGCAGACTCAAAACTGACCTCAGGACCACATAAAACGTGATCGTCCCCATTTCTTGAATTGTGTGTGTGTGTGTGTGTGTGTGTGTGTGTGTGTGTGTGTGTGTGTGTGTGTGTGTGTGTGTGTGTGTGTGTGTGTGTGTGTGTGTGAAAAGGAGGGGATGGAATTTTGTAAAAGGAGGGGGGTGACATTCTGAACGTATGATGAAAGGGTGCATGGGCCAAAAAGTTGAGAACCACTGATCTAGAACACAACAGACCGAGATTTGTGGAGAGACATGAACGCTTAAACCGTCTGGCAGGTCACGGTGATGATGATGAAAATGATGAATATTGTAGGGAAGACATGCAGGCAGTGGAAAGAAATAGCAAAGGATAGGACGACTTGGAGCATGCTGGTTGGGATTCTTCTTCTTCTTCTTTGCGTTCATCCGGAGTGATTTTTTCAGATGTGATTGCGGTGTGTCTGGTTAGGCACCCTCGGGTCGAAACCCTCAGGCCAACACATCCGACTTTTAGCGTGCATTTTTGACCAGGTTAGCAATCCTGGGAGACTCTCACTTTTGTGGTACCGTCCACATCTCAGCTGGTCAAGTTGGAACAGTCGAAGACTACACGGTCATCCCTCAAGTGAAGGCAGGGACAGTCCATAGCATTTTCCGCCATCCTGGGTGGCTTCCATAATTGCAGAGCCGGCACATAACGCTCTGGTGCTGGGTTTACCGAGGGAATCGTCACGTCCTGCTCATGGCTGTTTTAATTCCTCACTTCAATATATTGGGCATTTCGCTCGCCCTGGGCCGTTCCTGCACAAACCAGTCAGCTCTGCGGTTGGTTTCCACTAAGCGAGTTTTCGGACATGTGCTTGTCCCTGTACCCATCAGAGCTGTTCCAGGCACGGCGGACATTCGGAAAACTACCTAGTCAGAGCTGTTCCGAACAAGAGCGGCATTCGGAAACTAGGTAGTCAGAGCTGTTCCTAGCACGAGAGACATTCGGACGAGACATTTCACTCGGACGTAATTGCGTAGTGTCAATTTTTAGTTTGCCACCCGTAGGACGACACTTCCGACTTCCGGCGGGCATTTTTTAATGAGGTTAACCTTCCTCTGATTTCGAGGCACGTTAGACTGTTGTGATGTCGCCCACATCTCAGCTGGTCAAGATAGAACGACCAACGACATCGCGGTCGGCCCTCAAGGGAAGGCAGGGGCAGACAATGGGCAGTCCCTCGCTATCCAAGGAGGCTTCCATAATTGCAGAGCCGGCACATATTGCTCCGAGACTGGGCTCACCCGAGGAGTTGCCACGTCCTGCTCATGGCTGCTTTAGTTCCTCACTTCCCTGTATTGGGCATCTCGCTTGCCACTGGTCGCTCAAGTGAGCTCCAGGGGCGGTCAGACTGCGGGACGACATCCACTCGGTAAGCTTTTGCTTTTGACTTTGGACCACGCAATAGGTTCGCTCGCCGTGCGTTCCATTTCGCGTTATTGAGACGTTTCTCCACTTTTATCTACACTCTCTATGAGTTAGATACAGACAGTTTTCGTAACCATTTCCTTCGACTGGGGCATTTTACTGACTTTTTGTACTCGCTCACGAGGTAGGCTACATGTGCTGCCGGCTCAGCACCTTACCTTCGTGCAGCAGTCAGTGAGAAACGGCCAGGCCATCTCATCCGGGAATCCAACATATCCCTCAGCTGAGAGCCTTCAAACAAGTGTCAGAACTGGGCATGTAGCTTGCTCAGTATCTCGATTCCAATTTTTCGGTAGGTGGATATCGGCCCGACTCTCAGATCCGAGGGTCTGTGGCTTAGAGGCGTTCAGCCTAAACCCTCGACAGAGAGCCTTAGAGTATTGTCCGAAACAAGAACTGCCTTCATGCGCCTGATTTAAACTTTTGACTGCTATCCTCAGTCTCCTGCAGAGCAGCAGGTTGTGTCTCTCTTAGTCTGGTCCCTATCCCATACGCTGTCCGATATGTAGTTTTCACCCATCGGCAAGCACATGGGGTCAACGGGACACTCAAGCTCCCCCACCACGGCAAGGTGGAGACACATCGGGGGAGGGTTGGGATTCTAAGTTCAAATGAGAAAAGGACAGATGAGCAAGAAGTACACGCCACAGTTTATGCATTCAGTTCTGCAATCCGTCATTCGGTTCATAAGAGGATATTTCTCTGAGACTCACAGGGAACGTCGCTGGAGCTACGGAGTTGGTGCTTTGTTGGATGCTTTCGATACGCCGCCCTGTGGAAAGAAACTGAGTCATATGGGTAAACCCTGTGCAGTGAGTAGATTCTCGTGCCTTTTACACCTTCTGCTTAACTGATTACGTGACTGGCCTGATGGCGAATGACACTGGCAATAGTGTAACAGAGCCAAATCGACGCACCTTGGTTTGGCCTGTTGAAGCAGTTATCTGGCAACTGCCGGAACTCAAGCGAGACAAAGAGATCTGATGCCATATTTATTGTAGCAGCCTGCTCGGTTTGTGAAGGCAGGTACTTTGGCCCTGTGTATATAGTTTTGTGGCCAGCCCGCCTTGAGACGAGAGATGTGGGGTTTCCCACGTGTTCATCAGTGAACAACCTATGTCATAGAAGAAAGCCGTAAGTGTAAAAATTTTAATTTAATAAAGAGTTATTAAAGCGAAGCTCGCTTCAGATCACCGGCTTCAAAGTGTTTGCATGATGAAACAGGCATGGGTGGACTAAATTGTTAGGCGAGAAGGTAGGAACAAAGAAATATAAATAGATAATATAAATACATATTTCTGAAATGGGCTGTTCTTCAGATTGATTTAGCATCCCTAGCGCTAACGACACATAGTAATTATTGTGTTTATTTGCAGAGGCTGAATTATTATGAGTTTGGAGATATGTTGTTGTGAGAGCAGTGCAAACGTGGGTTGTAGAAGTTAGGGAAACCCACTGTGGCAGTAGTAATTATAAATAGGGTTGTGTGTGTTATTATATCAGGCATTGCTATTATTTAATGAATTCAGCATGATTATTATGACATGCAGATGACAACGGCTATGAAATGAATGGCCTGTAATGATTAAAGTAAACGCATTTGAACTGTGCAGTCAAGGAAAGGCAAAGTACACTACTGTATAGTGAAACTGGATGGTAATCAGCCATCAGGCATGGTGATGCGAAGTTTGAAGAATGTCATTAGTGGCGATTAAATAATGTCGACTGATGTCATGCCATCCATGTTGGACAGGATTATTTTATTGGGATTGTATTTTACATGTTTATCCTGTGACAATAATGCAACAATGTGTTACTGGCTAAATAGGCATCTAAGAGATTCACACAGATATACATTGTGTTGGGTCTTAAATTATAGTTAAATGTAAAGACTGAAATCATGCAACATAGTGCATGCTGGCCATGTTGGCATAGGAGTGGAATCTTCTGAGATTACTGGAAATGAATGCTACTAAATAATAGAGTGGGGAGAATCATATTTGTAATATGTGTATACAGCAGCAAGATATGTTTGCAGGATTATTCTGTGACAATGATAGGCATAAGATTGAATGTTTGGTCAATTGTTGAGTATGAACACTCCTAAGCAATAGTGAGTAGGGAAAATAACCATGATCATGTGTGTAATATTTATAACATGTGTAAAGTAGAGAAGAAAGAGTATGTACATGTTTTATGTGACAATGATGTGTTAATGATTAAGCTATGTAGTTAGAACATGTGGGTAACAATGGAGGTGAAAGAAATGATGTATTGTAGGGACTCCTTGCAGATTCACAGCTACGGAGCGTAGGAAGTAATGCACCTTTAATACGATAAGTGCGTTTCAGAAATCATAATTGAATCATGATAACTGCGAATGAAGTGCAGCTTTACTGAGGGAGGACAGTCAGGTGTATGTGGAACCGGTATTAGTAAAGGAGTTTATCATTTGGCATTGAAGTCTGTATCACATCTGTTACCAGAATGCAGTAATGTTTGTGTCGGTGTATCAGACTGGGAGCGGAATCCGATGGCTGAAGTTTTATGTGATTGTTGTACCATGGGAAATGTACGATTATACTACGTACCATCCTTAGCAAAGATGTTAACATGTATTCGCTATGTGACATGAAGCGCAAGACAGCGAGATTTATAACCAGTGTATCACAGAAAGAATGGGGAGAAGACATAACTGTACATCTGCTGTCCACTCACAAAGAATAGTACACTGATGGGGTTGACATTAGTGTGTAATAATGATATCAGATATAGTACACTGGTTATTATATTAGTACTGATGTTCTGTATCCAGCCATGGACATTGTTGTGCTTTGATTCTGTCTCATATGAATGATGCACTCTTGCACATGTGTATTGTGCTTTCACGTGATACTATGTGTGTTTATTTATGAACTGTCTTAGTGGCCTCAAAGGGTTCCCCGATTGATTCCCTGTGTAATACATGTTTATCTTTAACTTTCTATGAGTATTGTAACTCTACTATGTGCAAGTACTGCATTTTCACATTATGCAAATATTGTGGTTCCACTATGTGTGTGTCCATTGTTTTTCATAGTTAGACATGTTTTACTTGTTGGTTATTAGTCTGTAATGCCTATCAGATACTGTAACTTGCATGGTATCATATTAATGTTGATATTCTTCATCCAAACATAGACATTGCAGGAGTAGTTTGTCCCATGCCATATAGGATTCCACATAATTTGAGGTAATTTAGGTGCAGAAGATGGAGATGCAAATGCGTTATACTGGTCTGCAGGATTAGAGATATAAGTTCATGTATATCCCCTGCTTTTCATAGCTGTGTGTTTACAGCTGGGAAAATGAGATCCAATCTTCCACTGCTGGTGTGTGTAGGATCTGTGTGAGGTAGTTACATTGAACTGAAGACATTTTGTAAGTGAATGCTGGGCTGTATGGGAAGGTGGAGCAGGCTGAGATTGTTGCATTAGAAGGTGTTCCATTCTAGAAATATCAAGTGTAATAAAATGACAGTGGCGGCACAACAGGAGAAGACAATAGAATGGGTGATCTGATGATGGAACATTGATTGTTCCATTTAACAATTAGAGATGTAGTCACCCTGAAAAAGAATGAGGCAGCAAAGGATGATCAGACCTCAAGGTTTACCTCAGAATAACATGGTGTTTAATATGATGTCTTTACAAAGATAATCATAGATTGTGTTTTCCATTGTTACAGGAGTGGCTGGTGTCAGCATTCCTGGGTTCATGGTGGGGTAGTAATTTGTGTCACACCTATGTTGTCTTAAGTTCTGTTGACTGCATAGGGACCACCCTTGGTTGATGTTTGATTTCTGCAGTTGTCTGTTGGATCTGTTATTGAACTTCAATATATTATTCAATGTGTTTGAACACAAATTGTCACCGAAGTTGTGGTAGTTGATAAATAAAATAGCTTTTTATACCGTTCTTGATTTGTTTGTTGAGTCTCTTTAAGTTTTTACAACCACTATTTCTACCACAATCTAACACCTTAATCCACTGCCTGGGTCTCAGATATGACAGTCTGTCCAATATATGTCTAGTATACAATATGTCCAGAGTTGAGGCCCCTGTCCAAGATCTCGCCTCTTCTTATCTAATTACTGTCACTTTTTTTTGTCAGTTGAGGGCGGTGTGAGGTTCTCTCTTTTTTTTTTACTCCTTTTCTTCTTTGGCCAAAACGAAGTCAGAGTTACTCTCTACCTCTTTGGCACCGTAGCATAGGAAACATTGTCTTTCCCTTGTCTTTTCCCCTGGGCTACAATAGGGAAAGTTAATCCACACACGCAAACACAAACATCAGTCCATGCGCACTAGAAGTAGTAGCACGTGTGTGGTCTACGCAAGATTTAACAGCAAGGGGGGGGGGGGGGGGGGGGGGAATAAAAGAAAAAAGAAAAACAAAAGAGAAAAGACGAAAAAGGAAAACAAAAGAAAAATAAAACAAGAAAAAGATGTTGTTTTTTTTTTAAATAAGAAGAAAAAGGGAAAAAAGGTGGGAGGGGGAGAAACAAAGAAAAAGAAAAAAAAAAGAAAGCAAAGGATAGCACGACTTGGCACATTCGGATTGAAAGCCTGTGCCCCAACGGGGGACAGTACAAATGAAAAACAAAAAAGATTGAGAAGCAAAACAAAAAGCTGGGTCCTGCTACGCAGTTGAAATAAACAAAAAAAGACACATCGATCGTGTCCGATGTTCTTCAGACTTTGTTGATCATGTCCGGCGGCTTACGAAGAAGAAACTTACATCTAGAAGCTGGCCATTGCTGCTGTGGAGAAGATGACGAGGAGCAAGTGTCTGTGGGGGAGTTTCGTGTTGTGGTCTTTGTTGTGGAAATCCAAGCCGGAAGTCGATGTGTGTCCTGGGTGTGTCTCTGTTGTTTCCGGCACGCCTCTGTGTGATGATATTAATATGAGTTGTGTTTATAAGTAATTGAAGTATCGATCGATTCATTCATCATTCCATCCGTCTGCTGGCTGCCTGAATGTCTGTCTGCGTGTTTGTCTGTCTGTCTGCGTGCCTGCTTGTCTGTCCACTTGCCAGCGTGCCTGCTTGCCTGTCTGTCTGTCTGTCTACGTGCTTGCCTGCCGGTCTGTCTACCTGCCTGCCTGCCTGTTTGCGTTCGTGCCTGTCCGCCTACCAGTTTATATATATGTTTGTCTGCCTGTCTATCGGTCTGTCTGTCTCTATATCGGTCTGTCTGTCTCTATATCGGTCTGTCTGTCTGTCTCTCTATAGGTCTGTCTGTCTCTCTATAGGTCTGTCTGTCTGTCTGTCTGTCTGTCTCTCTATCGGTCTGTCTTTCTGTCTATCTGTCTGCCTGCCTGCCTGCCTGTCTGTCTGTCTGTCTGTCTGTCTGTCTGTCTGTTTGTTTGTTTGTTTGTTTGTTTGTCTGTCTGTCTTCCTGTCTGCCTTCCCGTCTGCTTGTCCGTCTTTCTGTCTGTCTGTGTCCCTGTCTGTCTATATGCCTGCCTGTCAGCCTACCTGCCTGCCTGTCCGCCTGCCTGCCTGTCTGTCTGCATGCTTGCCTGTTTGTATCTGTCTGCCTGTTTCCCTACGGCCACCGTTCATATCATTGTGAAAATCACCGCTAAATGATCTACTCTTATAACGTCAGCAACAGATAGCGAACCTGGTTTGTCGGAATTGTGAACCTGCGTTTTTAACGCCTAAGCTACAGATGTCAATCCTCCCTGCTCCATCCGTACCACACACACACACAAAATAGTACATTGACAGTATGACAGGCAAGTGTTTAGTCCGAGCTGTTAAAGGCATTAATAGCAAGACGATCTACTTTATTGCACCGAGTTCTATCCCACATGGCTCAGTATGATGTGGTCCGCAGGGCCATCTGGCGAAATTCTCGTACGGAGAACGGAGTCTGTATCTCCAGGATCGATCCATGGAGATCTCCAGAAACCATCCTAGAGGGGACGAATGAAGTATGTAGCTCCAGCGTCCACCCCTGGAGATCTCCGGAAATCCACGTACAGAGAACGAACTAACGAACGAACGAAAATCTTTATTTTCAAAGGGTTAAGAATTGGGCACGCAGACCTGTCTGACATTCTGCCCTTCTTCTCTATTTCCTCTCATACATTCTTTCATTCAACATCACTTATGAAGCAAATTTTTGACAACAAAAGATCAATAAGCATTAAACCACATGAATAATAATCAATAACAAATGACTCACTGAGGCAATGTTTAACATGGGCATTATAAATACCTAAGGAAGGTGTAAAGCCTGCTACCTGGCCGAGATGTTAGCAGCTTTCTCCGTTAACCCCGAATACTCTCGTGGTTGACGTGAGCGTACAAGAATTATCAGTGGTTCGAGTTGCGCCAGTGACTTATGAGAGTATAGAGCCGGTCGCTCAGAAAGTCGTGGCGTGCTAATGAGCATAATCTAGCCTAGGAATCAACATACAGCTGAAAGATGTTGGTGTTGACCGCAATATCCTGAAACAGGATGGAAACGCGGGGGAAAAAGGAAGGTGTAACGTGCCATACGAATGAAGCAGGTAGTTCCAGCGTCGACCCCTGAGATCTCCGGAAATTCTCATACAGAGAACGAAGTGTGTATCTTCAGCGATGACCCCTGGAGATCTCCGAAAAAAATAAATGCACTCTTGAACCGAATATCGGAGATCGTCACCGAACCCGCGACCTTCGTAGCGCAAGGCAGACGGTTAGCCCACTTAGCCACGGTGGCCTCCACTCTAATCTGTTTGACCGTTGAAAGGCGAGGCTTGGTTGTTTACTGTACACCTGGAGGCCTAGACCCCCAGCTCACGCTAATAAACAAGTTTTCTTTGACTGAGCAAACACCTGTACAGGTGTGTGGATGCACGGGTCGGCCGGTGCTCGCAGGTTGTAGACAGGAATGCAGAAACTGTGGGCAGGTAAGAGCTCAATGCATGAATGGTGCACTACACTTTAGTTTGGGCACTCTTGTCTTATCTACGATCTATCTCAACTGTTGATCTGAATGATCGTCCTTCAGTCCGCACGTATAAACAATTTTAGTTAGTCGCGGTTCCAACTTCACGGCAAAGGGTCGCCACATTCTGCTCCGTTCCTGTGGCCCTCACTGCCCCATGTGAAAATACTATGCATAATGCCGCTGCCAGAATGCCAACAAAAACACCTTTACATGCCTTGTAGAGCATTGGACATACGCCACATAATTATGTAGCAGGCCCTTTACATAACGTGGCTCCTATATTCTTATTTTGCCCAAGTTCAGGTACAGATTTTGACTTTCACTTTGTCTCTTCACTTACAGGATCAGCTCTTCTAACCTATCAGTACTATCTCAGAGGAGAAAAGTGTCATCTGAGACTCATCTGCATATCTAAGACCTGGGATTGGACTTCCACCAATCACACATGGATTAAAAGTATATCTCACCACGTTTGATATCTCTGATTACATTTTCTGCATTCGTGTTGAATAGGCTAAGATTAAGTTGCATATCCTGTACAGGGCGTAGCAGTCAACCTCGACATTTTTTGGATTGTGTGTGATTTCTTGGCAAATTTACGTTCGGTACTTTGTGATTGCTTTCTGAACGTCCTGAATTCATACCATTGTACGAAAATCGATGCAAGATAGTTTGCCATTATACGAAAATCGACGCAAGGTCGTTTACTGCCAAATCGTCCGTAGTTGTGTTTGGAACGCGATAGGCGGTATTACGAATTGCGTTCGTAACCCCTCGCCGTAGAGCCGGTTGTATAGATACGGAGAGAGATGCAGCCCTCTCTTACTCCTTTTTTTCTCCACCTCAATCCAGTTTAATGTTTCACCGGCTACTCTGATAGCTGCTAGACCCATATTTATATAGACAAATCGGCACTCAGCTGGTGGTGATGTGAAGTGGTCAGTATCCCAGCTGGTGATGTGATGTGGTGTGGGGTCAGTATCCCAGCAGGTGATGTGATGTGGTGTGGGGCCTGTATTCCAGCAGGTGATGTGATGTGGTGCGGTGTGGGGTCATTATCCGAGCTGGCGATGTGATGTGGGGTCAGTATCCCAGCAGGTGATGTGATGTGGTCTTTATTCCAGCTGGTGATGTGATGTGGGGTCAGTATCCCATCAGGTGATGTGATGTGTCGTCAGTATCGGGCCGGCTTCTGTTACCTCCCAAGACATTTCCTAATATCCATGCCAGGTTTGGTCGACCTGTCAGCCAAGATAAAAGTTCAAAATACGTTTCGGAGGTCAGCATGGCCGAATGGATAAGAGCGCTCGCTCTTAAACTTCCTGTGTGCTGATGTCGTTCAACGCCTACACCGGTCAGATGGACTAAAATGTTGACCTCTCGTCCTTGGCTTGGGGAGGGAAATTACAAGTACCTCAGAAGTCGGAATAGGTTAACCTGACGGCGAAGGACACTGGTTGTAAGTACAACTAATCAACAAGCACAAATCAGTCCAGTACACTAGAAGTAGTAGCACGTGTATGGACTACGCTTGAGTTCAAAACCAGGGGAAGCACACAACAAGAATGTTACCACGCGGATTCGAACCTGTCACCATCGAGGCCAGCTTCAAGCAACTACGCTATCGTGGATACCGCAACTCTTTGGCCTCAACGCATTTTCTTGCTCAGTTGCGTGTTTGTTTTCAAATGATCTAACATGCAAGAACTCACCTGTCTGTGTCCATGCATATATACATACACCTACCCACATACACATATACAGACTTACCCATAACCACATATACAGACTTACCCACATACACATATACAGACTTACCCATATACACATATACAGACTTACCCACATACACATATACAGACTTACCCACATACACATATATAGACATACACACATACACATATACAGACTTACCCATAACCACATATACAGACTTACCCACATACACATATACAGACTTACCCACATACACATATACAGACTTACCCACATACACATATACAGACTTACCCACATACACATATACAGACATACACACATACACATATACAGACATACACACATACACGTATCCACACCTACGCAAACGCATACCTACAGACATACACATATACACACATACTCACACACATATGTGCATAACACCTACCCACACACACACATAACTAACTATCACCTCATCTAGCAAGCGACGTGGCGAAAATGATAAGAGCACTCGCTCTTTAACTTCCGATGCGTTGTCGGATGAGTAGCGGGACCAACCCCTGCCGCCGCTCATTTGCACTTCAGCATTGACTTTCCGTTCAGAAAGCAATGGCAAACTGCTGCTAGTAAACGTGCATAGAAGATCAACCTGGGGTGGGCTTGACAGCCACGTACTGCAAAGAACATGCAACATTCTTATAAACTCTTCCTCCTCTTTAATTTTCTACCGTCCCTCTGGAAACCGAATGAACATAACATGATTTTTAAGCTCGATCTATCTGTTTGTTTGTTTATATGTTTGGTTATCTGTTTGTTTGCTTAACTGTTGCTTAACTGTTTTTTTCTATCTCTTTGTTTGTTCATCTGTTTGTTTATCTCTTTATTTACCTGTTTGTTAAAATGTGTGCTGTTTATCTGTTTGTTTATCTCTTTGTGTATATGGCTGTTTATCTGTTTGTGTATCTCTTTGTTTATTTATCTGTTTGTTAATAAATGTATTTATTCATCGCTTTATTTGTTTATCGGTTATTAGTCTGTTTGTTTGTTTGTTTATCTGTTTGTTTATATGTTTGTGTATCTGGTTGTTTATCTGTTTGTTAATCTGTTTATTTGTTTATCTGTTGGTTTGTTCATCTGTTTGATTGTTTCTCTGGTTGTTTGTTTACCTGCTTGTTAATATGTTTGTCTGCTTATTTGTTTGTTTGTTTATCTGTTTGTGTATCTGGTTATTTAACTGTTTGTTTATCTTCTTTTTCATTTATCTGTTTGTTAATATGTTAGCTTGTTTATCTTTTTGTTTGTTTATCAGTTTGTTAATCTGTTTGTTTGGTGAATGGTTTGTATATCTGTTTGTGTATCTGGTTGTGTGTCTGTGTGTTAATCTGTTTGTTTGTTTATCTGTTTGTTTGTTTATCTGTTTGTTTGTTTATCTGTTTGTTTATCAATTTGTTAATCTGTTTGTTTGCTTATCTGTTTGTTTGTTTATTTGTTCGTTTATCTGTTTGTTAGTTTATTTATCTATTTGTTAATATATTTGTTTGCTTATCTGTTTGTTTGCTTATCTGTTTGTTTCTTTATCTGTTTGTTTCTTTATCTGTTTGTTTATCTGTTTGTGTTTCTCGTTGTTATCTCTTTGTGTTTATCAGTTTGTTTATCAGTTTGTTTATCTGTTTGTTCTTCTGTTTGTTTGTTTATCTGTTTGTTAATCTGTTTGTTTGCTTACATGTTTGTTTATCTGTTTATCTGTTTTTTGTTTATCCGTTTTTATTATCTATTTGTGTGTCTGGTTGTTTATCTCTTTGTTTATCTGTTTGTTTTCTTTATCTGTTTGTTTATCTATTTGTGTTTGTAGTTTTTTATATCTTTGTTTATTTATCTGTTTGTTTATCTGTTTGTTAATCTGTTTGTTTGCTTATATGTTTGTTTATCTGTTTGTTAATCTATTTGTTTGCTTATATGTTTGTTTATCTGTTTGTTTGTTTATCTGTTTATTTATCTGTTTGTGTATGTGGTTGTTTATATCTTTGTTTATCTGTTTGTTAGTATGTTTGTTTGTTTATCTATTTGTCTATCTGTTTGTTAATCTATTTGTTTGTTGATCTGTTTGTATATCTGATTCTTTGATTACCTGTTTATTTTCTTTTCTGTTTGTTTACTTATCTGTTTGTTTGTTTATCTGTTTGTTTATCTGTTTATGTATCTGTTTGTGTATCGCTTTGTTTGATTATCTGTTTGATTATCTGTTTGTTTCTACGTTTCTATGTTTATCTGTTTGTTAATCTGTTTGTTTGCTTATCTGTTTGTTTATCTGTTTGTTTGTTTGTTTGATTGTTTATCTGTTTGTTTATCTACGGCGAAGCCGTTACAAACGCAATTCAGAAACCCGCATACCGCGTTTAAAACACAGCTGCGGGCGATGTAGAAGCAGACGGCAGTGTGTTGGTCTCCATACAGTGGTATGTATGCTGGGCGTTCAGACAGCAATGGCAAACTACTGAAGGCAAACTTGCCTAGAAATCACAAAGAGCCAAAACATGCTGGGGCTGACTGCTGCGTCCTGTTAAGGATATAACTGTTGTATTACGCCCATGAGACCTACGGCGAGTAGTAGGGTCCTGCACTTAAAACAAACAGGTCCCGTAAGAGTTTCCTGCCGCGGGTCAGTGATGTATTGTCGCCATCACATTTTGCAGACCTGAGAGCAAGGGGGAAGAGGCTGCCATTCTTTTGCTCACTGTGACAAGCGACGAGCCCAGGGATCTTCTTCTTCTTCTTTCGTTCTCTTGAAATATGTCTATATCTGCAATGTCGTCTCTTGCATGAATTGAACTGTTTTTTTTCAGTTCACACAGTGGTCCATAGAGTTTATCTTCCACTGTCGTCTCTCTAGGCCAGAAGGTTTGCCTAGATATGTTATATTTTGGGCAGTCTTGGAGTATGTGCTCTGCTGTCTGCGACGCCAATCCACATGTGCACATGGCTGTTTCACCAATCTTGAATTTTGTATACATGTGGTTGCGTAATCTATTGTGTCCTGTTCTGAGGCGCAGAATAATGACTTGTTCTGGTCTGTCCATAACGTGGTAGTCATCTTGAGCAGGTTTTGGTGGCTTTCTGACTGATTTGATCATTCTTTTCTTTTGGTGGTATGTAACGGGCACATCAGGCTGTTCTTCTTTGGCTCCTTCCTTAGCCAATTGATCAGCTCTGTCGTTTCCGGGTACTCCACAGTGGGATGGTATCCACTGTATGGTGACTTTATGCTGACTGCTAAGTTCAGAAAGTAGTGTCCTTAGTACTGGCAATTTCCCAGAGAGGAGCGCCTCGAGTACTGATTTTGCATCTGTTAGTAGCACCACAGGTTGTGTACCATTGCTGTTATTAGTAATTTCTCTGTTGCTATCTTGATTGCCTCAATTTCGGCATCATAGTTATGGCAGTACTTTCCTGTCGGTACTCTGGCTGTGTCCCTAGTATTATTTGGGTATTCTATGTACACTCCCGCTCCTCCATTTCGAACAGCATTTTGTGCTGACCCATCTGTGTAGACTCGGATCCAGAGATCCTGTGGGTATTCTTCATCAAGGAAGCTGAGAGTGGCTGTTCTGCGCTGCACACTGTTCTGTTCTTCCTTGTCAAATATTCCTCTCACTTTTGTCTGGATTTGTAACGATAGTCTATGCTCATCTTTCCATGGAGTTCGCTCTGGAATAGTTGTTAGGGGGATACCAACTGTGGGCAGATCGGTGGTTTCTCTGCAAAGTCGTTTGGCCTGGTGGATAAAACTACTTCTTTTCAACCGCCCCATAGCTAGGTTTTCAAATCTGTTCTTCATAGGGTGGCCTGGCAAGCTGAGGAACTTTTCTGCTTGTATTAGCGTTTTCGTATCTCTGCGCTCACTCAGTGCCTGTGTCCTCCCCATCTTCTCCATTTCCACTATAGGGGTTGATCTCATCCCTCCTGTGGTGACTCTAAGTGCTTGATTTTGCACCTTGTCCAGCTCTTGTAGTGTGGTTTTTGATGCTGAACACCACGCAGTTGACCCATATTCCAGGTGTGGTCGTATGCTCTGTTGGTAAACTTTGCTAAGTATTTTCGTACTGGCTCCCCATGTGGTTCCACTTAGCTTTCTCAGGATGGCTATTTTCCTTCTGGCTTTTGCTACTGCTTTGTTGATGTGCTTTCTCCATGTCAGCTTGCCATCAAATGTTACTCCAAGGTATGTTGGTTCTTTATCTTCTCGTAGGGGTGTTCCATTTATCTGGATGATCCCTGCCTTTTGTTTTGGAGAGAGGGTAAATAGGGTGGTGCTGCACTTGTCAGTGTTTATGCTGACACACCATCTATTTGCCCATGCAGCAAATGTATCTACAGCTCTTTGTAGCAATCTGGTGGCCACTGATGCATATTCATTTGTGCTCCATAGAACCAGGTCATCGGCGTACATTGCCGCTTTAATTCCATGCGGTAGGTGAGCAACAAGATCATTGATGAAGATTAGAAAAAGTGTGGGGGACAAGACTCCGCCCTGGGGGACACCGTGACGCAGTAGTACTTTCTTGCTCTTGAGTCCGTCTATCTGTACTCGGGCTCTTCTGTTGTGCAAGTATGCTTTCACCCATTTGTACATTCTTCCATTGACTTTGCAGTTTCTCAGTTTCTTCATCAGACCTTCTTTCCAGACTTTGTCAAAGGCTTTCTTCAGATCTATCCATGCCGCAAGCACCAGCTTCTTCTCTTGGAATGCATCCTCAATTTCTTGAGAGAGGTAGGTTGTCTGATCTTCCGTAGAGTAGCACTGCCTAAAGCCAGCCTGCTGTGGCACAAGGATGTTTTTACTTTCAATGTACCACTGCAGTCTGTGATTGATGATGCGCTCCAGTGTTTTGCAGAGACAGCTGGTGAGGCTAATTGGTCTGTAGCTAGAGGCAATGGAACCATCTTTCCCTGATTTTAGGAGGGGTATCATGATTGCTTCTCTCCAGGCTTGTGGAACACTGCCTAAGGTCCAGCTGTTATTGAAGATCTGCAACAGCTTTGTTTTGGCCTCTGTTCCTAGGTTCCTGATCATTTCATTGGAGATACCATCAGCTCCTGGTGACTTTCTCATTTTCAGTTTTGATATGGCTAGCTCCAGTTCGCTGATTGTGATGGGTGCCTCCAGGACCTCATGTACTATTTCCTTCTGTCCTGTATGTTGTCGTTTCTCTCGAATCTCTTGTTTTCTCTGGACTAATTTTGATATTGCTATCTTGTGCGAACGAGTCCGCAAAATGGTCAGCTGCTTGCTTTCTTGTTAAGATTTTTCCATCTTTATGTAGCGCAATTTTTGAGTTTCTCCCTGTGCCCTCGTCATTAAGCTGTTTTATTAGCTTCCACAATTTCCTTGTGTCTCTTTCAAAGTTCAGAGACTCCGTTTTCTCCTGCCAGCTTTTCCGTCTAGCCTGCAGCTTGGCCCTTTGAAATTTGGCTTTTGCATGCTGGAATTTATTGTGGTGCTCTTGGCTGGGTGTGGCCTCTGCTTGCTTTCTACACACTTCAACATCATTATGCATCTGTTCCAGTTCACTACTCCAGTAGGGTTTATATTGTTTACGGGCTCCTCTGGTACTGTTTCTCGCGCTGCCTGTAGTATGCATTTCCCAAACTCTTCAACTACTTTATTTATGTCTTTCTCAGTGTTCAGGTTTCTAACCAATATGCTGGTGCGATGCTTGTACATTGCCCAGTCTGCTTTCTTGTAGTTCCACCTTGAGAGGGTGCTGCTTTCACTTACAAGCTCATTTTCTACGGTTAGAAAGACTGGCCGATGGTCACTGCCACCAAGTTGTTTCCCAACAATTCGTGTAATGTTCCACTCCAGGTCTGGTGAATGAAAAGCCAGGTCAGGTGTAGTTGTAGAGTGCCATGATCTCGAGTAGAAAGTACGTGGGTCGGACGGCTTGTTAATCAACACGAATCTATTCTCATCCTGCCAGTCTTCCAGTCTCTCTCCTCTCTGGTCCATGTGATCATAGCCCCAGCTCTGCGAGTGGCTGTTGAAATCGCCACACACAATCATTTTTTCTTTTAGTGGTAGTGTGTCCAGTGCCTGTGGGCAGTCACTTGGACAGTAGTAATTGATCAGATGTAGATCTGTATTACCTGTCTTAAGTTTAAGTGTCTGATACTCAGCCCCTTCCATGTAGACATTGATTTGGGAAGCCATGATGTTATTTCTTACAAGGGTCAGTATCCCACCTTTTCGCCTGTCCTTTCGGTCAGATCGGTAACACTGGTAGCCTCTGATTTTGAAGGCTATATTTTCATTGAGGTGAGTTTCTTGCAAGCAACATATGCTTACTTTTTCTTGGTCCAAGAATTTTTCTAATTCTATTTTTTTTGTTGCTGACTCCCTCCGCATTCCAGTGCATTATTTTAAGTCTCCGTTTGGTAAGGCCAGTCATCCTATTCTCATGTCCCCTGGCTCCACAGGACATCTGAGAAGGACCTCCAGTAGTTGGGGTTGGACCCTTTCGAGACATAGGGCCCGGCACTGCACCTGCTTGGGGGTCCAAAGCAGGGCGAGCACCATAACGATTAGCAGTAGTCGACATATTCCATTTTGCGTGATTGCGTGGCATCCTGATTTCTGTGGTGCGCCTCTTGGCTGGTTGCCTCCGACTTCAGCACCTTTCTTTGCTAGAGCAGACAGTGGTCTCACTCGAGTGTAGATGTGTACACACGCACACACCTGTCTGCGCATGCATGTACGTGCATACACATCTAGAGCATACTGGTTATTTTCCGGCGCCAGAGATTCGCCGTCGCCCCTTCTCCTGTTAGTTTAAACAGGTCCGCCGCGTGAAGGCCAGGAGTTGGACTTTTGCTGCATAGGTTATGTATTCACGAGCCATTGAGGTATTTAAGCAATGTTGGGCGCTCACCCCAACACCGCGCCTCGGCTACATACAGCAACATTTGGAACCCAGCCCAGGGATCAAACTCGCACCCCACTGTGCTCATGGCATTAACAGTGGAGTATGCTGTCAACTTCGCTATTGCAGTAGCATTCGTGTTTCTGTTCTCTCTCTTAGTATACCCCATAGTGTAGGTCAGCATGGCCGAATGGATAAGAACGCGTGATCTTATACAACCGGTGTGCTGATGCCGAGGTACGGAGCTCAACACCTGCACCGGATAGTTGGAGTGAAATATTAACCTATGTCATTGACTTGGGGACGTAAATTCAGGGTCGTGCCGTGCTACGATAGAGAGAGGCGGCCGCATCAGGCGGCACTGTAAGGGGGCGGCATAAGCAGTGAAGGAGGGGCGGCATTTCGAAGACGTGCATCATTAAATGGTGGCATTTCGAAGACTTGCATCATACTGAGAAAATCTACCACTCGACCCTGCGTAAATTACAAGTACCCCTGATGTCGGATTGGGGTCGCCTAATGGCGAGGGACACTGTTAATAGTGAAAGCTAATCGACACGCAAAATTCAGTCCAGTGCTACTGTAAGTTGTGTATATGGACTACGCTTGAGTTCAAAGCGAGCGAGCGCAAACAAAAAAAAAAATACCCAAGAGTTCATGATCTGTAATCCGCATTTTCAGAAGAAGTCAGAAAAAATAAATCGTGGATTTTAAAATCAAGATAGAGGTGAAAATAAAAGACAGTGGTCAGAAGAAATCATGGATAGAAAGGCCAAGAAAGAGGGGGTGGGAGAGAGAGAGAGAGAGAGAGAGAGAGAGAGAGAGAAGCCAGAAGAAACCATGCACAGAATAAACAAGATTTTTTTTTTTTTTTTCCCGCGTTTCCATCCTGTTTCAGGATATTGCGGTCAACACCAGCATCTTTCAGCTGTATGTTGATTCCTAGGCTAGATTACGCTCATCAGCACGCCACGACTTTCTGAGCGACCGGCTCCATACTCTCATAAGTCACTTTTGCGATTCGAACCACTGCTAATTCTCGTCGCGTCACGTGACGAGAGTATTCGGGGTTTGCGGAGAAAGCTGCTAACCCCTCGGCCACGGAGCCGGTAGAATAAACAAGATAGAGGTGAAAAATAAATGAGACTGAAGAAGTCTGAAAGAACTAGGGACAGAAGAGTCAAGACAGAGGTGAGGAAAAGAGAGCAGAAATCATGGACTTAAAAAAATAAGATTGAGTTGAGAAATGAAGATAGAAGTCAGGTGAAATCATGAAGAGAAAAGATACGATAAAAAAAATTAAGTTGAGTGTCCTTCACAGGACGTAGCAGTCAACCCCAGCATTTTCGCTGTTCGTGATTCCTGGGCAAATTTTACGTTCAGTAGTTTGCCATTGATTTCTGAACGACAGGCTCCTATACCTTTTTCGAAAAACCAGCACCGCCGTGTTTCGAACCCGGGTATACGGGCTCACAAACCGCGTTCGCAAGCCCTTAGCCACAGAGACCGGTAAAGGTATGATAGAGACGAGAAAAAAGACAGAAGAAGTCAGAAGAAATCATGGAGAGACAAGGCAAGGCAGATGTGAGAAATTGAGACAAATATAAGAAATCATGGACAGAAAAGACACGATGGAGACAAAAACAAAAACAACCAACACAATAGTCAGAAGACACCATGGACAGAAAAGATACCGGAAAAGATATAAGAAATAATGGACAGAAAAGGCAAGATAGGGATGAGAAAAGGAAACAGAAGAAACAAGCAGCCAGGAAAGAGAAGGGGAAAAAAATGACAGGTGTATTAGGGGAGAGCGGTGGGCAAGGATCAAAACCACACGCGACAGACAACAGGTGAATTTCAAAGACATGAATCTGATTGGCTGACGTGCTTTAATAACACGCAACAGCTGTCCGAGGACAATAAATTACCAGCAACGCCATCTTGCCACGTGTGGAGCATGCAGGCCGTGCGTACCCCCTGGTACTTTATGTTCATTACATACTTTGACCTAGAGATCTAAAAAAAAAATTACATTTCCGAGGTGCCCCCTCCCTTTCCGCAATTAAAATTTTATGTGTATTTTTGTATTTGCTCCCATTTCATCCGCAGTCACCCAAATTTTGGCAAATGGCTTAAGACATAATAGAAGTGAAGGCAGAATGGCGCAGGGTATTTCTTAGTGCATAAAAACGGGTGTAGAAGTGGAATAAAGAAGATAGAAATAATGACATGAATGAGGGGATATGACAAATATATGAAAGAGAGGTAGTATCGCAAGACAGTTGTTTAATGTTGAATGCTGGTCGCTGATTGGCTAAGATGGGCTGCAGGGGGGTTTATTGTGGCGTTGTATGTTCACATGTGAATGTGGGCCTGCGGTTGTGGCTAATGTACTGATATGTGTTTTGGGACCAAGGGAACGGCCAGTGCACTTTGATATGTGTATATGGACACGCGAATGGGGCAAATATGCTTTGAGATATGTATGTTGACACGCGGTGATTGCTAGTGCACTTTGATGTGTATATGTGGACCTGAGCTTGTTGTTAATGCACTTTGTATTTATGGACATGCATATGTGCCTTGTGCACTTTTGATACGTGTATGTGGACCTGTAGTTGTGACTAATGCACATTTGATATGTATATGAGAAGCTGCTGTTGTGGCTAGTGCACTTTTGATGTGTATACGTGGACATGTTATTTTGTATAGTACATTTTTGATGTGTATATGTGAACCTGTGGTTGTGTCTAGTGCACTTTTGATTTATATATGTGGACCTGTGCTTGTGGCTAGTGCACATTTGATGTGTATATGTGAACCTGTAATTGTGGCTAGTGCACATTTAATGTGTGTATGTAGACTTGTGGTTGTGTCTAGTGCCCTTTTGATGTATATGTGTGGACCTGTGGTTGTGTCTAGTTCAATTTTAATGTGTATATGTGGAACTGTGGTTGTGTATAGTTCACTTTTAATGTGTTATGTGGACCTGTGGTTGTGTATAGTGCACTGTTAATGTGTATATGCGGACCTGTGGTTATGTCCAGTGCACTTTGAATGTGTATATGTAGACCTGTGGTTGTGTCTAGTGCACATCTGATGTGTATATGTGGACCTGTGGTTATGGTTAGTGCACTTTTGATGTATACGTGTGGACCTGTGGTATGTGTCTAGTGCACTTTGAATGTGTATATGTAGACCTGTGGTTGTGTCTAGTGCACTTTGAATGTGTATATGTGGACCTTTAGATGTGGTTAGTGCACTTTTGATGTGTGTATATGGGACATGCAGTTGTGGCGAGTGCACTGATATATGTTTTGGGGCCGACGGAGCGGCTAGTGCACATTTATATGTGTATGTACCTGCGGGAGTTGCTAGTGCACTTTGGATGTACATACGTGGATGCACTGTGAGATATGTATGTGGACATGCGGTGGTTGCTAGTGCACTTTGATTCGTATATGTAAACCTGCAGTTGTGGCTATTGCACTTTGATATGCAGATATGGGCCTGCATGTGTGGCTAAAGCCATTTGGTGTGCATATGTGGGCCAGATGGCATGGCTAATGCCCTTTGGTGTGTATATACAAAATATCCGTGGATTCCAAGTGTTCATTCTTGTTCAACTTCAGGAATACGTGACTGGTGATCACGTGGCTTCACACTGGTGATACCGTGGCTTCATACTGGTGATACTGTGGCTTCACACTGGTGATACTGTGGCTTCACACTGGTGATACCTGTGGCTTCACACTGGTGATACTGTGGCTTCACACTGGTGATACTGTGGCTTCACACTGGTCGCCAAGTGACACATTAACTGATTAAGTGATCAAGAGCAATATATCGCCACATGTGATCTCCGATAGGGACATAAGGACGACATATCGCCATACTAGAGTCACTGTGTTATTTGTTTTGTTTCGTGGTATCTTCCGCAATTTCAATGCTCAGTAAACAGAAATCGACATGATAATACATGTTCATTTGATTGTGTACGATGTTTGGTCCAAACCTACTTTTTGTGTGGCCTAGAATCGGATAATTTCCGACATTGCCGTAGCTCTCCACGCATCAAACATACCGTGCATTGCTTAAAACCTGCCGTAGTGTGTACCTAGAAAGTTCCTTCACTGGAATCCTCATCGCACAAGAAATAGCCATCACTGTAAACACGGAGACCGAGCGAACGAACTTTATTTTCATAGGGTTGAGAATTGGGTACTCAGGCCCGTCTAACATTGGTGGAGAACAAATGAATGAATCCAATTTATTTTCAAAGGGTCACACATTGAGCACATTGACTCGTCTTACATTTGGCCCTTCCAATCACTCATCTTTCGTACATCAGTTATCTATTGTGCATATTGCATTCACATGGGAAATAAACATCGCATTGTCAATTGAATGCTGTGAAAATAAACAATGCATGTTACCATGTTGTGAGAAAGGTAGGCAGGTAAGCGCGCGCGTGTGCACACACACACACACACACACACACACACACACACACACACACACACACACACACACACACATACAGAGAGAGGGGGGAGATGGAGAGAGAAGCACATACACAAATATTCACATAGTCGTAGATCCACACAGTCACATAACCACAAACACTTCCTTACACACACATACCAGTTCACAATCACAGACACTAAAATATTCTCTCTCTCTCTCTCTCTCTCTCTCTCTCTCTCTCTCTCTCTCTCTCTCTCTCTCTCTCTCTCTCTCTCTCTCTCTCTCTCTTTCTCTCTATCTATCTCGCCCACATGTAAGCTCAGTCGTACACAAAACCACACATGCATACACAGAAGAGAATTAAAGATAGGAAGTACTCTGGCGGGGACATGAAGGGACCTGTAGGACATGGCAACAGGACAGCTTGGCCCGAGTTGATTGTGGTCCAATGCGCCACTCGGGGACAAAAGCCAGAAGAAGAAGAGAATAAGGTCAAGATTGAAACAGCACGTATGAACTTAGAATAAGAACCGCTATGGGAAATGTAGCCTTTCGCAAAATGGAAAATATACAGACCAATAAAAAGATGTTAAATGTAAGGAAAGAGTGTTGTGCTGTACAGAACCTGTACTTTTGTATGGGTGTGAGACGTGGACAATGAGCGCCCAAGCTGGAAAACATCGAATGGCAGTGGAGATGTTGTTTCTGAGGGAAATTCAAAGAATACCTTGCATATACAGAAATACCCATGAGCAAGTCCTTTTTTTTTTTTAATTTGCATATTCTTTACAGGACATCGCTGTCAACAGCAGCATCTTTCAGCTGTCTGTTGATTTCTTGGCAAGATTACGCTCATTAGTTTGCCATTGCTTTCTGAGCGGCCGTCCTACAAGAAGCAAATGAGAAATTTAAACTGATTGGAGAAATTAGACGCAGACAGTTAAAAAAAATTTTTAAACTACTTTTTTACTTTTTTTTTTTTTTAAAGAAATAAACTAGAGAACTTGTTGACAACTGGTAATCTTGAGGGGAAAAGAACAAATCGAAGGCAGAGAAAAAAATATCTGTATGGCTTGGCCACATGGCATAATCGAGACAAAAACACGGAGCTGATCCACGACTCGGGAGATCGTGTGAGATGGCGAAACATGACCGGCCACACTTATCGGCACGGCACATGATGATTATGGAACAGTCGGAATTAGGTCAAGGTTGGCGTTTCGTTTACCCAGTGCTGTACTGGGTCTAAAAATAATGGTTGCCAAGAGACGAAGCTAACAAACAGGTATTTACATATGTAACATACAGATTAGCGTTCAAGAGGGTCCACTTAATTTTGAGATCACATGGCCCACATCATTAGGGCATCATAGGGCTCACTTCAATAGGGCATCACAGGGTCCACTTCATTAGGGCATCATAGGGCTCACTTTATTTAGGGAATCACGGGACCCACATCATTAGGGCATCACAGGGCCAACTTCATTATGGGATCACAGGACCCACTTAATTAGGGCATCATAGGGCCAACTTAATTAGAGCATCACATGGCCCACTTCATAAGGGCATCACAGGGTCCACTTCATTTTGGGATCACAGAGCTCACTTCATTGGGGCATCACAGCACCGACGTCATTAGGGCATCACATGGCCCACTTCATCAGGGCATCACAGAGCCGACTTAATTAGGACATCGCGTGGCCCACTTAACATCGGGATAGTTGATAGGGCCTACTTCATTAGAGCATCACAGGGCCCAGTTCATTAGGACATCACAGGACCAACTTCCTTAGGCATTACAGGGCCCAGTTCATTTGGGCATCACAGGGTCCACTTCCTTAGGGCAAGACAGGCTCCATTTCATAAAAGCATCAAAGAGCCCAATTCATTAGAGCATCACAGGGTCCACTTCATTAGGACATCACAGGACCCACTTCATTAGGGCATTACAGGACCCACTTCATTAGGGCATCAAATGACCCAATTAATTAGGGCATCACATGGCCAACTTCCTTAAAGCATCACAGGGCCCACTTCATTAGGGCATCACAGGGCCCACTTCATTAGGGTATCACATGGTCAGCTTAATTAGGGCATCACAGGGCCCACTTCATTAGGGCATCACAGGGCCCACTTCATTAGGGCATCACAGGGCCCACTTCATTAAGGCATCACATGGCCGTCATCATTAGGGCATCACAGGGCCCACTTAATTGGGACATCACAGAGCCCACTTCATTAGGGCATCACAGGGCCCACTTCATTACGGCATCACATGGCCGACATCATTAGGGAATCACAGGGCCCAAATCATTAGGGCATCACAGGGGTCCACTTCTTTTTGGGATCACATGGCTCACTTCATTGGGGCATCACAGTACCCACGTCATAAGGGCATCACATAAGGGCATCACATGACCCACTTCATTAGGGCATCATAGAGCCGACTTAATTAGGGCATCAGGTGGCCCACTTAATATCGGGCTAGCTGATAGGGCCCACTTAACATCGGGATAGTTGATAGGGCCTACTTCATTAGAGCATCACAGGGCCCAGTTCATTAGGACATCACAGGACCCACTTCCTTAGGCATTACAGGACCCAGTTCATTTGGGCATCACAAAGCCCACTTCCTTAAGGCAAGACTTGCCCCACTTCATAAAGGCATCAAAGAGCCCAATTCATTAGAGCATCACAGGGCCCACTTCATTAGGGCATCACAGGGCCCACTTCAATAGGGCATCACAGGATCCACTTAATTAGGGCATCACAGGACCCACTTCATTAGAGCTTCACAGGGTCCACTTCATTAGGACATCACAGGATCCACTTAATTAGGGCATCACAGGACCCACTTCATTAGGGTATCACAGGCCCCACTTCATAAAGGCATCACATGACCCAATTCATTACAGCATCACATGGCCAACTTACTTAAAGCATCACAGGGCCCACTTCAATAGGGCATCACAGGGCCCACTTCATTAGGGCATCACATGGTCCGCTTAATTAGGGCATCACAGGGCCCACTTCATTAGGGCATCACAGGGCCCACTTCATTAAGGCATCACATGGCCGACATCATTAGGGAATCACAGGGATCAAATCATTAGGACATCACAGGATCCACTTCATTAGGGCGCCACAGGGTCCATTTCATTTTGGGATCACAGGGCTCACTTCACTGGGCTATCGCAGTACCCACGTCATAAAGGCATCACATGACCCACTTCATTAGGTCATCATAGGGCCGACCTAATTAGGGCATCACGTGGCCCACTTAATATCGGGCTAGCTGATAGGGCCCACTCAACATCGGGATAGTTGATAGGGCCTACTTCATTAGAGCATCACAGGGCCCACTTCATTAGGACATCACAGCACCCTCTTCCTTAGGCATTACAGGACCCACTTCATGTGGGCATCACAGGCCCCACTTCATTAGGGTATCACAGTACCCACTTCATTAGGGCATCACAGGCCCCACTTCATAAAAGCATCAAATGACCCAATTCATTAGAACATCACATGGCCAACTTCCTTAAAGCATCACAGGGCCCACTTCATTAGGGCATCACATGGTCCGCTTAATTAAGGCATCACAGGGCCCACTTCATTAGGGCATCACAGGGCCCACTTCATTAAGGCATCACAGGGCCCACTTCATTAGGGCATCACAGGGCCCACTTCATTAGGGCATCACAAGGTCCACATCATGAGGGGATCACAGGGCCCACTTCATTAGGGCATCACATGGCCGACTTCATTAGGGCATCACAGGGCCCAAATCATTAGGGCATCACAGGGCCCGCTTCATTAGGGCAACACAAGGTCCACTTCATAAGGGCATCACAGGGCCCACTTCATTAGGGCATCACTTAGCATCGGGCAAGCTGGCACTCTGGCTAGTCCACCACTCGGCAGGTCTTAGGTACTTCATTGTCAACAGATCTGGCAATGCCGAGAGCGAGAACATATGATGTGCCGAAGAAACGCCATTAACATTGTCAGTACACATCCTTGCCACAACGACAGTTTGCTTCTGGTCTTATTGTCACGTTTTATTACACGTGTAGCGTAAAATCGTCGCGCGGACGGAGACACGAGTAACATGTGGTCCGCGCATGAATCAAGAACAATACCTAGCAACCATAGCAACGCCGCGGATGTGGCGGTGTAAGACAACGCGGTACATCAACCCGACATCAAAACAATACGGTTAACATGTACAGTGATTTCGTATGTATTTCTGGTCTTGCGTAAACGTCAACATCTAGCGGCTTGTTCTGTGTAGAACTAGCTCCGCATAAACAGTCTTTCAAATTGTCTCTAGCATGCCAGATCACAGGCTTCCTATACGATATTTTTACGGCGAGCTGTGTTGTAGGTAAACGCACCCAAGACGGCCAGAGGAAACGCTTTAAAGATATTCTGAAAATTTCACTGAAAGCTTTTGGAATTCATCACGACACTTGGGAGACTGCTGCCAAAGACCGAAATTCGTGGCGTACATCATTACGCAAGAGTGCAGCCACTTGTGAAGCAAACAGGACTGGAAGAGGTGCGAAAGGCTGGACAGAAAAACCGCTGCAGGAGATCTTTCTCCTGAAATGTCAAGCATTCTTTGCCCACATTGTCAAAGAACATTTCGAGCCAAAATAGGCCTTACCAGTCATCTTAGAACTCATGGCTCCAAACTTTCAACATCATTGGATGAAATGAATGGTCATCATCATTCTTGATGGACAAACAACAGCATAAGTCAGTTGGTTACTGTCGTTTGTAAATTCTCTATCACATTTTGTGAGTCAGGTCTTAGATGTGAATGAGCTACCGTATGACAGTAGACAGTACTACCTGCTTTCTGTTAGCACCGAATGTTGTGTGGCGCTCACCAAACCCGACACCCCACATTGTGCCAACGGCTTTGGGCGGAGCACAATTGAGAGCCTTATCCTAGTGCCAGGAAATGCAACCTAAAGACTTCATGTCATGTAGTGTAGACTAGGTTTGACTAGCTTTACACTGTACAAGGGGGATAACTAAACATTTTCAGGAGAGATAATACTTAGAAATGGACAAATATATGTGGAATCAAGATCCACAGAGGTCTTGTCCCAGTTGGTTGACAGCCTATGCTCCACTGGAAGATGAAAGGCAGCCGAAGAGGACGAATATATTCTTTAAATCGCTTGCAACATTTGCCCCTCTGCTCCATGGGCGTCATAACGTGGTCCCCAGCGTTTGTGCACAGTCTTGCACATTCCCTCCATAGCCATACATTCAGAAGGCAAGTGTGAACAAACGTCCTAATCCACTCACAAATAGTTAGCAACGTGGATGCCTTCCTGGCTCAGCCGCTAACTTTCCAAACTGGGCACCTTTCCTTACAATGAACAAATAGCACAGGAAACTAGACTCTTCGCTTGCAAAGGCTATCATATCATAATGAGGTAACGGTATATGGTGCTGATATGTGAGGTTTCCTTAGGGCGTTTGTGTGTGGGGAGGCGGCGGCTGTTTAAATGTTGTCAGTGTTTATTTCAGGGTGTTATTTTGGAAATAAATTAAGAAATATTTCATGATCGATCGCTGCAATGTGCTTCTTGCTAACATCGTTAACATGGTTCCTAATAAATGATGTCAAAATAAAAATTGTCCAAATATGTGGAACTGACAGAAAAACGAATCAGCCACGCCTTAAAGACACACGTCTTTAACACGGACCCATGAAAAAGTGTAAATTGTTTTGAGAAATTAGATGCAGGCAGTCAAGAATTGTTTACACGTTATGAAAAGAATTAAGTTGAGTTGAGTTGAGCTAACAATCAACATCACTGCACTGAGGACATTCCCATACGTGCTCCGTCCCCTCGTTCAACAGCCAGCGAAGAGTCATACTGCTAATAGTTCCCACGGCTATCTGATTCAAAGTTCTCCTAGTCTTCCCTCTCAGTTTTGAGATTCTTCCAGAAACTCTGCTGATCCCCCGCAATTTCATTCGTTCCACATACGGGTTCTCAATCTCCCTCGCCTTCTCCATCTGACCCAACAGATGCACGACTACCTCTCCCTTGTCCATAGGTTATGACAAGAAATAAACTTGAAAACTTAGCGACAACTGGCAAAATTAATAGAACAAGAGGACGGGGACAGCAGAAATATTAATATCTGGATGTTTGGGCTAGGGGACATAACTGGACCCAAGAACGCAGACCTTTTCCAACACTGGTCATCGTGTGAGATGACGAACCATGGCCGCCCACGTTTATAGACATGCCACATGATGATGATGATGATGATGACCTCTATGGATCGTTGGATTCCGTCTCCATAACTAGGCACAGGAATTCATGGGTATTGGTTGATACACGTAGCAAGGACAAGAAAGAAACGGAAAGATAATGATACACTAGAACAGTGGTTCTCAACCTTTTTTGGCCCGTGCCCCCCCCCCCACCCCCACTTCACCATATTTTCAGAACGTCATTCCCCCTTCCTATCAAAAATTTGGCCCGTACCCCCCCCCCCCCCCCACTCACCGTATTTTCAGAACGTATCCCCCCCCCCCCCCCTTTCATATTTCCTATCTAAAAATCCCCCACCCCTATACTAGTATACGTAAAAATGTAAGGTAAATTTAATAGCACATACTAAAACAAGTCTAGACATCCACATAAAACATGATTTGTGGGTCTACTGACTTTATAAAATGAATTTTAGAAGGATGAGACGTACTTAACTGTAAAGTATGAAGGGAAAAACAATATCAAGTAATCGGTTCTTGTATTAACGCGATCTTGAAATGGTCTTCATTCCCCCCCCCCCCCCCCCCTGGAAACCCTAAAATTCTCCCCGTGGGGGGGGGGGGAAATTCCCCACTGGTTGAGAACCACTGCACTAGAAGATATGAAAGTTGGGAGCTTTAAGCACACGAGGGTTCGAATCCGTCGCTTCCAAGTGATGGTAGCACATCGCTGTAAGAACTAGTGAACTTTACTGTAATTCCAAACAGATGTAGGAACTATTATACTTCATTGTACTTCCAACAGATGTAGGAACTATTACACTTCTTTGTACTTCCAACAGATGTTGGAACTATTATACTTCATTGTACTTCCAACAGATGTAGGAACTATTATACTTCATTGTACTTCCAACAGATGTAGGAACTATTATACTTCATTGTACTTCCAACAGATGTAGGAACTATTATACTTCATTGTACTTCCAGCAGATGTAGGAACTATGTGGCATCATTACCCGGGTCTATTATCCAGATGACCCCACAAAAAATAAGTACAGACAGGCAGACAGACAGACAGACAGACAGACAGACAGACAGACAGACAGACAGACCGACCGACCGACCGACCGACCGACAGACAGACAGACAGACAGACAGACAGACAGACAGGCAGGCATGCAGACAGGCAGGCGGGCAGGCAGGCAGGCAGGCAAGCAGGCAGGCAGGCAGACAGACAGAACTAACAAAACAGAAAGTAAGATGTACTCTTAGAACTCTTAACGTCGAGAGAAATAAAACCAAATGTACAGAATACCTGAAATACGTAAAAATAAATACTTGAAATACCACATTGTCCACTTTAGTGCATCAAGAGCAACACCGAATTTCTCCGCGTAACTCGACAACCCTGAGCGGAACATCGGTTTAAGAGCTTCATTCTGCGTTCGTTGACATTTATGTCCGAGATCTCTAAAGCCTACTAACGGGGCAGTTGGAGTTCCCTAAAGTTTAGACTTTCTGTCTACACAATTTTGGACCTGCCGTCTACATAATCTCTATATGATGTTCTCGGGGACATTTGTGGCTGCTGTTTGCGCATCAAGAAGATGGCATAACACAGCTTCCGGTTTGCTTGGATTTAAAATTAAAAAAAAAAAATAGTTTAAAAGGCAAGGCAATCGAATTCATCGCACCGAGTTTTATCCAATATGGCTCAGTCTCTTTGTAGTTATGACTGATAATAATAATTTCTAGTTATGATTGGCGATGGTAATTTATAGTTTTACTTGGTGATAGTAATTTCTAGTTAATATTAGTAATAGTAATTTGAGGCCATTGCATCAGATCGAATTATGACATAATCTTCCATCACATGACACCACCCACACTTTTAAGCGGACTTCCGATCCAATATGGCGGATGGGCTGTTTAGTTATTAAGGCATCTGGGTTGTTTTGCTTGTGACTACTTTTTGCTGACGCATTTTCCTCATGTTGGACTGGTAGTACATGATTCTGTCGCCCAGCTACTGAGCTAACTGCGTAGAGCGATACTGTGAGCTGTGAATTTCATGTGGTATGCTTTTACATCTGACCGCGGTGGTTTGTATTGTGAGCTGTATGTTCAGAAAAATGACGGATGGTCGGTTGCTAAACTATCTGGTTTTGCTTTGTGTAATAATGTATATGTGCAACTGCTGGTTTTTTAGTGACTGGTGATAGAAAGAAATAAAGACAGACAGACAGACAGACAGACAGACAGACAGACAGACAGACAGACAGACAGACAGACATGTGAACAGACAGACAGACAGACAGACAGACAGACAGACAGACAGTCAGACAGACAGACAGACAGACAGACAGACAGACAGACAGACAGACAGACAGACAGACAGACAGACAGGCAGGCAGGCAGGCAGGCAGGCAGGCCACACCGACATTTAAAACCGCGAACTCCAAATAATGACAGCACCTCACTGAAGAAACACGTGTACTTCCAATCACGGCCAACTAGCCTTGCTTTTTTTTTCAACAATGTACTTTCGTCATTTTGGAAGCAACGGTTTCGATTCCCACAGTGACCACTATAACTTTCATTGTGTACATTCTCTACTTTGTCCTCATGATGTCTCCGTGACACAGTGGTTAAACCGACTGCTTCGTGCTCTGAAGGTTGTGGGTTCGATTCCGCGCTCCTGATTCGGGTCATGAGTGCAGTTTTCGCTGGAACTACGGAGTTCGTGCTTTGTGCGATGCTTTCGGCTTTGCTGAAAGAGGCAGAGTCAGATGGGATAAAATCTGGTGCAATGAAGTAGACCATCTCGCCTTTTAACCTTAAATTTTGTCGTCTAGTACGAATGGGCTTCAAATGAAAACCTTAGAAGTGTGACAGAAATTACAATAACCATGCCATTTTCGTGTAACCTGTCAATATTATTGTTAAGGATGTCAAGAGGGTTGAGCACGTGACATAACGGTGCGGACGAACATATGGGAACGTCATAAGGACAATTTAAAGATGGCAGCGCCACTTTTGACAAGCACCAATGAATGAAAGGGTGAAACCTATAGAAATTCATCGGCGGATGAAGATCAAGTATGGTGATACATGCCTGTCGGTACAGCAAGTGTATGAGTGGAGTAGCAAATTTCAAAACGGCGTGACTTCTGTGACACACTATTCACGACCGAGTCAGCCACAACGAATAGTAACCTCTGAGTGGTTACACACGCGACTAAGAGACTTGTTTAGTTTAGTTTAGTTTAGTCGATGGATCAACATCACGGCACACGGTTGTAACCCATAAGTACCCCGTTCTCCTCCTAACTCAAACCTGAGTCTGGAGAAACTCAGCTCAGTGCACGAACTCCGTAGCACCGGCGAGGATCCGTACAGGAATCCAAGCATTTTATCGGCGCTGGAGGATTTGCATTGAACGCAGCGATGACGACATCGAAAAATGATACATATGTTCTTTACTTTTTGAGACTATATCCACCCCTCTCTCCCCCCCCCCCCCCCCCCCCCACTCCTCTCTCTCTCTCTCTCTCTCTCTCTCTCTCTCTCTCTCTCTCTCTCTCTCTCTCTCACCCCCCCCCCCCAATTTTTTTTTTTAAATTAAGGTTTTCATTTGAAGTCCCCTCGTATCTACCAGGTTTTCTCTACTGCTCCTACTACTATATATGGCAATCAATACCTGCATATTAATTCCCCATGCTAATTCAGTGGACTCATTAATTTCCCACAAACCGACAAGAAACCGCAACAAACATCCCCATACATTCAACAGTTGGCTTGTCGGTTCACATGAGACCAAACCCTAACTAGCAACGACACCACACAGACACCCTACCTACCTACCACACAGCACTCCTCCTCTTGAGCTTACACAACTAGTATCTGTCTCTCCACCTGCCTGCGTGTAATTAACTCGGCGCAGGATATTCGGAAAACAATACTCCCTTTATCCAACCATTGTTACTGCTTCCACTTCCTTCGCTGTTTCTTGCATCTTTTCCAAGGACACACGCAGTCAATGGGCCCCGCTGAGGAACCTGGGAAGTTGCCAGCTGTATGTTAATGGGCTCTTGTAGCGTCGAGCCCATTCAGGTTTCTATGAATGCTGCTATTATGCTGCAGAGGTGTGCAAACGTGTGCATTGATAGTTCAGCCGTAAACGGGTAGAATGCTGTGGATATGTAACCTCTATGCACTCTGGAAATGTAAGAAGTGAAAAGTAAGAAAGAAAAGTAAATGATTCTTGTATACGCGTTCGGTGCAACGAGCATATGGTGCTAGACGCATATTTGTCTAGACCAATGAGCTTTCTATCGGTGATGTGGTCAATAACACGCAGGCCGTCGTTACTACCAAGACATTTTCTGGTTCCCATTTAGGCTGGGTCGACATGTGAGTCCAGGTCAGTTTAAAACAACCGCCTAAATGTGGACTTGATCCCACAACCGGCGGGCTGACAGACGAGCATCTAGCCACAGCCCTTCAACGGTTCCCGGAAGTCGCCATATTGTGACGAAATACCACCGGAAGTAGCGCAGACAGGCGGAGAAACCAGCTTTCGTATCTACCCAAGGCAATGTGCGGGATCTGGAAGATCTGTCTGCATAAAATCACGGAAGGCAACAATCTACAACCTTCTCTACATGTAACGAAATTTTAAAACTGTGCGCGAACTATTGTACAATAATATTATAGTAAACGGGAAGATACTAGAGTAAGTTACGAGTTTATAATGTCTTGCACATGTAATAACAGATGATGCCAGAAGTGAAACGGTAATCAAAAAGAGAATTGGAATGGCCAAAAATGTTTTAAACATCATGAAATAAGGGTCTTCCTTCGCACATTCCTTCACACCTTCCTTCGCATCTTCTTTCACCACTGCCTTCACACCTTCATTCGCACCTTCCTTCACATCTTTCTTTACACCTACCTTCACACCTTCCTTCACACTCTCCTTCACACCTTCCTTTCCACCTACTTTCACACCTTCCTTCGAACCTTCCTTCGCACCTTCCTTCACACCATCCTTCGCAATTTCTTTCCCACATTCCTTCACACCTTTCTTCGCACCTTCGAGCACCACCACATCCTACACATTTACCTGATAATTTCACTTTCCGCTCTCTTCCCCCACACAAATACGCATGCTCGTACTGCTGGATTTACAGACTGACTTCCGCCATCATCTACTGTTTCATAGGACAGCCTGGGAGATACGTTTCACATATTTTTGTTCATGAAAATTTTTTTTATTACAGCTTAACATTGTCACTGCAGTTTCATCTTCGTGATTTATGTTGTTGTGATTTCTTGTCATTGATCGCTGGTGAAGACTTGCGGCCGCAACATCCTCTGTCTTCCGCAATTGCATTTTGTAAAACTGTCCAACACTTCGGGCGCTTAAAAAATGTGTTCTAACAGGCAGAGGACATGGCCGGGACTATAAGAACGTTTGCTCTTAAACTTCCGGTGCGACAATTTTTTTAAATTTTTTTGGGGGGGGGGGGGGGGGGGTGGAGGTGGTATTAAGTCCAAATACCGACATTAAGTTCGACTTAAATTTTGACTTCTGATTCAGAAATCAATGGCAAACTACTGAACAAAAAAGTTGTTTAGAGCATCAATGGCAGGTTGATCGTAATGTCCTACTAAGGTCATGCAATTTTTTCTTTTAAATTTCAGCAGAAGGCTTGTAGCAAAATATTCTTCTTAACAAGATAGTGATGATGCTGTCCATTTTGTCTCTAGAATTGTCCTTCACAAGGAAATGATCGATCTGATCTGCCTGACAGTGCTAATGGTGGTTATATTGGTGGTCATGAAAGTGGACACAGAACGAAGTGACCATCGGTCAACGGTCGGGTTTCTGTAAGGGCAGATAACTCACGCACTCGTTCTTAAAACATCATGTTTGCTGATGCCGGGGTTTTGGGTTCAACCCCTACACCGATCACTTGGACTAAAATGATGACTTCCTCGTCCTTGACGTGGAGACGTAAATTACAAGTATCTTTAAAGTCTGTGTGAGTTCGTCTGATGGCGAAAGGGCAAAGGCATTCCACACGCAATATTCAGTCCAGTGCTACAAGAAGTAGTGTGTATGGACCACGCTTGAGTTCAAAGTAGCAGGAGACATAAAAACACCTGGAAAAGAGCATTACAGACAGAGATTAATAATATTTGGAGGATCTGTATATGCATGGGTCCAATTGCTACTTGGGTAATGTTCTTTTATGTAGTTTAGGGTTATTTTTCTTCTTTCGGTTTCATTCTGAGTGTTCATTTTCTCACTACCAGGAATGTTTCTATCATCTCAGGCAGTTGCTCCTGTCTCCAAACTGGGAACTTGTGTGCATTGTAAATGGGTTTGACTGTTTATATGTTAAGTATAGGATCTGCCCTAATCTTTCGTTTTGCAGTTTCTTCAAAGTTGCTGCGCTTCAGTCTTCCCTTTCCAAAACCATTACGCCTTTTATAAATGGGGTGGTCTGTCAATTTTCTAATGTTTTTTCTGCTTGTTGCTGGGTTCTACTATCTCGTCTATCCTGCATTGATAGGTAGGTTGGAACTCTTCGCTGGTTGCTGAGATTGGGGACGGAGCGCTTATGGGAATGTCCCGAATGCTGTGATGTCGGTTCCTAAATCAATCAATCAATCAATCCTGCATTGATTGTAAACACGTGATCTGTTCTAGTTCGTTAATAGGCGTTGTCTTCAGGCTTTCAGTTATGATCCGTATTCCTTGATTTTGGACTCAGCTGCTGTTGCCTAAGCTGTGATACCATATTCCAGTACTGGCCTAACCCGTCCAGTATATAACTTCTTGAGAACTTTCTCATCTGCTCCCCACGTTGTACCAGCAAGTTTTTTCATGATTGCCATTCTTTACCTTGATCTTGTTTGATTTTTCTCAACCTGTGTCTTCCATGTCAGGCGACGATCAAAGGCGACTCCTGGATTTTCTTCATGGCTCAATATTATTTTCCATTGGATACCAGCTTAGGGTGCTGAGTTTTATTTGAGAGAGAGAGAGAGAGAGAGAGAGAGAGAGAGAGAGAGAGAGAGAGAGAGAGAGAGAGAGAGAGAGAGAGAGAGAGAGAGAGAGAGAGAGATAGAGAGAGAACGCTGTGCATGTTTTCTCCTCACTTATCTTCATTAGACATGATTTTGACCAGTCCTCTAGCGCTAATAAGGCTTGCTGTATTCTGCTGTTAGCTGTACTAATATATTCTTTAGATGTCCGTATGGCTAGGTCATCTGCAAAGGAGGATGTGTGTACTCTGGCTGGAAAATTGTCCGTGATGTCATTTATATATGCTAGGAATAATGTCGGCGATATCGATGAATGTAACTGTGGAACTGGTAAAATGACAGCTAGACATTTGCTGCAGGGGTGCCCAATATATGCAGAACAGAGAAAGATATTTTGGCCCACACCTGCTTCATTAGAGGACAAGCTCTATGGAGATATCAACAAGCTCAAGTTGACTACAGCTTACTTTAACTTACATTCAGGTTGACATCTAAAGGTGCATGAAGAAGGACTTAGACCGCCACACTTCATACCACACGTATGTCAGTAGAAAAAAAAACGTTCCAGTGGCACGAAATGGAATATTGCTTGGATGGCAAATCCATTATGTGGAAAGGCTCAATCGAAAGCTCATTGTGTGGGTGTCATCAAAGGTTGTAAAAAAGCGCCCCAGTGGCACGAAATGGAATATTGCTTGGATATCAAATCTATTACGTGGAAATTTCGAATCGAAAGCTCACTGTGTGGATGTCACCTGCAGACTGCATTCTTCTGGTTTCCGGAGGAACAGTCTGTAGTGGACTGAAAGCTCATATATACGGAAGTGAGGCTAAGCAGCCGTGTGCCAAGGACAATTCCTTGGGTGAGCCCAGTACCAGAGCGCTATGTGTCGGCTCTGCAATTATGGAAGTCTCCTTAGATGGCGGGGAATGCCCATGGTCTGCCCCTGCCTTCCCTTGAGGGCTGATCGTTATGTCTTCAGATGTTCTTAATGGGCCAGCTGGCATGAGCGATAACACCACAAAAGTGAGAGTCAAACGTCCTACGAAACCCCCGGGAAGGTTAACCCTGTCAACAAATGTCCGCATAAGTCGGGTGTGTCGGCATAAAGGCGCAAGAACGCAGCTCTGCTGTAAACAGGCACAACGGAATCACGACCGAAAAAAACTCTCTGGATGAACACAGAAGAAGAAGATGATATTGGGAGGATGTGGAGGTAGCTGCAGGAGATAGGCGTGGAATGATTTGGGCCCTATGCCCCAGGATAACGGGCAGAAGAAGAAGAAGAAGAAGAAGAAGAAGAAGAAGAAGAAGAAGAAGAAGAAGAAGAAGAAGAAGAAGAAGAAGAAGAAGAAGAAGAAAAAGAAGAAGAAGAAGAAGAAGCAGGAAGAGCAGGAAGAGAAGGGGGCCTAGGGAAGGATTAGAAGACACACTAGACAATATAAAAATATTGGTGGCCTCAAGGATTCTAGAACAAATGATACTTCTATCTGTTTGCCTGCCCGTCTTTCTATTTTTGTTCTTCAGTCACTCATGAATTAATCAGGTTATTCATTCTTTCAACCTGTCTTTCTTCTCTGTCTTCCTACCTTAATAATGTAGTGATCATGTCCTGTCAATACATATGATAGTATTCGGCATACACATATGTAGATACTAAGCAGTGCTAAGAAATGTGGTTCCTGAGACGAATATGAATACATTGGACTGCTAGAGTAACTAATATCGATTGCCTGAAAAAGGCTGGTAAATCTAGAACATTATATACAATAGTAAGAATGGGGCAAATTTCTTTGATCATGTGATGAGAAGAGAGACATAGGAGAACGTAGTGACGAATGGAAGGATCAGTGGGAAAATAGGCAGAGGCAGAGCTAGAGAAATGATGCTGATGGACTGAGACGGTGGCATGGAGGAATATCATCACCAGGGTTGATCCGAGCACCAAAGACAGGTCAGTGGAGAGACATGAACGCCTACGCCATCTGGCATGGCACTTGATGATGATGATGATGATGAATGCGAGCGATCCTTTAGAAAAACCAACCCTATGAAGCCAATATTTGTCTATCAAACTATGTACCCTCTTAGGTCATCATCATCATCATTTTCCACTTCTGCCGTCAAGAGCCGTGGGGAGGAGTAATTTGTGCTCCAGCGTCCGATGGGCGGCACTTGATAGTGTCATTCCGTGTGATTGTACAATGTCTTTGATGTCGTAAATCCATTTTCTTCTTGGACGTCCTCTTGGCCTTGTCGCAGATGATCTTTGACTGTAAGGCCAGTGATGGTAGTTGTTGGTGTTGCATTCTAACGACATGGCCAAACCACTTGACCTTCTGTATTTCAATAAATGTGGCACAAGGTGTTGATCCCACTGTCTGTCTGATAACAGCATTTCTTACTCGGTCTCGGATTGTTAAGTTGGCAGCTCTCCTCAGGCATCTCATCTCACAAGTGTTGATTTTGCGAATGTGTGATTTGGATCAAGTCCAAGTTTGAGATTGGTAGCATAGGGTTGGTATGAATGTGCTGTTTATTATCTGTCGTTTAGTGGACATGGGTATATTTGGATGCTTCAGTAAGGGTGATAGTTGATATGTAAGTGCACTAGTTTTCTGACATCTGATTTCGATTTCTCTGTCCAATCTGTCATCTTCTGTGATCATACTTCCAAGATATTTGAATTCTTTAACTTGTTTCAGAGTTGTGCTATTAATCTGTATACTTAGTGGGCCAGGCAATATGCTAACTTGCATTACTTCGGTTTTGGCTGTGTTTATACTCATATTGTATCTGTTGCATGTTGAACTCAGATTATTAATATGATTTTGTAGTCTGCCCTCATCGCTGTAAAACGCATTGATCGTCTGCAATAGAAGTTCATCTGGAGTAAAGAGTTCTAAATCTTCTGAATCTGTTCTGTCAAGGCTTGCTTCTTTGGATATTCTGTCCATGTAGATATTAAATATCAGGGGAGAGAGCACACATCCCTGTCTCACTCCTGTATTGACTGTGAACATATGTGATATACCTTCTTGTGTTCTTACTGCACTTTGGCTCGAGTGGTACATGGCTATGATGTTTTCTAGCAGTTGCCCTTCTATCCCATAGTCTTCAAGGATGGTCCATAATCTGGATCTGTCTATGCTATCGAAAGCCTTTTCCTGATCTACAAACACAATATTCTGCTGGACACTATATTCGATAGTTTTTCACATATTTGTCTAAGTGTAAACAGTGCATCATTGCAACTTTTACCTTTCCGAAAACCGAGTTGTACTTTGCTTAACTGTTGTTCAACTATGGGTCTAGCTCTTTGTTCCAATAGTTTTGCATACATTTTTCCTATATTGCTCAGGAATGATATACCTCTGTTTCGCACTCTCTCATATTGCCTTTCTTTTTTCCATATTGGTACTATTATTGCCTGTTGCCAATCATCTGGGACTTTTCTTTCTTCCCATGCTATATTAAAAAGTCTTGTTAGCCATTTAACTCCTGTTTCCCCACAGGCCTGAATAGCTTCTGTTGTTATTCCACCTTAGGTGGCGTGTACAAACAAAGAGTTGCATAAAACAAAGTCTGCGACAGATAAAGAAAACATAAAACACGGGAGTTGACCTATTTCTCAAATGTCCTTGGAAGTACTGAAACAGAATGGATAGGTATTTGACCTACTAGCATCACGTCTGACAGACAGACTGTGTCTATCTCTTAAGATATTAAAGGAAACATGATAGGGGACATTTTGTTTGCTCGCAGAAGTAATGTGTTTCTTGGCGTTGGGTTTAAGAATTTAAAATATGTCTTTCCAACAGTTAGCCAAACAAGATTATCATCATGTTCCATGCCGATAAGCGTGGGTTGTCATGTTTCGCCATCTCACTCGATCACCAGAGTCGTGAATCAGCCCCGTGTTCTTGTCTCGATTATGCCATGTGGCCAAACAGTCCAGATATTTATTTCTCTGCCTCCCCATTGTTCCTTTTCCTTCAATCTTGCCAGTTGTCACCAAGTTCTCTAGTTTATTTCATCTCATAACGTGTCCAAAACATCATGACTATCTGCATATAATTTCTCTAATCAGTTTACAGTTTTAATGTGTTTCTTGGAGGACTTGCTCATTGATTTTTATGTCTGTCCAAACTATTCTTTGCATTTTCCTCAGAAGCCACATTTCCACTGATATTAGATTTTTCTCAGCTTGTCTGCTCATTGTCCACGCTTCACATCCATACAAAAGTACATGTTCTATGTAGCACTTCAACACTCTTTTTTCTTGTTGTAGTTGACATCTTTTTATTGACCATTATTTGTTCTATACAGCAAACGGCTACCTCTGCCATCGCGATTCTTGTTCTAATCTTCCCAATGCACTTTCCATCAGATGTTATGACTGTTCAGACACGATGACACTCCGGGCAACCACATGAATGCTCCATATCCACCCATCAGCAGATGTACAGTGTAGATGCTGATCATGCCAGACATACACAAGTAGACATACCGTATTCGTCCCTTTATGGATCTACAAAACGTCGCATGTCCTGTACAGGACGTTGCAATTAAGTTCAAGTTGATTCACTTGGCATTTTATGTTCAGTAGTTTGCCATTGCTTTCTGACTGAGAAGTCAACATATTGCTGATTCAGCCCCAAATAATACAGTAGGTGTGGACCAAACATGACGCACAATCAAATGAACATGTATAATAATGTAAATTTTCAGTCACTGAGCATTAAAATTGAGAAAGATACCGCGAAACAAAACACAAAATACGATGAACCTAGTATGGCGATATATCGTCCTTTTATTCAAATGGTAAATCACATTTGGCGATATATTATCCCTCGGCATTGAATCAGTTAAGCGAGGAGACCGGTCTAGGGAATGAACCCAAAACCCCGACATTTGCGCAAGGGAGTTTGAACTTTAGGCTACGGTGACCTCTGATGGCCAACAAAGGTACTGTACTTTACCTGGGTTTCCTGCAAAAGACCATGTTTAATTTAAGTTTGCCATTGCTCTCTGAACGAGAGGTCAACATTTAAGTCCAACTGACCGGCGTGTAGAACGGAGAGGTCAACATTTAAGTCCAACTAACCACCGTGTGGAACGAAACCACTACATCGTCATTAGAAGAGAAAGCTTTAGCAACCCATACTTATTACGATCCACGACATCAGCTCACCACAGACGACCGCGAGTGATCGAACATCTCATCTTCCACCCATCATTGCCATGCCGATAAGCGTGGACGGTCATATTTTGCCATCTAACTCGATCACCAGATTCGTAGATCAGCTCCGTGTTTCTGTCTCGGCAATGTCACGTGGCCAAACCATCCAGGTATTTAGTTAGTTAGTTAGTTAGTCGACAGATCATCCTCGTTGCACATCGAACCATTCAGTCCATAAGTGCTCGGATCCCCTCTTCAGCAAATCCCGCAGCGTGTAGCGGCTAACGACGCCAGTTTGTGTTGGTTTATCAATCTTCTTTGGCTTCCTGCGTAGTGTTCCTTGTTTGGCCACCCCTCTTTAATTTGCTGCTCCCGCAGTCTGGCCATTGTTGTAGATTCACAGTCATCACTTGGTTCTCGCAAAAGTCTCACTTCTTTGTGCGATATTCACTGGCACAGGAACGGAGCATAATGGGGACGACCCGTTGCTGTGAGGTTGGAACTATGACTAACTAACTAACTAACTAAAAGTCTCACTTCTCGTAGAGCATTCAGAATGTCAGCCTGGTCCATGGCGCTTCCGCCCTCCACAGTAGCCTCACCTGCGAGCTTGTCAGCCCGCTCATTTCCTTGTACTCCCGCATGACCTGGCACGAAGATAAAACTAATCTTTGCCAGCCGAGACCGCTTCAGAGGCAGCAACCATTCTCTTCGGATCGACCCCTCCTCTATCCTCTTGATCATGTTCATTGAGTCGCTAAGGAAACAAGCCCTAGTGAATGTCTGTGTCTCGAGCCATGTTATTGCTTTACTTACTGCCATGACTTCCATGGTCAGGCTACTTGTGGTTTCAGTGAAAGCACCAGAGTCCTCCTTCACAATTCTCCCTCCGGCCCGAGCTGTAAAGGCCCATGAGCTTCTCACATGTCGGACGACCGACCCATCTGTGTAGATGACCGCGTCACCGTCTAGCGAATTCTCGAAAATCAACGCTTGTACTTCAGCCTCAACAGCAGCCGGATTTTCTTGTCTGCATTTTCTATCTAGTTGGATGCAAACTGAAAAGGATGTGCAGAAGTCTGTTGGCACTTGCACCCACTCCTCGCCAGGTTCTAAGTCCTCAAGTGAACACACCTGTTGAAGAATGTCTTCGGCTTGACCCATCCACGACCGTCCTCTTTTTAACCTGCTGCCCTTCACCTTCCTAATTTCACTATGCAGTGGATGTTGTGTGTTTGCGTTAATTCTGAGGTAGGCGTGTGCCCTGCAAACTTGTATTCTCTCTTCAATGGTTGGAAAATCAAGAAGGTAGCGCATCGCCCAGCATGCTGTATCTCTTGTACATCCAAGAATAATGCGCATAGCTTCATTCTGTATCCTTTCCACCCTTTCTATCTGCTTATGGCTGAGAGTCAGGATTGCCATTGCATACTCCAAAACAGACATGACCAGCCCCTCGTACAGAAGACATAGATGGCGCTGCTCACAGTTTGCTGCCGCCATCACCCGCATCGCTGCCAAACCCCGCTTGGCCTTTGTTATCACCTGGTCTATGTGCACATTATAAGCAAGGCTTCGATCAAACCGTATCCCCAGGTAATTCATTGCCTGCGTTCTTTCCACCGTCTCTGAACACAGCATTACAGTTGGTGTTGGATTGTTGACAATATGATTATTCAACGAGAACCAAGTCACTGTTGCCTTTGTTGGGTTGACCATTGCCCCAGCTTCATCACACCAAGTACTTATGCGATTGAGTTCGGTTTGTAGTTCCACAGCAACCTCCTCTCTATCCTTACCCTGACGATACACTAAAACATCATCGGCATACGACAATGTCCTGCCAGGTCCAGTGATCTGCTCACTGGTGATTCTCACTGTGTAGGCGTTGAACAGTACCGGAGATAATGGTGATCCCTGTGGTAGGCCAGGATATATTGTTGTTGGTTCCGAAGTCCAACTGCCACATCTAAAAACTACTTTCCGTTGGTAGAGGGCTGCAGCGATCCAACTAAGGAGGAATGGACTTACGTTTAGTTCAAGAAGCTGAAACATTAAAAAATCCAGTGGTACTCTGTTGTATGCGTCCTCAAGATCAATCGCTGCAGCAACGGTTTCAGTGCCTGAGTGGAAACCTTCATAGACATCATGGGCAAAGACTGCTGCATTGGTCCAGGTTTCTCTTTTTGGACGGTACCCACCCAGGGTAGGTGGGAAAACACCTTGCCTCTCTAGTTGGCTTGATATTTTCCTGGCAATTACCTTCTCCAGCAGCTTGCCTATTGTATTCTGCATGGTTATAATTCGATATCCCTGAATTTTTTGTGGTCTTTGTCAGGCTTCGGCAAGGGAATCAGATAGCTGTGTAACCATTCCTCCTTGATGCTAGCACTCCCTATACTGTTGTTGTACATGTCTGCTAGTTTCTCTAGCTCATTGTCGGTACACCTATTTATGTCGTCGTATCTTATGCCTTCAGGACCTGGAGCACTGTTTTTTGATCGTCGAAGCACAGCCTTGATTTCTTTCACTGTCACTGTGTCTTCATCCGAAGTGTTCTGGGCCTTGCATCTGTCTGAGGTGACCTCCTTGGCCAGATTCGGCCTCCCATGTCTGTCTGGTTGCTCTGCTCAAGGTAGCGTTCAAAGAGGGCTTTGCCCTTGTCCTCGTCAGTCCTCTGCCAGGTGAGGTCAGCACCTTGGAAGTCAGAAATGCTCTTATTCTTGACTACATCACTCATGCTTTTATGTAGTCGCCAGAACAATTTCAGTGACTTGTCTGTGCTTACTCTTTGACACACCTCTGCCCATTTTTTCGCTTTTAACCACCTTGACCAGTTTTTTTTAAATAGCTTACTTTTGTGTGCATCTCTCTTTCTAAGTGCAAGCAGGGACTAGGACTTCCGGTTTTCAAGTGGCGAAGGACGGTGTGTTGTTTATGTGTTCGTTAACTTTTTCGCGTAGGGGAATGGATTTATTCATCTCTTGCGTGTAATTGGTGTGCCAAGGATGTAAAACCAGGAGTTTCATACTCAAGATCTGCGCGGGTGCTACGGAGTTCGGCATTCGAGCGAAGCCACCTTGAGTGAATTTTTCAGCAGCGGTGTGGTTTTCAGTCTGTGTTTACGTTTTTTTCAACATGGCGGAAAGAAGAAACGGTTTTCCGAAGCGGTCAGCAGTCAAACATAACGAATCGGCGTGGTAGGCCGTCGCAGGGACAAAGAAGAAGCAAGGTAAGCGCGGTGGTTGAGGCGTTTTAGACTCAAGTGTCACGTTCTAGGACTCAGGAATATCGTATTCTATATTGGAACTGTGCCAGTGGTAAAAACAACGGGGCTCTATTTAGAAGACCCTAGTTTACAGGAACGACGTTGTAGCATCCAGGAGACGATGACTGGGCGATCAGCTACTTCCGAATTGCCGCTTCAACATGTTTCACAAACAGACGACATATGGAACGGCGATTCTCGTTCCGCGACAGCATGGTGGCGTCAGAGACTAGACATGTCCGGTTGGGACAGTGACGATATACAAATTACAGGCGTGGAGAGTTCATTCCAGTATACCATTCGGTGTTGGTTAATGTTTATGCCGCAATCGAGATGGACGCAGCAAGTGAGCAGTGGCTAAGTGGAATATTAGGCACGAGAGAAATGTTATTTTCTTTGGGACTTCAACGATAGGCAGAGCCATGGGGAAACACTTCCCTCCATACAACAGGGAGGAGCTCGAGACTGCATGGAAAACCATCGGACCTGTTTGTATTAACAGTGGCGTGTCACCAGGACAGCAAGCCGTCCAGGCGATGAGGACAGTGCTATTGATCTGGCGCTAGTTTCACCTTCACCACTACAGTGTGTAGATGGGTATCTAGGACACCATGCAGCGGACCATCATTCGATGCGGCCATTTGGTGAGAAAGGCAGAACCAGGCAGCAAAAGCTTAAAAAAAAGGTGAAAAAAAGGACGTTCCAGTATGACAGTACAGGGCAATATGTGGTGAGTTAAAATAAGAGTGACCAAGCGCAGAACGTTTCAGGGCAGGAAAAAAAGCTGGAGAAGCCACCGTGGTGGAGTTTCGAGGGTGAGAGAATCTTGGGTGGATAAGCGTGGTGTTGACTGTAAGGGAGATGGCAAAATGCCAAGAAGAATAGAGCTGGTCACAGGTATTTACTTCCCTCCCTTCCCTCGATCTTGCAAGTTGTACCAAGTTCTCCAATTCATTTCTTCTCATAACATGTCCAAAACATTTTGACTGTCTACGTCAAATGTCTCTAATCAGTTTACGATCTTCATTTGTTTCTTGAAGGACTTGTTCATTGGTTTTTCTGTCTGTCTATGGTATTCTTTGCATTTTCCTCAGAAACTACATTTCCACACACATTATATGTTTTTAAGCTTCTCTGCTTATTGTCCACACTTCACATCCATACAAAAGCATCGGTTCTATGATAGCACTTCAACGCTCTTTTTTCTCGTTTCAATTGATATTATTATGTTTTTTCCTCTTTGCAATAGGATACCTTCCAATGGGCAATTCTGTTCTAATGTCTCAAGGCATCTCCCATCAGATGTTATGACAGTTCGAGATAACTGTACCGATTCACTTGTTTCAGAATATGCCCATTTACTTGTATATTACATGTGACCGGCGTGTGGAACGAGAATACATCTAATCTCATCTAATCTTATAATCCCATGTCATTTCATCATCTCATCATCTCGTCTCGTCTTCTCATGTCATCTCATAATCGCATCATCTTATCTCATCTCATCATCTAATTCTCTTAACTCATCTCACCATCTTATCCTATCTTGTTCCTCTTGTACCTTGTGGTGTCGAGGTGAAGCATAAACAGCGGGAGAGTGCCCGTTTATGGGCTTCATATATCTAGATTCCCATCGACTCCTCTATTCCCTCAGTCCATCGTTTACATGGTAGATCTCTTCTTCTGTTTCCATTTGGGCTGTACATCATTGCTTGTTGTTGTATACTGTCAGCTGGTAGCCTAGTTATATGGCCGAACTATTTAACTTGCTGCTTTCTAATGAAATCTAGCGCTGCTATAACCCCTACTTTAGTCCTCATGTCATCATTTCTGATTTTGTCTCTTAATGATACATTGAGTATTCTTCCCAGGAATATCATTTCCGTTGTTGTAATTTTTCTGTTCTCTTATTCTATCATTGTCCAGGTTTGGCATTGGAGTGTTCAAAGACGCGGATTTGTCTCATCTGGTGTCCCTCAGGTCTAACACTACTACTACAACAATCGACACCCAGACAATACGCTACTTGATTTATCATAGCCTAGAGCAGAAGACCAACAAAAGGAGACATATATACACAGGTATTGATCCATAGTCCTAGATGATGTCATACGGATGCGACAGATTCAAATCGTTGTATGAGCCTCGACTTCAGCTGTTATGTTTTATAGAGGTTACTTACTATATATTACTGTTTTAAGTAAGTGCCAATCGATGCCTATGAATTTGTTTGTTATATTGTTTAGAAAGCTTATATTTATTGGTAGCTGTCAAGCCACATAAGAAAAATGTTAAGAACGTATCTCTGGCTTTGTGCCATTATTGTTACAGTTTCACCTGACCCAGTCGGGGTCTTTAATCTTCTACCGCGTATTCTAGAAGGACCTTGATGTCTTGTTCACATTTTTCCACTTCTTACATGGCATTTTATGGATACCTTACAATCATGTTCAGTCTTTCCTCTTCTAACTTGGCATTTATAGATATCGTACAATCATGTTCATTCTTTCCTCTTCTACCGTGGCATTTATAGATATCGTACAGTCATGTTTATTCTTTCCTCTTCTACCGTGGCATTTATAGATATCGTACAGTCATGTTTATTCTTTCCTCTTCTACCGTGGCATTTATAGATATCGTACAGTCATGTTTATTCTTTCCTCTTCTACCGTGGCATTTATAGATATCGTACAGTCATGTTTATTCTTTCCTCTTCTACGTGGCATTATAGATATCGTACAGTCATGTTCATTCTTTCCTCTTCTACCGTGGCATTTATAGATTATCGTACAGTCATGTTTTATTCTTTCCTCTTCTACCGTGGCATTTATAGATATCGTACAAGTCATGTTTATTTCTCCTATTCTACCGTGGGCATTTATAGATATCGTACAGTCATGTTTATTCTTTCCTCTTCTACCGTGGCATTTATAGATATCGTACAGTCATGTTTATTCTTTCCTCTTCTACCGTGGCATTTATAGATATCGTACAGTCATGTTTATTCTTTCCTCTTCTACCGTGGCATTTATAGATATCGTACAGTCATGTTTATTCTTTCCTCTTCTACCGTGGCATTTATAGATATCGTACAGTCATGTTTATTCTTTCCTCTTCTACCGTGGCATTATAGATATCGTACAGTCATGTTTATTCTTTCCTCTTCTACCGTGGCATTTATAGATATCGTACAGTCATGTTTATTCTTTCCTCTTCTACCGTGGCATTTATAGATATCGTACAGTCATGTTTATTCTTTCCTCTTCTACCGTGGCATTTATAGATATCGTACAGTCATGTTTATTCTTTCCTCTTCTACCGTGGCATTTATAGATATCGTACAGTCATGTTCATTCTTTCCTCTTCTACCGTGGCATTTATAGATATCGTACAGTCATGTTTATTCTTTCCTCTTCTACCGTGGCATTTATAGATATCGTACAGTCATGTTTATTCTTTCCTCTTCTACCGTGGCATTTATAGATATCGTACAGTCATGTTTATTCTTTCCTCTTCTACCGTGGCATTTATAGATATCGTACAGTCATGTTTATTCTTTCCTCTTCTAACCGTGGCATTTATAGATATCGTACAGTCATGTTTATTCTTTCCTCTTCTACCGTGGCATTTATAGATATCGTACAGTCATGTTTATTCTTTCCTCTTCTACCGTGGCATTTATAGATATCGTACAGTCATGTTTATTCTTTCCTTTTCTACCGTGGCATTTATAGATATCGTACAGTCATGTTTATTCTTTCCTCTTCTACCGTGGCATTTATAGATATCGTACAGTCATGTTTATTCTTTCCTTTTCTACCGTGGCATTTACAGATACTTTACAATCGTGCTCATTCTTTCCTCTTCTACCCTGGCTTTTACAGATACTTTACAATCTTGTTCCGCTATCCATCTGTCCGTTGTAGGGGTTGAACTCGCTACCCCAATATCAATACAGTGGCTATTTAAGAACCAGCACTTAAATTCATTAGGCCATACTGGCCTCTGGATGTCAATCCCTATGGCTGTTCTATGTTGCCAACACATGTTCTTTATTATTCTCAAACCTTTACCATCAAAATATACATTTCCCATTCGATGACACAACAGACAACGGAAAACTCTAGATAAATTCTGGAGACACAATGATGTCAACCGGATTTCTCCCGCACAGATTGATCACCAGGATTTGACCTCAACAATATGTTCTTGATCCATTTCATCGATTTCCTATTTCCGTAACCTTGGCTGTGACCTATTTCTGGTGAGTGACTGCAGAAGTCACGTGATAATGATGTATGTTCACCAGATGTCTCAGGGAAGAGGATGTCTTCCATCACACGATGCAAGGAAACACAATGAATAAATTAGCGCAAACGGGAAGTAAGATGCGTCACTTTTACCAGAACACAGTCATAAGTGACAGAATGGGGGTTACAGCTAAACAAACTTCATCAGCAAACAAAACCGAAATTAAAAGACAATCCTTCCTTCCTTCCTTCCTATCTTCCCGCCTGCCTGCCTGCCTGCCTGCCTGCCTGCCTCCTTCCTTCCTTCCTTCCTTGTTGTTGTTGTTGTTGGTGTTGTTGTTGTTGTTGCTGCTGTTGTTGTTGTTGTTGTTGTTGTTGTTCTTCTTCTTCTTCTTCTACTTCTTCTTCTTCTTCTTCTTCTTCTTCTTCTTCTTCTTTTTGGTCCTTCTGATTTATTATTCTCCTTCTGCCTTGTATCTCCTAATGAAGCATAACCCCCTCAACCAACTGAAATCAACCCATCCTGTCCGGCCCTATCTCATGCAGCTCCTTCCATCCCCTCCCCAGATTATTCATCTTCCGTCTATATTGCTCTTCTTTGTGTGTTTTAGATCTCCCTCATTATCCTTTGACCCGTTGAGGTTACACACCCGCTTCACACGCGTGATCCGAGGCTTGTTTCCGGATCCGGTCAAGGATATGCACTACTGACGAGCTCAAACGAGGGCGAAACTCGAGTATAGTGCTTCCATGACGTGGATAGGCCTTAGGTTTGTGCCGGAATGCGATCGGCGTTGCCAGTAGTGGGTTGTGCTCAATATTTAAATTTCAAATCCCGAAACAACCAAATAATCAAGTTATACTTTCTATCGATACTCTTATTAACAGGCTTTCTCATTGTCTAACCAATTCAGAGGAGACATTCCCCCCCCCTCCCCCCATATTTTGATTTATCGGTATTTCCTTATTTCCTGTCAAAAGCTCAACATTGGTGATTCTGTCATACCACTGTAGTCATTACGTTCTGCACTGACAGCAAGTAATGACTAAGTATAGTGTTATACTAATTGTTTTAGTTGTTCTCAAGTTTCTGATCCACACATTAATGTTTTTCCATCAAGAATATTGATGACCATTCATTACATCCAGTGGGGTTGCAAGTTTGGAGCCGTGAGTTCTAAGACATTTGGTAAGGCCTATTTTGGCTGGAAATGTTGATAGGTGAAGTTTGATGAAGAATGACTTGCGCGATGAACTGAATTAAAGTTGCGCAATTCGTCTACCACACTCTCTGCCCTGAGTCCATATGAGTCCTGTGGCGAGACAAGTCAAGACGACTGGAGACGAATACAGGTGCAGTGGATGACCAGGGCGCTCTGCTGTGCTCATTACGTTCACAACACTTTGCAGGTAATCGCCGTCTTACCCGTTGAATCATCAATGATTTCTTCCAAGCAGTCTGCCAAATCTTGTCTTCATGTGCTGGGTAGGCATACCCTAGTTCACCGATTGGTTTTATCCATACATTAGCACTGTTTTGATGTTAGATTTACATGTTTTAGTCGGCTTTGTGGCGAAGGAATTACGAATGCAATTCGTAATCCCGCATACCTCTTTCGAAACACAGCTGCGGGCGATTTGGTAGCAGACCATCTCACGCTGATATTTGCATGCAATGGTATGAATGCCGGTCGTTTAGAAAGCAATGGCAAACAACTGTACTTAAACTCGCCTAAGAATCACAAACAGCCAACAACAAAATAAATGCTGGAGTTGACTGCTGCGTCCTGTAAAGGAGTTGCAACTCACTTTTTAAAGACGTTTTAAATTATTCAATTCCAAACAAAAAGTAGGTTGGGACCAAACACGGCACACAATCAAATGAACAAGTTTTATAATGTGCATTTCCGTTCACTGAGCATTGAAATTGCGGAAGATACCACGAAACAAAACAAATAACACGGTAACACTAATATTGTGATATATTGTCCTTCTGTCCGAAATGGGAGGTCATATTTACCGATATTATCTTTCGGCAATGAATCAGTTAAGTTTGTTTCTAGATTTCATTCATGTTTACTTCCACAAATTCTGTAGTGCTCTGAAGGCTCATGTTGCTTTTTGCATTCTTTTTAATATCTATATATGTTTCCTCAGTTTGTGTCTACATTACTCTCTAAATGTGAATATGATTCTACCTCTTGTTGTGAAGATTCACTAAAGGGAAATAGGGTTAATTGCTTAATTTGTTCAGATTATCGCTCTCTTTGACCTATGACATTCAGATCTAATTGTTGTGATTGCTCATCTAGTGTTTATGCATCACTTTGTCAGGTTCCTACCCCTTCTGGTTCTCCATGATTCACTTTCGTACATCAAGACTGTTTCGATGTAGCTCCAAAGAACTCTTGTCTGACTTGTATTGTCAAAGTTATATTGCACATAATATTCCTCATCTTGTGAAATACTGGTTTAGCTTGAGCTATTCTGCGTATCTAAGAATATCTTAGATACAGACAAGAACAAATGTATCCATACGACAAGCTCTTAATATTGAAGCAGGTTGGCTTCTAAAGACGAGAAAACAAAGAAAATTGAAATATTTTGGTCACTTGAAACGTCTTAAAAGTTTGCAGAGAACAATAATGGAGTGGTAGATGACCGGGAAGAGAGGAAGAGGAAGGCCAAAGAGAAGATGGGTGCAGGATGTGGCAGATGATCTCCAGATGGGTGTATCTGACGTGGGACATCTTGCTTAATGCCTGAGAAGTTTTCCGGAAGGTTGTTATGGGAGCGAAGTTCTGCAAAGGATATGCTACTGAATTAATTAATTAATTAATTTTGTGTATGACTTCTTTAATATATCTTCCATCTGCTGAAATCAAAGAACCCAAACATTTGTTTCAGATTGGTTAAATGCACTTTGATGTTGCAATGGGAATGCATGTTTTCTTTGTAATTACCCTTACTTTTCTGGCTTCTCTGTTTTTCAGACAAAGCTTTGTTTTGTTATGACTTTCTGTTACACTTATATATAACATTTCTTGTAACTTGTTTCAAAATCAGCTATCAAAGCCATTGTCATCAGCATGTTGCGGGAAACATCTGCACATTAAGACCCCTCTGCCATACACCGCAAGGTACTGTATTGGGAGTAAATGACAGTCAGTCAGTCAGTGACAGTCATCTGCACATCAATCAAGACACACGAACACACGTACACATATATGTGTACGTTTATTCTCTGTGATTGTGTGTGTATGTGTGTATGTGTTCTCACCGTACTTGTTAAACCACATCTTTCTCACTCAAACATCCCTCTCGCTGTCCCTCGTCTTTGTCCTCGGAAAGAAACAGCAAAGTGAGCCACCGGGAGCAGATTTTTCGGCAAACAATGCCATCTTTGTTTCCTACATCTGCCATTAATTCAGAAATCAGCCTCGAACTCAGCGATTGGTCCAAGAAGTAACGGTATCCATTTATACTTCCTGCTAGTCCCTAGAGCAACACTGGGACACATCGCTCACGCCCGTTGTCTGAACTAGGTCAGGGGTTCTCATATCAAGTTAGATCCTGAACCACTTCCGAGTTTTGTTCCTTCGCTGCGTACAGACAGTTGTCCTTATGTGATTAAAATACAATTATCTCGTCATTTGAACTAATTAGTAATGTAAGCGATCATCATCATCATCATCATCATCATCATCATCATCATCATCATCATCATCATCATCATCATCATCATCATCATCATCATCATCATCAACATCATCATCATCATCTCATCATCATCATCTCATCATTAACATCATCATCATCATCATCATTAACATCATCATCATCTCATCATCATCATCATCATCATCATCATCATCATCATCATCAGCATCATCATCATCATCATCATCATTAACATCATCATCGTTATCATTATCAAAATATAGTCATTATTATCATCATCACCATCATTATTAACATCGTATAGGTCAGCACGGCCAAATGAATAAAAGCGCTCGCTCCTATACTTCCGGTGTGTCGATGCTCAAGTAGTGGGTTTAACTCCTACACTTTTCAGTTGGCCTAAAATGTTGACTTCCCGTCCTTGGCTTGGGGACTTAAATTACAAGTACCTCGGCAGTCGGAGAGGGTTCGCCTGATGGCAAGGGATACTGGTAATAGGGATAGTGAATCCTCACGCAAAACTCAGTCCAGTGTTACTAGAAGTAGTAAGTAGCGCCAAATTTTAAAAGAAAACATTTCATGATTTCGGTTGCACTGTTTTGACAAACCTGTGGCTTAGTACAAAACAATTCCATAATAATTGTTTCTGGTTTGCGTTCTCTAGCCTTTGAATATCCACAGTCTACCTACAAAGCAGCCGATTTATACAGTGTGTTTGTAAAGTCTTACTACATTTTGTATATAGAACAAATTTGAAAAATATAGTACATGATGTCATAAAAACTGCGCTCCACAGTTCATCGCGAAGCAATATGACTTCGTCTGGTTCCTACCCTTTGGCCTGTCCGATATATGAGGCCCTGCTAGTAGCTGAGCTACCGCCGGAGTAGCTCTTGGGGTCATTTTAACACTCAAGTCCTTCTACCCCTACAAGGTGGAGACACAACAGATGGGTAAATGGGGACAAGAAAACAGACCTGCCCCACGACACTGGTGGTCGTGTGGGTTAGCAAAATATGACAGTCCACGCTTCTCGGCGTGACACATGATGATGATGATGATGATGATCCGGAACTGTGGACATGTGGCACGGGTTGATAACCCTTGAAGTACTCACAGAATCCAGACCAGCAGGTGTTTGTGCGCGTGAGTCCGGGTATGTGACCTGGCACGAGACAATGACCCTCGGGTGGAGAGTAACGGAACTTCTAGGGACACACCGGGGTCCCCAGGTCAACCAAACACCGGCGGAAGTCTTAGGCGTTCCCTCGCACGCGACCCAGGCCGAAACAAAAGTGCTGTCCTTTGGAGTGGAATATAATTAAACTGTTCATCTTAACGCCAGGTATCCAATGACAGCTCGCACGTGCCGAGGGAGGGACTCGGGTTTGAAAGACAAATCTGGCAGACTAGAAATCGAAACAGAAGTATGTGTTTAGCAGCTGGCAGGTGGTTGGTGGAGTGTTTGACTCTGTTCTTAACGGAGCAAGAGCTTCACAATGAGAAGTGGAGAATAAAGAAAGTACATTATCTATCTATCTATCTATCTATCTATCTATCTATCTATCTATCTATCTATCTATCTATCCATCCATCCATCCATCCATCCATCCATCCATCCATCCATCCATCCATCCATCCATCCATCCGCCCGCCCGCCCGCCCGCCCGCCCGCCCGCCCGTCCGTCCGTCCGTCTGTCTGTCTGTCTGTCTCTCTGTCTGTCTGTCTGTCTGTCTGCCTGTCTGTTTGTCTGTCCGTCCGTCCGTCCGTCCATCTGTCTGTCTGTCTGTCTGTCCGTCTGTCTGTCTGTCTGTCTGTCTGTCTGTCTGTCTGTCTGTCTGTGCCATTCTTTGTCTGTGTGTCTGTCTCTGTCTTCCTATCTATCTGTCTCTGTCTGTCAGTGTCTATCTGTGTCTGTTTTCCTATATGTCTGATTTGTCTGTCTGTCTTTCTACCAGCATGTCTGTCTGTCTGTCTGTCTGTCTGTCTGTCTGTCTGTCTGTATGTCTGTCTGTCTGTCTGTCTGTTGCTTCTTTTTCACGCCTCTTTAGGTAGAAAGCATAGAGTGTTAACCTAATACTGTATAGACCAATCAGGTGATGTGATCAATATCACGGATTCCCATGAAACATCCTGGTACCTATTTCAGGCTATGTGAATCTGTTTGCCACATTTAATTTAAAATATCCACATCAGTTAAGATTCGAATACACAACTCCAGCACCGGCAGACAAACGTGCTAGCCACTCCGCTGATGGGCCACCTAAGTTAACGTCTACGCTTATTCTAAAATTTTGAGGTGTCTAGTTGGATAAGTGTTGAAGTACACTTATTTCTCGAGCGGGACACCACTCGCACAATAAACTTGGTCTTTCATAAATCATCATCATCATTATGATCATCATCATCATCATCATCATCAGCAGCAGCAGCAGCAGCAGCAGCAGAAGCAGCAGCAGCAACAACAGCAGCAGCAGCAGCAGAATCAATAGCAAAGTCATAAGCAGCAATAGTAACAACAACCGAACAAAAATAAGATGAACTGTGGTCAATAGATATCTGCACAAATGTCGCTTATATGGACAAATAGAGAACGAACTAAGGAACGAACACACTTTATTTTCAATGGGTCACAAATTGGGCACGCAGACTAGTCTTACATTCGGCCCTTCTAGTGACTAATCTTTCGCACATCATGTATCTATTGTGCATATTACATTCACATACAAATAAACAAATTGTAAAATAAACACTGTGAACATAAATAAATGAATATTATGACCATGTCATGAGACAGGCAGGTGGTGGCCTGGCCCATACGCACACACGCACATGTATAAACAAATACATACATACCTGCATACTGTCATATCATTTATTGCCTATATAGTATCTTGCGGTATATGGCAGAGGGGCTAGTGCAGACTCCGCGAACTGTGCAGGTTAGAGTTTTCTTGTTATACATACATACTTACATAATTTACACAAATTTTCACAGTTATGCACCGACTCAATAACACACAAATACACACCCCCTCGCATAAACAAATACTAACTTAACATTCACAAACTCACTTACAAAAGTTTACTTATACATACAAACATATATATGTACTCTCTCTCTCTCTCTCTCTCTCTCTCTCTCTCTCTCTCTCTCTCTCTCTCTCTCTCTCTCTGTCTCTCTCATACTCACACACACACACACACACAGCTCGCTTCACGGATGTGACGTCAATTATCTCAATACGCTATACAGAAAAAAGCAGATCCAAGAGCACATAAGGCAGATGTGGTCGCGGCCTTTCAGAATCGTGTGTGTTGTGCATAAGAACGGGTAGATCATCGCTACCTAGAGAGAATGGTGCTGCAGGGAGTGCACCGAGTAAAGGCCAGACGGATACATAATCAGACTGCTACTGGTATCATCAATGTCGGTACTCTTCGCTGGTTGTTGCAGATAAGGACGGAGCACGTATGGGAATGTCCCGAGTGTTGTGATGTCGGTTGTTGACTCAACTCAACTCAACTCAACTCAACTCAACTCAACTCAACTCAACTCAACACAGCAGAACTACATGGACTATGTCAGAAATCTAAAAGAGTTGTAATACAAGGTGTATTTTAAATGACTGTGCAGTGTTAGAAAATATTGCCAGTCCAGGTTTTTTATTTACCTATTATGTTGCACGAACTTTACAGAGGGTGAATACAAAACTTGGAACGGCAATATTTTCAAACACTGCAGAGTCATTAAAAATACACCTTATATTGATGTTGTGACCTATCAGGCATGCCATAACATATGACAGCGGGTCAGCATGGCAGAATAGATAAGAGCGCTCATTCTTACATATCCGGTGTGCTGATGCTGAGGTTTTCGCGTTCAACCTCTACACCGGTCAGTTGGACTAAAATATAGACTTCGACTCTTTGACTTGGGGGAGTAAATTGCAAGGACTTCTGAAGTCGGACTGGGTTCGCCCCATTTCGAGGGGACTGGTCATAGGGAAAGCTAACCCACACACAAAATTCAGTACCACTAGAAGTGGCATTATGGACTACGCTTGAGTTAAGAACGAGCGAGCGCAACAAATCACAAGAGAGCCGACTGCTGCGGGGCTCCTAGTTTTCTCATTCGTTGATGAAGACTTGTGACGAACCATTTGCCTATATCTGTGCGTTTTCCCTTTGTCAGGCACCCTACTAGTAGTATTTCACACTTCTGCGGATTCCCGTCTCAGACCCCGCATGATCCTACGGTGGGTCTGGCCTGGACGTAGAGACCTACTGCAAGGCGTGACAGGGTCCTCAAGGCTACATGTGATGTTAACTAGGTCAGCGTGCTGTCTTTGTGCACCGATTGGTTCCGGTGCTAGCAGACGAGCCTGCACCTTGCACCTGCCCCGTGCACTATCGGACGCAGATGCTCACACAGGTAGTCATTCTCTTCTATTTCTGCACGTGATTTTATTTTATTTTTTTAAATACTAGTCCATTCAATGAGATGAGATGGAAGGGATCGGGCAAAATTATAGCTGACAATCATACAATAATTTATTCTGGAGGGGATACACATGAAAAAGGTGTAGGAATAATATTACACGAAAAAACAGCCAAGTCAATTAATGGATACTGGTGTATTCACAGATAGAGTTATTATGGTAAAAATCAAAGGCAAACCAATAGACATAAATATTATACAAGTATATGCACCAACAGCAAGCAGTAGTAATGAAGAAATACAACACTTTTACGACGAAATAGAAATGGCGATGGCTCAAATTGGATCACAAGAAATAAAAATAATACTTGGTGATTTTAATGCAAAAGTAGGAAAGGGAAAAATGGAGGATGTAGTGGGGAATTATGGTTTAGGTACAAGAAATGAAAGAGGGGAAAAGCTAATAGAATGGGCAAATATCAATGAGATGATAATTGGAAACACATGGTTTAAACACCATAAAAGACGACTATACACATGGATAAGCCCTGATAAGAAAACACGCAACCAAATTGACTACATACTAATTAATAAAAGATTTAGAAATGCTTTAATTAATGTAAAGACAATGCCTGGTGCTGACTGTAATAGTGATCATGTACCACTATGTGGACAAATAAAAGTAAGATTAAAGAGAGGGAAAAAAATGGTTAAGAACATGAGACTTAATAAAGAGGTTCTGAAAATAGATAAAGAAATGCAAGAACAATACAGAGTGACTGTGAAAAATAGGTACAATGCAATAACTAAAATACAGAGTATAGATGAACAATGGGAAATGTTAAGGGACTCCATTCATCAAACTAGCAAAGAAGTATTACCGGAGAGAGGCAAAATAGCTAAGAAAAAATGGATGAATGAAGATATCTTAAAACTGATGGACAAAAGAAAACAGAGTAAAAATGACAAACAAGAATACGCTAAGATAAATAAAGAAATAAAAGATAAATGTGGGAAGGCTAAAGAAAGTTGGTTAAACGAGCAATGCAAAAAAATTGAATTAAATTCCATTAAAGATACAAAAAATATGCACAGACAAATCAGTGAGCTTACAGGAAGAAAAATAAGAATAAATACAGGGTGTTTGAAATCAAAAACAGGAAAGATAATATTAGAGGAAGATGCTATAATGAAGAGGTGGAATGAGTATATAAGAGAATTATATGAAGGAGAAAGGGGAGAATTAACAGAAGATAGTAACTTAGAAGGTCCACCTATTCTGAAAGAAGAAGTCGCTGACGCTATGAAACGTATGAAGAAAGGAAAAACAGCTGGGCCAGATGAAATCACAATAGAAGAATTAGAAGTATTGGGAGAATTTGGAGTAGATATATTAACCAAAATGTTGAATGATATTTACAGCAGTGGATATTTACCCAGTGATATGCTGAAATCTTTATTTATAGCTATACCAAAAAGACCAGGAGCAATTGATTGTGAAGATTTTCGTACAATTAACCTTATAAACCATATCACTAAGCTTCTACTCAGAATCATAATGAGAAGAATCAAAAAGAAAATAAAAATGGAAATTAGTGAAGAACAGTATGGATTTGTGGAAGGAAAGGGCACAAACAATGCAATTTATACATTACGGACACTAATAGAAAGGTCAATAGAGAAACAGAGAGACATATATTTGTGCTTCATAGATTATACTAAGGCATTTGATAAAGTAAAACATGATGAACTGATTAAAATGTTGGAAGATATCAACACTTGATGGAAAAGATTTAAGAATAATAAAGAATGTTTACTGGAACCAAGTAGCAGCAATTAAAATGGGAAATAAAGAGGGTAGTTACGAACAGATAAAGCTAGGAGTACGACAAGGGTGTGTCTTGTCACCAGATCTTTTCTCCCTGTATGGCGAAGTAATAATGAGAGAGATCAAAGAGATGCCAGGAATACTAGTTGGAGGTTATAATATAAATAATATACGCTATGCAGATGACACAGTATTGGTGGCGGATAATTCAACAGACCTACAACAATTATTAGACGTTGTAGTAACAGAGAGTGCAAGGAAAGGACTCTCCTTGAATATCAAGAAAACAGTAACAATGGTAATATCAAAGAAAATGGTGACACCAAAATGTGACATAGAAATAGAAGGGAAAATCCTTAACCAAGTTGATAATTTTAGATACCTAGGGGCATTTATAACATCAGATGGAAGATGTACAACAGAGATTAGGAGTAGAATAGGGCAGGCAAAAGCCGCTTTTCAGAAAATGAAGAGTATCTTATGCAATAAGTCACTATCACTGAATGTAAGAAAGAGAGTGCTGAAATGCTATGTAGAACCAGTTTTGCTGTATGGCAGTGAATCTTGGAACGTAAATGAACAAATTAAGAAGAAATTAGAAGCAACAGAGATGTGGTTCCTGAGACGAATGTTGCGAATTCCTTGGACTGCCAGAGTAACTAACGACGACTGCCTGAAACAGGCTAATGAAACTAGAACATTATATACAACAATAAGACAGAGACAAACATCTTTCTTCGGTCACGTGATGAGAAGAGAGGCATTGGAGAACATCGTAAAAACTGGAAAGATCGAGGGGAAGAGAGGCAGAGGTAGACCAAGAGAAGTGATGCTGGATGGATTGAGACGGTGGCATGGAGGAATATCAGCACCAGAGTTGATCCAGAAAACCAAAGACCGAGATCTATGGAGAGCCATGAACGCCTACGCCAGCCGGCACGGCACTTGATGATGATGATGAGTCCATTCAATACTATGCGACTCACTATGCGTCTTTTTGGATTTCCTTACATGATATCACTCAGGATATTTGAAAGCTGATCGCCTTGTGTTGACTTTTAATAAAGATATGGGTGTGGGTCTTTCAGAAATCAACGGTAAACTACACAACGTACACATACCTAGTAAATCACAAACAGCCAAGTAATGCTGAGCTTGACTTCGACGTGGTGCAAATAACATGTGTAGCTAACATACATCTTATCATCTTCACACCATCATCAAGTGGCTCGCACTCCACCAAAGGAGAACTGATACGAGAGCAAGAGGACGCATGAGAAGAAAATGGTTTGACGACATCTAAAGCATTGTTCACTCACACGGAATGACACTATCCAGTGCCACCTATCGGGAGCTGGAACGTCAACTATTCCTCCCTACGCCGCTTGAGGACAAAAGTGGAAGATGATGATGATATTAAATATTATTCAACCTTTTTTTTTTGTTTTCGTTCTGGTTCAACGTATATCTCATAATTATAATTGACATCATTGGCACCTTGACGTCTTGACAGGAGATAGTTTGTTACATTGTGCCCCGCCCCCCCAAAAAAAAGGCATATTAACTACAACTTTAGGCGGGACCACGAATGGATTTATATCTCTCTATAGCACAACGCCTGGGCTGAATTTAGAGACATGTGTTGCCCATACAGCATGAACCCTCTCTCGGCCTGCCTAGTTTACTCCAGAGGAAAGGTAACACCAATACATCTGGAACCAGACAATCTGCAGAAGCTGCCGGATCAGCAAAATAATGCTCTAATTGTCCTCCTGTCGGAACTTTGATCCTAGACCAGTTGCCGACCAAGGTTTAGGGTCTGGTCTGCCCTACCATGACATTTAGTCTTAGATTGCATTTCTTTACACGAGAATAAGATATATAGAACACATTGTAATATATTCATCTGCAGGCATCAATCAATCAATCAATCATGTGCCATGCCGGAAAGCGTGGGCGGTCATGACTCGCCATTTCACTCGATCACCAGAGTCGTGGATCAGCTCAGTGTTCTTGTCTCGTCCATGCCATGTGGCCAAGCCATCCAGGTATTTTCCTCTCGGTCTTCCTCTTTGTCTGTTCCCCTCGATCTTGCCAGTTGTCAATAAGTTCTCCAATCCATTTCTTCTCATAACATGTCCAAAAAATTTTGACTGTCCCCGCCTAATTTCTCTAATCAGTCTACGATTTTCATTTGTCTCCTGCAGTACTTGGTCATTGGTTTTTCTATCTGTCCATGGTACTCTTTGCATTTTCCTCAGAATCCACATTTCTGTAGCCATCAAATGTTTTTCAGCTTGACTTCACATTGTCCAAGTTTCACATCCATACAAAAGAACAGGCTCTATGTACCCCATCAACACTCTTTTTCTCGTTTCAATAGACATCTTTTTATTGGTCAGAATGTTTTTCATCTTGCTAAAGGCTACTTTCGCCATGGCAGGCATACCTCTTCTATATTCGAATTCAGAAGTGCCTTGGTGTTTAGACGTACTTTATGTATTTAGTTTCATGTTACTATTCTGCCTCGACTTAACTTCTTTCAAGATATCTCCATTGTGCTTTTTATCCATCAATGCTGTTCTCATCATTCTTCTGTAAAACCATTTCCCCGCAGCTTCCGTATAACTCTTCACTTTCCTATTTGCCCATGATTCGCGTCCCTTGGATTGGCTCTAAGTGGCTCTTAAGAACTTGTTTCCTCATCTCGATTGGAAATGATACATTGCAGAGAATATGTTATCCTTACTGTTGGTCAGTCTTTCTTCTTGTACATCATCATTTACACTGACAGTGTGCTATTGCATTTTCTTTTTGTTGCCAGCTGATGAGGGCTTGTAACCGCACTGTCCTCTGTTTTGGTGTTTGTCCATCAAGAATGATGATTACCATTCATATCATTCAGTGGGGTTGAAAGTATGGAGCTGCGAGTTCTAAGATGGCTGGCGTTTGTCCATCAAGAATGATGATTACCATTCATATCATTCAGTGGGGTTGAAAGTATGGAGCTGCGAGTTCTAAGATGGCTGGCGTTTGTCCATCAAGAATGATGATTACCATTCATATCATTCAGTGGGGTTGAAAGTATGGAGCTGCGAGCTCTAAGATGGCTGGCGTTTGTCCATCAAGAATGATGATTACCATTCATATCATTCAGTGGGGTTGAAAGTATGGAGCTGCAAGTTCTAAGATGGCTGGTAAGGCCTATTTTGGCTCGAAATGTTATTTCACAATGTGGGCAATGAATGCTTGACGTTCGAGGGGGAAGATATCCTGAGGTGTTTTTTTTCCCCGTCTTTTTCACACAGCTCTTGCAGTCCTGTTTGCTTCACAAGTGACTATACCCTTGCGTAATGATGTACGCCACGAGTTTCTATCTTTGTCAGCAGTCTCCCAAGTGTCATCGTGAATACCAAAAGCTTTGAGCGACGTCTTCAGAGTGTCTTTAAAGCGTTTCCTCTGGCCGCTTTGGGAGCGTTTACCACAGCGCAGCTCGCTGTAAACAAAATTCATTTAGGGAGCCTGTGATATGACATATGTAATAGCAAAGTGGTTAGTTCTGCGAAGACAGGGGTCTGGTTTAAATCCCCTAGAGTGGTTTAATATGTATGTTCCTACCAGTACTTCAGTGGGTTTGATCCAGCCTCATAGCATGGGTAGCAAACGATTTTCAGAATTGTTTGCGAATTATTTGGAAATTAAATATGGCGAGGAAGGAAACTGGATACTGCACCTCATTATGTTGTAACCTAGAATATGTGAAGACCTCATACTTCACGCCCCAAAAGCAGTATCTGCTGTGTGGTTGACTTTACCTTGATATGTAGTGGTATTGAATCTGTCCTCTTCTACAGTTGGGTTGCTCTATGATTTCATCATGTGTTTTAGATTGACATATATAATGTCTGTCTGTCTGCCTGCCTGCCTGCCTGCCTGCCTGCCTGTCTGTCTGTCTGTCTGTCTGTCTGTCTGTCTGTCTGTCTGTCTGTCTGTCTGTCTGTCTGTCGGTCGGTCGGTCGGTCGGTTGGTGGGTCGGTCGGTCGGTCGGTTTGCTACCACATCGCCCGCAGCTGTTTTTCGAACGCTGTATGCGCTGGAAATATATATAAGATATCAGATATATATGTATATGTAGAGAGAGAGAGAGAGAGAGAGAGAGAGGGGGGGGGGAGGGAGAGAGAGAGAGAGAGAGAGAGAGAGAGAGAGAGAGAGAGAGGACAAATAGTTATTAATCAGTCTACACATGCAGATGTCGAGCGACATCAAGTGGCGTGTCTCTGGCTTCGTATTAAGAAAGTACACGAACAATCATTACGTTAATTTCTCAAACACGCCCAAATCTGGCTTTCAAAGATTGGAATCTCTCGGCACATCAAAACCACGCAGACTTAGAACAGCTGACAAACACCCTACATTTATCGCAATTTCACGTAAATACTCAAATTCCTTCTATTCATGCAATTTCTATTTCACGTGAAAATTTGGTAACTTTTGTTCTGTGTTAGGGAATGGAGCATACAATATTTTTTTTAAACGCCCAAACCTAGCACAAATTTTACTCGTTGCGAGCACCGACAGGTGGTTGTTTCTTTGTGCCAGGATTCTTCTAACCATTGGGTTCTGTTTGGGCGTTTCTCGTGAGCACAAAGAAACACCGATTTGGTGAGAGGCAGCGTGTTTGGTGATTCGTGGTTACCAGATGTGAGAGTAGGTGTTGTCGTGGTGACGACGGTTGCCGGTGGATGCAGTTGGTTGATTTTGAGGCGGCTGTCTGTTGCATTCCACGGTGCAACAGCGTGAGCTGGTGAAGTGGCTGGTGTATTATGTTAGCAACTTGTGGGTCCTGAGTTCAGATAATCTACATACGGGCTGTTGTTATTATCTGACACGTGACTCTTGGACATCATTCGTTCACTGGCACCTTTCCGTCTTGACAGACGATAGTTTGGTACATTGTGCTTCAAAAAGGCATAATAACTACAACCCATGGCGGCAGCGAATGTGACTGATCAGACCAATTCGCGCTGTATCTGTTCGCCCTCAATGGATGCATGTTGTGGGATGTGGATTTTAATTTAAGAGAATATTATGTTAAGGTGTCTAGGGGATTTAATTTGATTCTCTATTATTTAGCCACTTGAGGTGATCATGGAATTCTACCATAAACACAAGGAGGAAAATAGTTCACTCCTGTTCATAGCTGTATTTATGAGTACTTCTCCATTCCCACTTATCACCCTTTAAAATTTACTATAGTGCTAGAAGACATTGATTGTTCACAACATATAACAACCACTGATGAACACCACATTTACTTGATGTACACATCAACAAATTTTGGACAAACAGTTCAAGTATGAATCAAGATCTGCAGTTATATATATATATATATATATATATATATATATATATATATATATATATATATATATATATATATATATATATATATATATATGTGTGTGTGTGTGTGTGTGTGTGTGTGTGTGTGTGTGTGTGTGTAATGAACACTATGCATTTTCAGACAGGCATGGGAATATTTTGCATTATTACAATATAGTACCCAGTGTCCCCAGAAAAAAACAAGGTTATTACAAACAACACAACAACCACAAATTGTGTCTACTTTCATTTTCCCTCATAATTAAGGCAAATAAAGATCTTCTTCTTCTTCTTTGTTCATCCGGAGTTTTTTTTTCGGATGTGATTGCGTTGTGCCTGTTTACAGCAAAGCTGCGTTCTTGCGCCGTTAGGCCGACACATCCGACTTCTGCGGGCATTTGTTGACCGGGTTAACCTTCCCGGAGGTTTCTTAGGACGTTTGACTCTTACTGTTGTGGGGTTATCCCCCATCCCAGCTGGTCCATATAGAACAGCCAAAGATCCTGGTCAGCCCTCAAGGGAAGGCAGGGGCAGACCATGGGCATTCCCCGCCATCCAAGGAGGCTTCCATACTTGCAGAGCCGATACATAGCGCTCTGGTACTGGGCTCACCCAAGGAATCGTCACGTCCTGCACGTGGCTGCTTAGCCTCACTTCCGTATATTGGGCCTTCCGTTCACCATAGGCTGTTCTTCCGGAAACCAGAAGTATGCAGTCTGCAGATGACATCCACACAGTGAGCTTTCGATTCGGACTTTCCATGTAATGGATTTGCTATCCAAGCAATATTCCATTTCGTGCCACTAGGACACTTTTCCACCTTTTATGAAGTCCACACAGTGGGCTTTTGATTAGGACTTTCCACGTAATGGATTTGCTATCCAAGCAATATTCCATTTCGTGCCACTAGAACACTTTTCCACCTTTTATGAAGCCCACACAGCAAGCTTTCGATTTGGACTTTCCACATAATGGATTTGCTATCCAAGCAATATTCCATTTCATGCCTCTGGGTCTTCATGCACCTTTAAATGTCAACCTGTATGTAGTTAAAGTAAGCTGCGGTCAACTTGAGCTTGTTGATATCTCCATAGAGCTTGTCCTCAAATGAAGCAGGTGTGGGCCAAAATATCTTTCTCTGTTCTGCATACATTGGGCAATCCTGCAGCAAATGTTTTGCTGTCATTTTTCCAGTTCTACAATTACATTCATCGGTATCTCCTATCTTAGTTTATTGAACAAGTGGTATTTCAGCCTGTTATGTCCTGTGCGGAGCCTGAAGATTGCTACTTGTTCTCTTCGGTCGAGTTTGTAATATGCATCATCTTTCTGATGGCCTGGATGCTCTGATTCCCATTTGGTTCTATAAGTGCTTTTTATCAACCTCTTTGCCTCATTATAGGTTATGTCTATGTCAGGCTGTGGTAGTCGTCCGCCCTCTTTTGCCAGTCTGTCAGCCTCTTCGTTTCCAGGTATACTGCAATGTGATGGGATCCACTGTATTACAACTTTTTTGGATTTCTGGCATAGACCATGGAGTGCTGCTCTTAGGTCATTTAGTTCTGTGCTGTTATTGCTCTTCAGTATTGAGACAACTGACTTTGCATCTGTGAAGATAGCTATTTGCTTCTCTTTATTTTCCTCCATCAGGAGCATTTCTGCTGCAGTTTTCAAAGCCTCTACCTCCGCTTTGAAGTTACTTGAAAATTTTCCAGTTGCCATTGAATGTGTTTTTTTTTCACTCCATTTTTTAAATTTATGAGAATTACTCCTCCTCCATTCTTTATTGAATTTTTGGCTGATCCATCTGTATATGCATGGGTCCAATTGCTGCTTGGGTAATGTTCTTTTATGTAGTTTAGGGTTATTTCTCTTCTTTCTGTTTCATGCTGAGTGTTCTTTTTCTCAATACCAGGAATGTTTTCTATCATCTCAGGCAGTTGCTGCTGTCTCCAAGCTGGGAACTTGTGTGCATTGTGTATGGGCTTGACTGTTGATATGTTAAGTATAGGATCTGCCCTAATCCTTCGTTTTGCAGTTTCTACAAAGTTGCTACTTCAGTCTTCCCTTTCCAAAACCATTAAATCTGTTGTACATAGGTTGGTCTGTCAATCTTCTAAATTTTTCTGCTTGTTGCTGGGCTCTGCTATCTCTTCTATCCTGCATTGGTTGTAAACAAGTGATCTTTTCTAGTTCATTAATAGGCGTTGTCTTCAGGCTTCCAGTTATGATTCGCATTCCTTGGTTTTGGACTCTACTTATTTTGTTAAAGTTTGACTTAGCTGCTGTTGCCCAAGATGCAATGCCATATTCCAGTAATGGCCTCACCCGTCCACTATATAACTTCTTGAGAACTTTCTCATCTGCTCCCCACGTTGTATCAGCAAGCTTTTTCATGATTGCCATTCTCTGCCTTCCTCTTGTTCGATTTTTCGCAACCTGTGTCTTCCATGTTTGGATTTTCTTCATGGCGCAATATTTTTCCATTCAATACCAGCTTAGGTTGCTGAGTTTTATTTGAGAGGGAGAACACTGTGCATGTTGTTTTCTCCTCACTTATCTTCACTAGCCATGATTTTGACCAGTCCTCTAGCGCTAATAAGGCTTGCTGTATTCTGCTGTTAGCTGTACTAATATATTCTTCAGATGTCCATATGGCTAGGTCATCTGCAAAGGAGGATGTGTGTACTCTGGCTGGAAAATTTTCTGTGATGTCATTTATATATGCTAGGAATAATGTTGGTGAAAGAACTCCTCCTTGGGGGACACCTTGCTCCAACAGCATCATTTTGCTGGTTTGTCCTTGTACTTTTGTCCTGGCAGTTCTGTTCTCAAGGTAGTGGCTGCTCCATTTATACATTTTTCCACAAACATGCATGTTTTGCAGTTTTACTTTCAGTCCTTCCTTCCATACTTTATCAAATGCTTTTTCTAAATCTATCCAGACTGCTAGTGTGTGCTTTTTCTCTTGGAAGGCATCCTCTATTTCCTGAGCTATATAGGTTATTTGATCTTCAGTGGATCTGTACTTTCTGAATCCTGCTTGGTGTGGTGTTAAGAGTTTGTTTTCTTCCAGATGCCATGTTAGCCTGCCATTGATAATGCGTTCCATTAATTTTCCTACACAGCTAAGTAGACTGATAGGTCGATAGCCATTTGGTTCTTCCAGGTCTTTTCCTTTCTTTGGGACTGGTATTAGTATAGCTTCCTTCCATGCCTGTGGGACTATTCCTCTCTTCCAGCTGTTATTTAGGACTGCTAGTAGTTTCTTCTTTGCCTTGTTGCCTAGTCCTATTAGCATTTCATTTGTGATTCCATCCTTTCCTGGTGATTTCTTCTTTATTAGGGTATTCATTGCCTGTTCCATTTCTTCCATTGTTAGATTTGCCATCATATATTCTGCTGCTGTCTCTGTATTTCTATGATGTATCTGTTTGTCTTTGATTGCTTTCTTCTGTTCGGTTGTAATATCAATGTGGTTTGCATTTGCATAGTGTTCCATTAGTGCATTTGCAGCCTTTTTTTCCTGTAAGCAAGGCATTTTCCTTGTTTAATTGTTATTTGTTTGTTTCTAGGTCCTTCATTGTTCATGGCTTTCACTAGTTTCCATAGTTTGTTTCCATCCCTGTCAAAATTCAGGTTTTCTGTTTTTTCCCTCCAACAATCTCTTGTTGTTTGATTTACTGTTCTTTTATATTTTGCTGAGATGGCTTTGAGAGAGATATTCGCTTCAATTGTTTGTTCTCTCTCTGCTGTCTTCCTGGCATCTTCAACTTTGTCCTCCAAACTTTGTTAGTTCTTCAGTCCAGTATGGTTTGTAATTTTTTCCTCGCTCCTCTAGGAATGGACTGAGTGGCTGCCTGTATTATCGCTCTGTTTAGACTTTTCCACCATTTGCTTTATGTTGCCATATCGTGTGTTTATGTTTTCACAATATTTGTCTGTTAGTATGGCAAAATCTGTCCCAATCTGCTCGTTTGTAATTCCAGCGGGGCAAGGGCTTTTGCTCCTGTGGAACATACTCCATATTCATTACAAGCTTGATTGGTCTGTGGTCACTACCTGCTAATTGGTCAAGCACATGGCGATCGATTTTGTGGAGGATGTCTCCTGTGCAGAAAGCTAAGTCTGGAGTAGAAGTGGTAAGCCATCTTCTGGAGTAGAAGCTCGGTGTGTCATCCGCTTTGTTGAGTAGATGGAGATTTGAGTCTATTTCCCAGTCCTCCAATTCATCTCCTCTTTTGTCAGTATCTGGGTATCCCCATCTTTCTGAACGGCTATTAAAGTCTCCGACAATAATGCAGTTTGTGTCAGTTATTTTCATGTTTGAGAGTGTAAGGTCCTTATCTGCTGGGCTATACAGATTGTAGATTCTTATTTTCACGTCCTTTATCATTATATCAACACCTATAATTTCTGTTTGGTTGTCAGAGATCACAGATACTTCGCTGCAAGGTATTGTATTTCGTGTAAGTATTAGAACTCCTCCTTTATGTCCTTCGCGGTCGAAACGTGTGGCCTGATATCCTCTGACTGAAAATTTAAGATTGGCATTGAGGTGTGTCTCTTGAATGCATGCCACATCTATTCTATCTTTATGAAGACGCTGTGTCAGGGATTCTTTCTTGTTATAAACTCCTTCGGCATTCCACTGTAGTATGTTGAGTGTCCTTGGTATTTGGTCAATAGCTCTTAACCTACTCCTCTGTGCCTTGAATCCACAGCACAGGGGAAGGTGACCACCAGTAGTCATGGGTGGACCCCCTCGAGGCAGGGGGCCCGGCACTATCACCGCCTGATGGGACTTCACGGGATTAGCACCATAACGATTAATTTTCATCTGTGGCATCATGAAATGATAAAGTTACGTTGCACTTCTTTGTCAAGCTTGTGGCTCAGTACATCCGATTTCGACAAGCACTTTTCGGGATGCTTTCCCTAGCCTTTGACTGTCCCCAGTCTACCTACAAGGCAGCAGGTTTGTGCGTCACTTCGTCTGGTCCCTCTCCCTTGACCTGTCCGACATGGGTGACCCTACCAGTAGCAGTGCTACCGTCGGCATAGCTCTTGGGGTCATTGGAACGCGCAAGCCCCTCTACCTCGTCAAGGTGGACGCACGGCAGAGGGGAAATAAAGATCTAATTAAATAGAACCCAACATATCAACATTTGTTTCAGACACCTTTTACCATTCTCTCATTTTAAAAATAATGAGTTGGTGTCAAAATACTATACCATCTATACCATAACATAACCCTTTAGTTGTACACCATTACCAAATAAAACACTCTTTATACATGGCATAAAAAACCACCCACATAAAAGCAGTTGATACTAATAATTAAATTAATTAATTATAGTGTTCATTTAGGCATAGCGGGTGGATATTCCTCTCCAGTGCTAAGCAGTTAATGTTGATAATTATCCGGGACAGCAATAAATACTCACAGTCATGTCTTAATGTCCACTGAAGTTTGTTGCGGAAATATTTATAATCCCTATTAGGAAATAAATTCACCACATATACATATCTCCTCCGTGGAGCTGAATTCAAGAATACTCTGTTGATCTTCATCTTTGTAGATTATTAGATCTTGAAGTCCATCCTAGATATTCCTACTAAAATAGGACTTCCTCAATCACACCGTCAGTTGTCTTCGTATGTATCTCTTTTGTTTGCATTTGCAGCTTATGAGTGCAGCAGTAAACATTGATGTATTTATAGATCCAGAACATGGTTAAGCCATTTAGTCCTGACTCACCTTCATCAGGCTTTTAACCCAGGATCCTGATGATAGTTATGAAATGCAGTTCCACCAAAACCACCACTCGCTTCTCTTCTATAGAAAAGGGATGACAAAGAATACAACACGAGCATTAACCTACTGTGATGTGTTAACTTTCACAAGACAATTACAAACAAAAAAGGGGAAGGAGATAGGAGTGGGTTTCCAAGTTCCCTGTCCCTCGTCGCTTGTGGTAGAACTTTGCTAGCTCTGATAGTGAGTGAGCTATCTTTTCACTCTGTTTTGTTCTGTTGTTACTGGGACTATTAGATGAGTTAAGTCATTCTGTCCATCCAACATGTTGACATTGTATCTCTCATTCTTGAAGAGAATAGCCTATACAGAATCTCTGTGGTTTCTAATGCCGCGTCTTCCTTTCGGCACTATAATCATCCTTAGGCCAAGGCTATTCAACATTGGCTTTTTAAGTACTGTCATGCACAAGGATTCTTACATCAACATCCTCTAATCCCAAGGTGCAACATTAAAATGTATATTCCCACAGTAAAAAGTAACAATCAGAACAGTGAAAATTCTCATACTAGAAAAAACATACATGTACATTTTTCTGATATTAAGTACATGATAATCATACATAATAATTAATCATAATGATGATGCAGGGAGCCTAGGTTTTTGAATTTTCTTCAGGGGTTAATCCCTAAACTAAAACATACATTGTTTTCCCCCACTGCGTACAGCACATGGGGATAGTAACCGCTGTTGATATATTTTGCCAATGACTGCTATTATTCGGAGTGTATTTATTAGAATAACTTATGCCATATGGTCCAGTATTCTGAATATTGCAAGCAATTTATTCACATCAATCTTCGCTTCTGTTCCTACTACGGTGAGGCGATGGGGATTGAATCCTATCCGAACATGCATTTACATCACGCGTTTACTTTAATTGTTCATGAATTTATATTCTCAAACATGGCATTCCCTAACACTATGTTATGAAATGATTATATGTTCACCACTCATGCTGAGTGGTTGATAATCTGTTAACAAAAGGATTGTACTAAAATTTAGCACTCTAGTTCCAAGTTACAGATTATGAATTAGGAAAACAATTTATCCAAAATGAACTGAGTCCATGATATGCGTACTCATGTGTATGTCTCCGCATGGATAAAACTTCCTTTCTATATTACATAGATTATTTGCAGATTTCTAAGCATAGATAGTGATATATAGTTCACAATGCATAGAAGTTTTAACATAGGAATATGAAATTGACAGACACGAGTTCTCTACTGAAGTATGAATCAAGAGTCTGTTCCCACCTTCAGAAAATGCCTAGAATGTGTTTTTGACCTGAGTTTGATACTCTACGGTACACATAATATTTCTAGATTGTAAGCACTACTAGTTAGATATAAGTTCATAATGCCTATACAATATTTTAACATGTTGATTTGAAATGGTAAAACAGGAAAAATTACAGCCTGGCGCCCACTTGTGTTTCATTGGTAAACATCATCCAGCCTGGTTTAAGAGAATTGTTGACTTATTATTCTAACTAATTCTTAATTAAACATACTGGTCTATGTAATACATAAATACATCTTAATAATGTAGATATAACATACCAATAGTTTCAGAGAGTGATGGTTTCAAAAGGCAAAAATAACGTTTCCCCACACGGGGAAACTTTTACATGTCTGCTTCCTTTGATTTTCTGAACTAAAATGGCTACACTGGGCCTTTGTTTTTCAATCAGTCCCGGTCTTGCCACGTACGTGAAAAAAAAATAAAGCCAAATAAATTAAGCTGCCACGGTCAGTCTATCGTTGTTTTATTTTCTCCTACATTAAGTAAGTTACTTAAACAGTAATTGAAAGGGGTTGTTTATTTTTAAGGGAGTCAATAAATAGAAAAGGGTAAGGACGTTTTATTATATCACACATGTGAACACTGGTCATGTTCACCATCAAGCATCGTCTTCTCTTGGACAGACGGGTTATATTTTCCCCCAATGAGCGAGACTTCCGGGTTGACTTACCCTAAAATGTGTACAAGGAAATGTTATGGGAAGTAAAGGCACACATCGAGTGTGGATTGTTTTGAAAATATGAGACCAGCATCATGTAACCAAAATGCCTCGTGGCATAATACCTGTTGTTGGTCTTGTCTTCCTTTTACTCACATACAAGTGCTCATAATACCTGTTGTGTTCTTGTCTTCCTTTTACTCACATACAAGTGCTCATAATACCTGTTGTGTTCTTGCCTTCCTTTTACTCACATACAAGTGCTCATAATACCTGTTGTGTTCTTGTCTTCCTTTTACTCACATACAAGTGCTCATAATACCTGTTGTGTTCTTGTCTTCCTTTTACTCACATACAAGTGCTCATAATACCTGTTGGGTTCTTGTCTTCCTTTTACTCACATACAAGTGCTCATAATACCTGTTGTGTTCTTGTCTTCCTTTTACTCACATACAAGTGCTCATAATACCTGTTGTGTTGTTGTCTTCCTTTTACTCACATACAAGTGCTCATAATACCTGTTGTGTTCTTGTCTTCCTTTTACTCACATACAAGTGCTCATCATCTGTTGTGTTGTTGTCTTCCTTTTACTCACATACAAGTGCTCATAATACCTGTTGTTGTTCTTGTCTTCCTTTTACTCACATACAAGTGCTCATAATACCTGTTGTGTTCTTGTCTTCCTTTTACTCACATACAAGTGCTCATCATCTGTTGTGTTGTTGTCTTCCTTTTACTCACATACAAGTGCTCATAATACCTGTTGTTGTTCTTGTCTTCCTTTTACTCACATACAAGTGCTCATCATATGTTGTATTGTTGTGCATAGGCACAAACGTATTTACCTACGTACGTACCTACCTATCTATCTACCTACCTATCTGCCTCTCTATCTACCTAAGTACCTACCTACCTACCTACCTACCTATCTATCTACCAACCTACGTATCTGCCTATCTAGCTGTCTGCCTACCTGTCTGCCTATCTAGCTGTTTACCTACCTACCTGTCTACCTACCTACTTACCTACATACCTATCTACATACCTACCTGTCTACATACCAAACTGTCTACCTGCCTACCTGTCTGCCTACCTACCAACGTGTCTGCTTATCTACCTGTCTGCATATCTACATGTCTGCATATATACCTGTCTGCATATATACCTGTTTGCATATCTACCTGTCTGCATTTCTAACTGTTTGCCTACCTACCTAACTGTCTGCCTATTTACCTACCTGTCTGCCTACCTACCTACATGTCTGCCTGCCTACCTACCTACCTACCTACCTACGTGTCTGACAACCTACCTATCTACCTTTCTGCCTACCTTTCTGCCTACCTAACTACACACACATACACCTACCTACCTACCTACCAACCTACCTACCTACCTACCTACCTAAATACCTACCTATCTACCTACCTACCTACCTACCTACCTACCTACCTACATGCATGCATGCATACATACATACATACATACATACATACATACATACATACATACATACATACATACATACATACATACATACATACATACATACATACATACATACTAACAGACAGACAGACAGACAGACAGACAGACAGACAGACAGGCAGGCAGGCAGGCAGGCAGGCAGGCAGGCAACACAACACATCACAACACACACACACATACAACACAACACACACATAACACACACAACACCACACAACATGACAAGTCATAACAACATAACATAAACGCAGATCAATATTTTCATGATCATCAGGATACACAGATACAGAAACACATACACAGATACAGAAACACATACACAGATACAGAAACACATACACAGATACACATATACGTCGATATCAACAGAGATACTGCGTACAGACCCATAAATACATGCACGAGCAGATACATAGATAGATTACATGACCTCATGTAGCCACATCACTGCTACATGCCAAGGCACCATCTGGTAAGTCAACGCATACATTTATGCTTGCCACTTTCCAATGGACAAGCGGTTCTCAGCCTGGTTTGTCTCCACACCCTTTCACGTTCATTGCAGTTACTGACATTGCCAGCATCTTTCTGTACTTACCACTGTACAAAAGATTACGAACGCTGATGCATATGCTGAAGGGAGGATCTGAGCACCTATGGACCTGTCCGGAGTGCAATGAAGATACCCCAACTGATAACTGATAACTGAAAAAATTACATGTCATTAGTCCGGGGAGAAGGGGGCGGGTAGGGAGAAGTCCATATATCGTTGCGATCCTGAGTCCCTATATCAGTGGAATCCTGTTTTAAAACTATCTTGAACTACTGCTGAGCTGTGGGTAACCCAGTCTCCTGAGTGGGTGCTATTGTTTTACATCGGTAGTCAAGCTGGCGTGAAAGGTAACCAGATATCTCACTTAATAATATACGATTTAGTAAGTGATATGATCTATCACTGCATAATTTAACGAATGTTCTTAGCCACGATTTCGTATATTACATCTGCTGCTGTTGTTGCTGCTGCTGCTGATGATGATGATGATGATGATGATGATGATGATGTAGCTGTTGCTGCTACTATAGATATTGACTAGCACCTGGCCGGCTTGACAGACGATAGATTGTAAATGGAGTTATACTTCTCCAAATACACAAAAGCCGTCGCTGAATTCAGAGACCATGTGTTGATCATGAGCATGATCCCTCTCTCGGCCTGCCTAGTTTACTACAGAGGAAAGGTAACATCAATAAGACAAGCTGCAGAAGCTGTCGGATCGGGAAAGCAATACTTTAGCTGTCCGCCTGTCAGTGCTTCCATCCTAGACCAGTTGTTGACCAAGGCTTATGGCCTGGTTTGCCCTGCCATGACGTTTAGTCTTTAGGCTGCATTTCCCCGCACTAGGATAACGCTTGTACCGAAGCCATTGGCACAATGTACTACTACTACTACTACTACTACTACTACTACTACTACTACTACAACTACTACTACTACTACTACTACTACTACTACTACTACTACTACTACTACTACTACTACTACTACTTTTACTACTACCACCAAAAACACACCTCATCTCATCTCATCATGTTCCTTTTGTACCTTGCGGTGTCGGGGTGAAGTATAAACATCGTGAGAGTGCCCGATTATGGGCTTCATATATCGATATTCCCATGGACTCCCATGGACTATTTCCTCCGTCCAACGTTTACGTGGTCGGCCTCTTCCTTTGTTTCCATCTGGTCTGTACATAACAACACACCAACAAAAATAAAATCTACTACTACTACTACTACTACTACTACTACTACTACTACTACTACTACTACTACTACTACTACTACTACTACTACTACTACTACTACTACTACTACTACTACTACTACTACTACTGTTTTGTGTTTGTTGTTTGTCCATTAAGAATGATGATGACCATTCATTTCATCATGGAGTACGGAGCCATGAGTTCTAAGATGGCTGATAAGGCTTAATTTAGCTCGAAATGTTCTTTGGCAATGTGGGCAAAGAATGCTTGACGTTCCAGGAGGATGAACTCTTGCAGTGGTTTTTCTGTCCAGCCTTTTCGTCACAGCTCTTGCAGTCCTGGTTGCTTCACAAGTGACTGCACCCTTATGTAACGATGTACTCCACGCATTACGGTCTTTCGCAGCAGTCTTCCAGGTGTCAAGATGAATTCCAAAAGCTTTCAGTGAGATTTTCAGAGTGTCTTTAAAAGCGTTTCCTCTGGCCGCCTTGGGAGCTTTTACCACAACGCAGCTCGCCGTAAAAAATTTGTTTAGGCAGTCTGTGATCTGGCACACGAGTTAAGTGACCAGCGCAGCGAATCTGATTTTTCATAAGTTAGTGTGGATACTGAGCATGGACGCTCTTTCTAGAACTCCAGTGTCTGAGATCTTGTTTTGCCATTTAATCTTCAATAGCTTCCTAAGCCAGACTGTGTGGAAGTGGTTTAATTTCGGAGCATGCCGCTGATAAACAGGCCATGTTTCACAAGCATATAGCAGTGGGGATAATACAACTTGCTTTATAGACTTTCAGCTTTGTTTGCAGGCTTATTCCATTTCTGTCCCATACATTCTTGTATAGTCTGCCAAAAGACGCGCTGGCCTTGGAGATTCTTGCATTCACTTTGTCATCAATTGTGGCACCATGTGACACAGTGCTGCCAAGATAGATGAATTTGTCCACAACACTTAATCTATGACCGTTCACCTTGACATTCGGCACCGTGTGATTATTCCCTGGAGCTGGCTGGTTCATAACTATAGTCTTCTCCAAGTTGATTTTGAGCCAAAAGTTGGTACAGGCATATGAGAAAGCTGAAACGTGCATGTCTGCCTCTGAGTTGGCATATAGCGCGCAATCATCAGCAAACAGCATTTGTCTGTCGGTGTCGCTGTTATACTACTACTACTACTACTACTACTACTACTACTACTACTACTACTACTACTACTACTACTACTACTACTACTACTACTACTACTACTACTACTACTACTACAACTACTACTACTACAACTACTACTACTACTACTACTACTACTACTACTACTACTACTACTACTACTACGTCTTGACAGACGATAGTCTGTGTTTCACAAAGGCATAATAACTACAACCCATGGCGGTAGCGAATGTGGCTGATAAGGCCAATTCGCGCTGTAAATGTTTGTCCACAGTGGATGCATGTGAACACATGGTTATTTCTACCATCATACACCATCTTACGTCTCATACGCTCGGCGTGTGACTTATCTGCAATCATTTTCTCCTTTGTCTTTATTCCATTTCTAATATTTGCCCTCCATGCAACACGTTCAGCGGCGACTTGCTCCCAGTGTGCATTACCAATGCCTGTATCAGTCATGTCCCGCTTACACACATCTTTGTATCGTAGTAGAGGCCAACCCTGAAATCTCTCACCCATCTGTAATTCACCAAAAAAGATGTCCTTTGGTATTCTACCATCATCCATCCTCCTAACGTGTCCTATCCATCTAAGTCTACGAAGACTGAGCATGGAATAAACCGTACATCTCAATGAGCAAGTCCTACAAGAAACAAATGAAAACCGTAAGGAGTAAAGAAATTAGACATAGACAGTCAAGATATTTTGTGCACGTTATGAGAACAAAATAATTTAGAGAGCTTGGTGACAAGTGCAAGATTTAGGGGGAAAGAATAAGGGGAATGCAGAGAGGTAAATATCTGGATGACTTGGCCATGTGGCATGTCGAAACAAGAACGCGGAGCTGATCCACGACTCTGGTGATAGTGTGAGATGGCGAAACATGCCCGCCCAAGCTTATCGACATGGCACATTATGATGATGCTGACATCTCAATTTAAGCGTGTCAAAATGAATTTGCTGGGGGGAAAAAAAATTTCACACGCCGTGGTGAATTTAAACATGTACACAATAATTGTAAACATGGGATTGGCTAGCGAGTACACATAAGTTAAAGAAAACGTTAGTTGCGTATCCTTTACAGGAAGTTGCACTCAACATCAGCATTTTTTTTTTTTGGCCTTACCGAGGATTCGAACCCGGATCTCCGGTAAGGTGTGGATTTGAAAACTAGAGGAACTAGTTTAAATGAATTTTGTTTACTGCTTTAAGGCGTTTCGTTGGTTTATATATAGGATACTAATCTGCAGCAGTGGGTGTTGGTTTTTTTTTTTTAAAAGTTCAGTCACTTCTGCAGTGTCGAGATGGCCCGTGTCAACATGCAATGGCAAATCAAGTATGTGCAGATGTGGGCAGCAAGACTGGCCAGAAAATGACGGCATAGAGAAACAACAGTGGAGGATACACTCTAAGGTCCTAGAGAGACTGTGGGATGTTAATTTGAGATGTGAGATAGATATCCCCAAATCGTTGTTGCAGACTACTAATTGAAAACCAGAAATGGCTCGCAAGGCTCCCTTGTACTGGATCAGACACATGTGGTAAGATTCCACTACGATAACAGGTTAGGTTTGCTAGAAGAAGGCCAAGTGAGCACAAGAAAGGCACTGCCATCAGAGAGGAGAATACTCCCTCTTGTTGGATGAAGACGAGTAGTATCCCTGCCACACAGTTCTCATGATCTGCTAAGTGATGTAGCACTATTCTTTCCCTACTTAACACAATTACAAACACATGAGTTGAGTTGAGTTGAGTTGAGTTAAGAACCGATATCTCTGCACTCAGGACATTCCCATACGTGCTCCGTCCCCTCGTTAAACAGCCAGCGAAGAGTCATACTACTAATCGTTCCCACCGCTAGCTGATTAAACATTCTCCTGGTCTCAGTTTTGAGATTTTTCCAGAATCCCTGCCGATCCCCCGCAATCTCATTCTTTCCACATATGGGTTCTCAATCTGTTCCTCCACATTCTCCACCTGGTCCCACAAGCGCACGACAACCTCCCGTTTTTCCATAGGCAATCTGCCACCAAAAGGTGCATTCCCTGCTAGCCTATTAGCCTGTTCATTCTAACGCACCCCCGCATGGCCAGAGCAAAATATCCATAAAATTATCACAATCTGTAGCCTCTGAAGCAACGAGAGCCATTCCACACGAAACATTCCTTTCTCCATCTTCTTTGAATCCGTAATGAATACCGTGTGTTGCAGTAGTCTCCTCTAGCCAATGGAATGTCGCTGTTACTGCCTCAAACTCCATTCTCATGCTGGAGGTCGTAGTCCCATATGCCATACTCTCCTTTTTCAAGACTCGTCTATTAGCCTTTGCAATAAAGCCCCAACCACTACGTCTGTTTCAGACCACTGACCCATCGGTGTAGATAATTATGTCACCTTGGTGTGTGTTACTCTGGATCAGCTGTTGCACTTCAAACTCAGTGCGGCCCGCTGCCAATTCTCTGCACTCACGACCCAGTGTTATTATTACAGTGTGCCAGTCCGTCATGTCTTCCGGAACTTCAACCCATTCTCTTTCACGATTGATGGTCTCTAGATCACACACCTGACGTATAGAAAGTTCTGTCTGTGCCATCCAGGACCTGTCTCGTCTTAGTCTATGACCCTTGATAACATCCATGGCTGCATGCAGCGGGTGATCCCTATCTGCAGCAACTCTCAGGTAACATTTGGCCTGAAGGACCCTATGCCTATCCGTCATTGTTGGTAGCGCCAGGATATGCCTCATGCATATAATGGGTGTGTCCTTTGTGCACCCCTGGATTAACCGCACGGCAGCATTTTGTATGCGCTCCAACCTTTCAAGCTGGCTCTTTGATACTGTCAGCTGCTCCAAACCGTACTCAATGACAGAATTTATTAACTGCTGAAAGAGCCTGTACAGCATCCTCTGATCTACCCCGGATGCTGCCACAGCTCTCAATGCATTAAGTCCCCTCCCAGCCTTCACCACCACAGCTTCCATATAATCCTTAAAAGACAAACACCTGTCAAAGATGATACCCAAGTACTTCAATTTACTCTCTCGCCTAAGAGGACACCTATTCAACATAATACCTGGAATCTGTCTTGACGATCCGCTTATCCAGAGAGTACCACACAACCGATGCCTTGTCTGGGTGTATAATGGCCCCTGCGTCCCTGCACCACTCTGCCACCCTATTTACTGCCACCTGTAAGTCTTTCGACAAATTGGCCCTGTCTCTGCCCTTTCTGTACACCAGCACGTCATCTGCAAATGTAAAGATTCTACCCACACCTGGTGTTCAATAGCTGCGATTTTGCTGGTGTAGACATTAAAGAGCACTGGGGACACGGCAGATCCCTGTGACAACCCATGTGTAATTGTACATGGGTCAGAAGTCCAGGAGCCCATGCGCAGTGCAACATTACGCTTATAAAGGACCGCCGCAACCCATCTTACAAGGCAAGGGCAGACCTCCATGTCCAACAGGTGTGTATTAACCGATCATACCTAACCCTGTTGTCGTATCCTCCAGGTCAAGAATATCGCCACTGTCTCTTGTTTATCCTGGAAGCCCTCGTAGACATCAAATGCAAAAGTTGCAGCATTGGTCCAGGTGTCCTTTCCAGGCCGGTAACTCCCGAGTCCTTGGGGAAGCAGATTACGACTTTCCAAATGTTGCTGGAGCCTGCGTGCTACTATCTTTTCGAGGACTTTGCCATACGTGTTTTGCAGGGTTATGATTCGCTATCCATTAAGTCTGGAGGGATCCTTACCTGGCTTTGGGAGTGAGACCAGGTAGCTATGCAGCCAATCGTGGGGTATTTCCGCCGGATTGGTGCTTAGGTTGAAACAAAGAGCCATCTCCTCCAAGTCCCCATAATTTATGTTACTCATATAGGAGTACCTCACCCCATCCGGACCTGGCGCTGTGTCTTTAGCCCGCTTCAGTACCCGTCTAATATCCACCACCTTAACCTCACAGTCCCCCTTCCTAGTGACCAATGACAAGGCTTCTCTGACGTTATCTCTAATAGCTCTATCTTGCTGATCCGTCTGTTTTAAGAATCGTGCAAGAAAAGCCTCCCCTTTGTCCTTGTCACTTGTCATAGGTCGGTTGTTATTATCATAAACGGTACCATGTGTACCAGGCATCGCGTGTCTCTTCATCTGCTTGTGCAGCCTCCAGAATTCTCCCAATGTCACATCCCCACTGACTTCATTGATAAACTGTTCCCACTTAATCCTTTTTTGCCTATGCTGCCTGGAGTTTAAAATCCTTCACCTTTACTTTTTTTTTTTTTATCTTTCAGCCTCTTCCAATTCTGTGTCAACTGAGTTGGTTGCTCTCCGCACCCTCTGCCAATACCTTACGGCCGCCCTCTTTTCCCTCAATGAATTCTCCACCTCTGGTGTCCACCATAGTGGTTGGGTGAAAATTCTTCTTGTTGGTTTAGATCTTCCCTGTGATCTAAGGCGCCCTAAAAGCGAAGAGTGGTCGCAATCATAAATGAATGCCCTGCGAGCTCTTATAGCCCTAACTGTGCTGGACTTAAGTATCAGCACAGAACAGGGGAGGTGGTCACTTCCATGGTCTCCAAGGACGCTCCATGTTATGTGTGATGCCGCCTCTCGGATACAAGTGCCAGGAGTATGGCCGTGTCAGCTCCCCCGGTCTCATTGCTAGCCTAGTGGGTGTCTCGTCATTCAGACAGACAACATCCGTCTCAAGCAAGCCTCAGCAAGAGCAGTACCCTAACATAACTATGCCAAATAATTCACGAACTCCCTCCTGTAAGCATTAAAAGAGTATATTGGATGGTAGAGGTGATATGAACAATGGGCATCCCAGCATAAACATAATAATTAACACTACTGATTCTTAGACACCGAATGTACGGGGAGAAGTCGATAAGTAAATCACAAATGGCTGTAGAAACATAACTAAATATGATAACAACTTGAAACCAGTTTATTTGTATACATACATTGTCCCTTTATTTCTAAACATAATGTCCACCACCATTGATGCACTTATCCCATCGTTTTATCAGTCCTCCTAAATCGGCTGCATAGAACTGCGTGCTCTCTTTACTAAATTACGTTTTCACTTCACATTCAACTTCGGCATCATTCGCGAAATGACTCCCGCCAAGGTGGGTTTTCAGTGGACCAAAAAGGTGGAAATCGCTAGGGGCTAAGTCGGGGCTGTAAGGTGGATGTTCCAGAACTTCCCACCTTAGTTAGTTAATATTCTCCTTTGTTAATCGAGCCGTATGTGGTCTGGCATTGTCATGAAAAAGCAACACTCCTCTAGTCAGCAATCCTGGGCGTTTTCTTCGAATTGCATCATGAAGCATCGACAGAATTTCACAGTACGATTCAGAATTCACATTGTCACCTCTCTTCTTGAAATTGGTTAAAAGCTGCACGGATGCTTCTATTGTAATCTCAACAGGACAACCAGATCGGATTTCATCAACAATTTTAGAGCGTCCTGAGAACATTTTTCTACCCAGCTATGCACCGTTTTACCGGACAAACATTGATCAGCATAAACAGGAAGCATTTCCTTATGAATGTCCTTTGCAGGCAGTCCTTTTGCTCACAAAAAACAGCACGTTGCTCTTTGGTAGCACACTCCGTAAGTATAGTTGCCAGTTTGTTTATCAGCTGCGCATGCGCATGAGACACCTGGCACCACCTGACGAACGGGAATATAAAGTTCGATTTTGCTGTCACCTAACGACACCTGTAGAAAACACCAACTACATTTACCTGCCATCCCACAGAACTGTGTGACTTATTGACTCGCCCTCGTAAATAATGTCAGTTGTCTAAATGAATCCACTGCCGGGTCTTGTCTTTGCCTTAATCGAATAGGTGATATGACATTATGTCTTTAATTCATGTTATAGGGAATATCCTATTCCTTGGATAACTATTGTTGACGATTGGAGAGTTCATGTTAGTTGGTTTATACTCAGTTTCTATCAATGAGGCTTGGGTTTTCCAGTTGAGTTCTGAGGGTCAATGACGGATGAATAGTCCTTACTCTTCACTGTAGTAGGAAGGTGGGAAATTTCCCGCATTCACTGGTGACTTCAATATTCATGATGTTGATGTACCCCGGTTAGGCACACCATAAACCAACATCTAATGGGGGGAAAAAACACCAACATGAACCCGCCCTCATAAGAAAGTTGGGGACCGTATTAATTGTTAGATGTCGGTTATCCAGATCCTGATCTATTGAGTGTTGCGGGGCCCACGATTTGATGTGATGAATATACACACCTAGATATTGGATATATCTAGCCAACATCTCATGTCTGATAAGACATGCCCCATCCTATTCATGCATTGAGTATTTCAATCATTCTTATATTCAAAGGCCTAGATGTCTAGTTTACTGGGCGGCTCTAAATAAGAAAAATATTGTCACAATGTCCTGGTAATATCCGACCTCCAAAGTATATGGTCTCATAATAATCCCAACATGCTCATTTTACACATAATTAGTATAAATATAGAAGATCGTGCACATTGTAATATATAAAAAGAGATTATATTAAATAAAATGTAAAAAAAAAAAAACATTGAAGAGAAATATCTTGGTAGATCTTCCCATTAATTGTAGAACAAGCAAAGAAGACACTAAAGATTGATATTACTTCTTAATGAGAACTGTATCTCGTTGAATGTAGACTAAGCAAAGAGAGATAGTTAGTTAGTTAGTTAGTCGACAGATCATCCTCATTGCACATCGACCCATTCAGTCCATAAGTGCTCGAATCCCCTCCTCAGCAAATCCCGCAGGGTGTAGCGGCTAACGACGCCAGTTCTGTGTTGGTTTATCAATCTTCTTTGGCTTCCTGCGTAGTGTTCTTGTTTGGCCACCCCTCTTTTAATTTGCTGCTCTCGCAGTCTGGCCATTGTTGTAGATTCACAGTCATCACTTGGTTCTCGCAAAAGTCTTACTTCTCGTAGAGCATTCAGAATGTCAGCCTGGTCCATGGCGCGTCCGCCCTCCACAGTAGCCTCACCTGCGAGCTTGTCAGCCCGCTCATTTCCTTGGACTACCGCATGCCCTGGCACGAAGATGAAACTAATCTTTGCCAGCTGAGACCGCTCCAGAGGCAGCAACCATTCTCTTCGGATCGATCCCTCCTCTATCCTCTTGATCATGTTCATTGAGTCGCTAAGGAAACAAGCCCTAGTGAATGTCTGTGTCTCGAGCCATGTTATTGCTTTACTTACTGCCATGACTTCCATGGTCAGGCTACTTGTGGTTTCAGTGAAAGCACCAGAGTCCTCCTTCACAATTCTCCCTCCGGCCCGAGCTGTAAAAGCCCATGAGCTTCTCACATGTCGGACGACCGACCCATCTGTGTAGATGACCGCGTCACCGTCTAGCGAATTCTCGAAAATCAACGCTTGTACTTCAGCCTCCACAGCAGCCGGATTTTCTTGTCTGCATTTTCTATCTAGTTGGATGCAAACTGAAAAGGATGTGCAGAAGTCTGTTGGCACTTGCACCCACTCCTCGCCAGGTTCTAAGTCCTCAAGTGAACACACCTGTTGAAGAATGTCTTCGGCTTGACCCATCCACGACCGTCCTCTTTTTAACCTGCTGCCCTTCACCTTCCTAATTTCACTATGCAGTGGATGTTGTGTGTTTGCGTTAATTCTGAGGTAGGCGCGCGCCCTGCAAACTTGTATTCTCTCTTCAATGATTGGAAAATCAAGAAGGTAGCGCATCGCCCTGCATGCTGTATCTCTTGTACATCCAAGAATAATGCGCATAGCTTCATTCTGTATCCTTTCCATCCTTTCTATCTGCTTATGGCTGAGAGTCAGGATTGCCATTGCATACTCCAAAACAGACATGACCAGCCCCTCGTACAGAAGACATAGATGGCGCTGCTCACAGTTTGCTGCCGCCATCACCCGCATCGCAGCCAAACCCCGCTTGGCCTTTGTTATCACCTGGTCTATGTGCACATTATAAGCAAGGCTTCGATCAAACCGTATCCCCAGGTAATTCATTGCCTGCGTTCTTTCCACCAGTCTCTGAACACAGCATTACAGTTGGTGTTGGAGTGTTGACAATATGATTATTCAACGAGAACCAAGCACTGTTGCCTTTGTTGGGTTGACCATTGCCCCAGCTTCATCACACCAAGTACTTATGCGATTGAGTTCGGTTTGTAGTTCCACAGCAACCTCCTCTCTATCCTTACCATGACGATACACTAAAACATCATCGGCATATGACAATGTCCTGCCAGGTCCAGTGATCTGCTCACTGGTGATTCTCACTGTGTATGCGTTGAACAGTACCGGAGATAATGGTGATCCCTGTGGTAGGCCAGGATATATTGTTGTTGGTTCCGAAGTCCAACTGCCACATCTAAAAACTACTTTCCGTTGGAAGAGGGCTGCAGCGATTCAACTAAGGAGGAATGGACTTACTTTTAGTTCAAGAAGCTGAAACATTAAAAAATCCAATGGTACTCTGTTGTATGCGTCCTCAAGATCAATCGCTGCAGCAACGGTTTCAGTGCCTGAGTGGAAACCTTCATAGACATCATGGGCAAAGACTGCTGCATTGGTCCAGGTTTCTCTTTTTGGACGGTACCCACCCAGGGTAGGTGGGAAAACTCCTTGCCTCTCTAGCTGACTTGATATTTTCCTGGCAATTAACTTCTCCAGCAGCTTGCCTGTTGTATTCTGCATGGTTATAATTCGATATCCCTGAATTTTTTTGTGGTCTTTGTCAGGCTTCGGCAAGGGAATCAGATAGCTGTGTAACCATTCCTCCTTGATGCTAGCACTCCCTATACTGTTGTTGTACATGTCTGCTAGTTTCTCTAGCTCATTGTCGGTACACCTATTGATGTCGTCGTATCTTATGCCATCAGGACCTGGAGCACTGTTTTATGATCGTCGGAGTACAGCCTTGATTTCTTTCACTGTCACTGTGTCTTCATCCGAAGTGTTCTCGGCCTTGCATCTATCTGAGGTGACCGGCCTCCCATGTCTGTCTGGTTGCTCTGCTCAAGATAGCGTTCAAAGAGGGCTTTGCCCTTGTCCTCGTCAGTCCTCTGCCAGATGAGGTCAGCACCTTGGAAGTCAGAAATGCTCTTATTCTTGACTACACCACTCATGCTTTTATGTAGTCGCCAGAACAATTTCAGTGACTTGTCTGTGCTTACTCTTTGACACACCTTTGCCCATTTTTCGCTTTTAACCACCTTGACCAGTTTTTTTTAAATAGCTTACTTTTGTGTGCATCTCTCTTTCTAAGTGCAAGCAGGGACTAGGATGACAAGCTCTGTTCTTCTTGGCATTTTGCCATCTCCTTACAGTACTACGCTTATCCACCCAAGCCTTCTCCACCTCGAAACTCCACCAAGGTGGCTGCTTCCAGCTTTTTTTCCTGCCCTGAAACTTTCTGCGCTTGTCACGTCTTATTTTACTCACCACATCTTGCCCTGTACTGTCATACTGGAACGTCTTTACCTTTAGCTTGTGCTGCCTGGCTCTGCCTTTCTCCACCAATATTCTGCAAGGGTGGTGGTCGCTGCCGTGGTGTCCTAGGACACCCTATCTACACACTGTAGTGAGTGAAGGTGAAACTAGCGCCAGATCAATAGCACTGTCCTCATCGCCTGGACGGCTTGCTGTCCTGGTGACACAGCCACTGTTGATACAAACCAGGTCGATGGTTTCCAGTGCAGTCTCTAGCTCCTCCCCCTGTGTATTGGGGAAAATGTTTCCCCATCATCTGCCTTTAGCGTTGAAGTCACCACAGAAAATAACATTTCTCTCGTGGCCTAATATGCCACTTAAGCACTGCCACTTCTGGGTGTCCACACTCGCATTGCGGGCATAAACATTAACCAACACGAATGGTATACTGGAATGAACTCTCAACGCCTGTATTTGTATATCGTCACTGTCCCAACTGGACATGTCTAGCTCTGACGCCACCATGCTGTCGCGAACGAGAATCGCCATTCCCAGATGTCGTCTGTTGTAGAAACATGTGAAGCCGGCAATTCGGAGTAGCTGATCGCCCAGTCTCGTCTCCTGGAGTGCTACAATGTCGTTCCTGTAAACTAGGGTTTCTAAAATAGAGCCCCGTTGTTTTACACTGGCACAGTTCCAATACAGAATACGGATATTCCTGAGTCCTAGACGGTGACACTTGAGTCTAAAGCGTCTCAAACCACCACGCTTACCTTGCTTCTTTTTGCCTGCGCGGCTTCCACGCCGCCTGATTAGGTTGACTGCTGACCGCTCGGAGAACACACGTTGTTCCGCCATGTTGAAAAAACGAAAACACAGACTGAGAACCCACACACGCTGCTGAAAATTCACTCAAGGATGGCTTCGCTCGATGCACGAACTCCGTAGCACCCGCGCAGATCTTGAGTAGAAACTCCTGGTTTTACATCCAGTTACACCAATTACACGCAAGAGATGAATAAATCCATCCCCTACGCGAACAAGTTAACGAACACAAAACAACCCGACCGTCCGTCGCCATCTTGAAACCGGAAGTCTCAAAAAATGATGATAATTCCGATAAAGAGAGATAACCACTCGATATGTTCAGAATATTTCACTTCATGAGACTAAATAACTAAACCTTGTTCTAATATACATAGAGAAGTACTGACTGAAGGGTTTTAATCCTTCCTACAATAGTTATACTAATACAAGGGGTTTACTATAAGTTTTCACTCACCCGTATTCAGGGATCCAGGGGTCCATAATTTCTCTGTAGTTAATCCAACTGACATCACCACTTGCACACAGGCGCTCATTTTTCAACTGACACAAATCGGAATTATGTATGTAAGTTATACCAAATTAAAATATTCTCTCCCACGTCGGTAATTGCACTCCGCCTAACATCCATTGAGGTAACGTAAATATCCTCGGATATATTGTTTTCCTCTGTTATTATATATATATATATATATATATATATATATATATATATATATTCTGTTTGTGGTTGTTACATTTAATGCTGGAAGATACATTTCAATGCAAACCTCAGTGGGAGACATGATGATGATGATGATGATGATGATGATGATGATGATGATGATGATGATGATGATGATGATGATGATGATGATGATGATGATGATGATGATGATGATGATGATGATGATGATGATGATTGATGATGATGGTGTGATGTGATGATGATGATGATGATGATGATGATGATGATGATGATGATGATGATGATGATGATGATGATGATGATGATGATGATGATGATGATGATGATGATGATGATGATGATGATGATGATGATGATGATGATGATGATGAGTTAAGAAGCCTTGTGTATGTCAGTACCACAAGAAGATAATGTGAATGGTATGGTTGATGGCTGGTGGCTAATACGGGTTACACCTAATGAAAGAAGACGAGGAGTTCTGGGAAAAAGGCCTGTCTCAGAAATTCTTGTCATAGTAGGATAGGTGTGATATCAAGATGATTGGATAGTTAATAACTCTCACTCATCAGAAAAGTCCTAATAACAACATTAGAAAACAAATACAGAGTGAGAAGATACCTTACACACAATAAGAGCTAGAATAATTCAACAACAATCGACGAGGGACAAGGGACACATTGGAAAGACTCTCCGATCGCCTTCCCCTTTATTGTTAGTAATTGTGTTGTGAAAATGTTAACATAACGCAGAGTTGTATTAATGCGTGGGTTGTATTCTTTGCCATTTCCAGAGCTAGAGAGTAGCAAGTGGTGGTTTTTGGACTATCACAAAACCGGATCCTGGGTTAAAAGCCGGAAAGAAGTGATAAATGGCAACCTGTCCTAACCTATAGTCTGGACCAATACATCAATGTTGACTGCTGCACTTATTAGCTGCCATAGCCAGAAAGGGAATTTTCGAAGAAGCATGACAACGTTAGTGATGAAGTACTACTTCAGTAGGAATATCCAGGACGGACTTCAGTATCTAGAAATCTATCAAGATAAAGATCTACAGAGTAACTGACAACAGTGTATCGTCAGCTTTACTTCTGAGAGGTACTGCCTGGAGCATCATCAATCAGCGAAGTCAACGAAACTATGGAACAGTCCTACAAGTTTAATAAAACTAACAGCAGTGAGAACCCTCCAACTGTCTGTTGGAGTCTCAGTTTCATATTCAACAATGAATAACCCTTCGACACCAGTCACACAGCAGCAAAAGTCAACATAAGGTTCAAGACACTGAAACACCAAATGGGAAGAGACACTGAAACACCATGAAATAACCAACTGAAGACAAACTGTATACCAACTGAAAGATCCTGAAATAAGCCAGATCAACTCCAGATCTCAGACCGGAACACCATCAAGAAGACCATACGAATGAAGCTAGCAGAGTAAATGCCTCTACGCATGCAACAAAAGGAATCATCTGATTGTTTGCGACTCCCAGTTTGTGTGTTGGAATCAATATTCTTCAGTTCCATGCCTGTGCAGACCAATCCTGAATGTAGTTCCAGATGAAAACAAATGAATGACGCTCAGCATTGTATGTCCTACAATGAAAATGGAAATACTGAATCAGAGCTCTTTGCTGGTCCCATGTCAGCCTAAATGCCATCATCAAGTGTGGAATGGGTTATAGACTAGTGACTAGGTGGGTGGAAAATCCGTATGTACATAATTGGGATTCGGATATCAGAAGCCGAGCAGCTGAATGGCCGTCATCTTTTTCATCTATGAGATGATATAGGGAAGAATTTTTTGCGAAGACTCAAGTTGTGTCTCCTGAAAGCTTGACCAACCTAGGCCCCAATTTCACAATGACACCGAGCCTACTTGCAACAGAGGATTCGTGAAGCTAGCCCCATGGAGGGGATTATGTGCGTGTGTGATATTTCTATTTCCGAATATTATGGATTATAAAATATTCACCAGCCAACTTCAGTGGACATAATGTGAGTAGAACATGACTGTGAGTACATTTACTTCTGATCCCGGATAAATATGGACATTATCTGCGTCGCACTGGAGAAGAATAACAGACAGCAACACCTAAGAAAAAGGACTGAAAATTAAATAAGTAGTTAAATTATTAGTAGAAACTGTGCATTATGTGTGGTTCTTTTCCTACCATGGTTTTGTAAGGTCTGTAGCTTTTTTTTTTAATGAGGGGTATAACCAACTAATGGTTGTTGGTTTGGTTGAGTCCATGAATATGGTTGTAATAACATTGATATTTTCTTGGGACAATGGAATTATCACAGTTTAAATATGTTTATAATGTTGTATATTATCCCATGCCTGTTCTGGAAATTCAGTGTGACCATTATATTTATCTATATGTCTAATCAGATCTTGATTTAATGCCTGAACTGTTTCTCAAAATATTGATGTTTACGTCAAGTACTTGTTGATGTTTGTTCAACAGTGGTTGTTATATATGGTGTAAACAATCAATGTCCTCTAGCACTATATAACTTTAGGAGGTGATGGAGTGGGCGGGGAAACCTACACACAGATACCATGGTTTCAAGGACTGAAGTGTTTTCCTCCTTGCATTCGTGGTAAATTTCCCTGATCACCTTGCATTCTGGAAGTGAAAAGAGAATCTAACTAAATCCCCTAGACATTTAACACAATATTCTCATAGATTAAAACCCACATCCCACAGTCCTAGAGAAACAATAGCGGAGGATACACTCTATGGTCCTAAAGAGACAATAGTGGAGGAAACACTCTATGGTCTTAGAGAGACAACAGTGGGGGATACACTCTATAGTTCTAGAGAGGTAACAGTGGAGGACAAACTCTTTGGACCACTGAGTGAACTAGCAAAGACAGTTAAGTTCATACAAAAACAACATTTCAGATATTGACACATTTGAAGCCAACGAAAGAAGAAGTATATCACGTAGATGTGTCTGTCTATCATTACATGTATGTGTTTGTGTATGTATGTGTGTATATGTGTGTTTGTGTATGTATGTGTGTTAGTGCATGTGTATCTATGTGTGTATGTATGTGTGTTTATATATGTTTGCATTTATATGTATTTGTGTACATATGTGCCTTAAAAAGTCTTAAATGTCGACAGGATTCGACTTCATTGCCCCGGGTTTTATCCCATATGGCTCAGTCTCTTTCCGCAAGGCGGCCTATCAAAAGCGTCGCACAAAGCACGAACTCCGTAGCTTCAGCAACGACTGAAAGTAGTCTCTGAGAAAAATGTACTCGTAAACCGAAAGACGTAGCCCGGAATTGAACCCACAACCTTCGAGCGTGAGGCAGATGGCTTGATCACTTCGCCGAGGAGACTCCCTGTGTATACATTGTGTATGTGTTTATGAATGTGCGTGTGTATGTGTGTCTGCCTGTCTCATAACATGGTAATATGCATTGTTCATGTTTACAACATTTATTTGACAATGTTGTTTTCCCTATGTGAATGTAACATGCACAATGATGAACGAAAGAGTGATTGGAACGGCCGAATCTAAGACGGGCCTGAGTGCCCAATTAGTGACCCCTTGAAAATAAAACAAATCTTTCGTTCGGCTCGTTCGTTCTTTATGGTTATCAATGTATGTATATATGTATCAGCACCATTCTCTGCCAACCTACTCACATTCCCTCTCATGTAGCGTATGAGATAGAGTCGATTAAACATCTGTGTCCTGGGGGTGGGGCTATCCATCAACCAAGCCACACACACACCACCACCAACCAAGCCAAACACACCACCAGTCAAGCCACACTTATCACCTTTCCAGCCATACATATCACCAGCCTAGCCACACATACAAACCGACTGATATCTCTTGCCGTGTCAGTGTGTGGGAGTTAGGGTAACTAAATGGATTTACTGCCTTGTTTCCTGTTTTCTAGATATGTCCCCCTCCTTTTTTTTTTGTTTAGAGCGAAGTCAGCAAGACTGGGGCGTTCTTTTCATACCAACAAAGTAACTGAGAATACTGAAACTGCTTACGTGATTTAGGAGTGGTTTCATGGGAGTATATATAAAATAAAGAAGTGCTAAGAGGGGTGGGGATGAAGGAGATTGAAGACGCGTGAAAACACAATACTTTGGGGACTTGGTCGAGATGCAAGATGAAATGTTGCGGACACCTAGTCCTTCCAAAGATGAAAGATACGAGGAAACAATCATGAATTTAACATAATTGAAAAATGTCATTGGTGGTAGTAGTAGTAGTAGTAGTAGTAGTATTAGTAGTAGTAGTAGTAGTAGTAGTAGTAGTAGTAGTAGTAGTAGTAGTAGTAGTAATGGTTGTAGTAGTAGTAGTATTAGTAGTAGTAGTAGTAGTAGTAGTAGTAGTAGTAGTAGTAGTAGTAGTAATGGTTGTAGTAGTAGTAGTAGTAGTAGTAGTAGTAGTAGTAGTAGTAGTAGTAATGGTTGTAGTAGTAGTAGTATTAGTAGTAGTAGTAGTAGTAGTAGTAGTAGTAGTAGTAGTAGTAGTAGTAGTAGTAGTAGTAGTAGTAGTAGTAGTAGTAGTAATGGTTGTAGTAGTAGTAGTAGTAGTATTAGTAGTAGTAGTAGTAGTAGTAGTAGTAGTAGTAGTAGTAGTAGTAGTAGTAGTAGTAGTAGTAGTAGTAATGGTTGTTGTAGTAGTAGTAGTAGTAGTAGTAGTAGTAGTAGTAGTAGTAGTAGTAGTAGTAGTAGTAGTAGTAGTAGTAGTAGTAGTAGTAGTAGTAGTAGTAGTAGTAGTAGTAGTAGTAGTAAAAGTTGCTGTAGCAGCAGCAGTAGTCGCTTGTATAAGAGAAATGTGTGTTATTAGTTGAGAGAAAAGTATAAGATTAAGTAAGCCTAACAGGCACTCAATCATACCAACAATCCATTCAATCAATGCCCACGAACAATTGTTGTACAATCACGATTAGTTGCTTCCTTTGGATTCATTTAAAGACAAACTCCATAAAGACATGAAAAGAACCTCCAAAAAGACAATAAGAGAACCGCCATGAAGACATGAAGAGAACCTCCATGAAGACAACTGAATGATAAAGCCATGAAGAGAACGCCCATGAAGATAGCTACACGATGAAGGCATGAAAAGAACGCAAATGGAGGCAGCTGTATGATGAAGCCACGAAGAGAACATCTATGAAGTCATGAAGAGAACATCCATGAATCGATGAAGAGAACATCCATGAATTCGTGAATAGAACGTCCATGAAGCCATACAGAGAACGTATACGAAACCATGAAGAGACCATACATGACGCCATAAAGAGAACGAACATGAAGCCATGAAGAGAACACTGAATGAAGATAATGAATGGAACATCCATTAAGCCATATAGAGAACGTACATGAAACCATGAAGAGAATGTGCTTGAAGCCATGAAGAAAACGTCCATGAAGCCATGACGAGAACGTCCATAAAGCCATGAAGAGAACATGCATGAATCCATGAAGAGAACGTCCATGAAGCAATGAAGAGAACGTCTATGAAGCCATGACGAGAACGCCCATTAAGCCAGCCATGAAGAGAACGTCCATGAAGCAATGAAGAGAACATCCATGAAGCCATGAAGAGAACACCTGTGAAACCGTGAAGAGAACATCCATGAAGCCATGAAGAGAACACCTGTGAAACCGTGAAGAGAACATCCATGAAGCCATGAAGAGAACACCTGTGAAACCGTGAAGAGAACATCCATGAAGTCATGAAGAGAACATCTGTGAAACCGTGAAGAGAACATCCATGAAGTCATGAAGAGAACATCCATGAAGCCATGAAGAGAACACATGTGAAACCGTGAAGAGAACATCCATGAAGTCATGAAGAGAACATCTGTGAAACCGTGAAGAGAACATCCATGAAGTCATGAAGAGAACATCCATGAAGCCATGAAGAAAACGTCTATGAAGCCATGAAGAGAACACCTGTGAAACCGTGAAGAGAACGTCCATGAAGCAATGAAGAGAACATCCATGAAGCAATGAAGAGAACATCCATGAAGCCATGAAGAGAACACCTGTGAAACCGTGAAGAGAACGTCCATGAAGCAATGAAGAGAACATCCATGAAGCCATGAAGAGAACACCTGTGAAACCGTGAAGAGAACATCCATGAAGTCATGAAGAGAAAGTCCATGAAGCCATGAAGAAAACGTCTATGAAGCCGTGAATAGAACGCCCATGAAGACAGTTGTATGATGAAGGAATGAAAAGTATGTCCATGAAGCCATGAAAAGAACAGCCATAGAGACAGCTGCATGATAAAACCATGAAGAGAGCGCCCTTGAATACAGCTGCATGATGAAGCCATGAAGAGAACGTCCAGGAAACAATTGTATGATGAAGGCATGAAGAGAATGTCCATAAATCCATGAATTGAACATCCATGAAGTCATGAAGAGAACATCCATGAAGCCACGAAGAGAACATCCATGAAGACAGTTGTATTACGAAGCCGCAAAGAGAACGTCCGTGAAGACAGTTGTGTGCTGAAGGCTTTAAGAGAATATTCATGAAGACAGTTGTGTGCTGAAGGCATTAAGAGAGCGCCCATGAAGACAGTTACATGGCGACGCCATGTAGAGAACGCACGTGAAGCTATGGAGAGAACTTCTATGAAGATAGATACAAGATGAAAGCATGCAGAGAACGTCCATGAAGATAACTATATTATGAACGCATAAAGTGAACGCTCATGAAGACTGCTGCATCATGAAAGCATGAAGAGAATGCCCATGAATATAGCTTCATGATGAAGGCATGAATAGAACGCCCATGAATATAGCTTCATGATGAAGGTATGAATAGAACGTTCATGAAGATAGATTCATGACGAAGGCATGAAGAGAACGTTCATGAAGATAGCTACATGACGAAGGCATGAAGAGAACGAACGAACGAAGGAACGAATAAATTTTATTTTCGAAGGGTAACAAATTTGGCACGCAGGCCCGTATTACATTCGGCCCTTCCAATCACTCATCTTTCGTTCATCAGTGCATAGTGCATTCACATAATTGTCAAATGAATGTTGTAAGCATAAACAATGCATGTTACTATGTTCTGAGACAAATCCCCTACCCACCCACCCATCTCCTATCCATCCGCGTGTCCCCCACACACACATTCACCATCCAACCACACACATACCCACAGGCACATACATGACCCCATCCATCCACCCATCACCCAACCAACACATCCCAAACACACCCCCACATACATCATCTCCCTACCCACACACACACACACATCTTCCACCCACCAAACACCCATCACCCACCCACACACCCAGGCACACATGTATGCAACCACCCATCCATACCCACCCACACATCCCCCACCTTCACACAACTCCCCACCCACACGCATACATCCTCCACCCATACCATAGCCTACTAACACTCACCCACCCACATATCCTCCACAACCCACCCACACACTCCCAAACACTCAGCCAAACACACATCCCCCAACCACATTTCCAAGACCCACACACACATATTCCCGCCAACTCACATATCCTGCACTTACCCACACACAAAACCCGAACCCACCCACACATCCCCCACTTGCACACATATGACCCACCACACGATCTTCCCCACCCACACATCCCGCACCCACACACACACATCCCCTCCTACCCCCATCCTATACACACTCACCCTCCCACACATCCTCCACCCACCCACTCGCCAACCATCCCACCCCGATCTCCAAACCCCAATCACACATCCCTTAACTACACATCTCACTACCCATACACTCACACACAAACACACATACACATACACACATCTCCCCACCCATACACACATCCTCACCCATCAACACATTCCTCATCCAAAAACACACACCAACCACCCACATACACCCCACCACTCACATATACCCCACCCACATACGTCCGCCTTCCCACCCACACACACATCCCCCACCCATACATTCATCTCTCACACACATCCACCCACTCACATACTCATCCATCAACCAGGCACACCCACACATCACCTACCCACCCATCAACAAATGCATCTCTCATCTACCCTTCCACCCACACACACCCCAACAACCCGGCCATACACACATCCCCCATCCTCACATACATCCTTCATCCACCCGCACATCCCACACCTCCCCCATCCCACACAACACCCCACTCATAAACGCATCCCCCCACATACACATCCCCCCACATGCATTCCCATGGCCCAAGTGAGAACGTCCATGAAGATAGCTACACGGTGAAGGCATGAAGAGAACATCCATGAAGATAGGTACATTATGAAGGCATTAAGAGAACGTAGAGAAGATAGCTGCATCATAAAAACATGAAAAGAACGCCCATGAAGATTGCGACACGATGAAGGCATAAAGAGAATTTAATTGAAATGAATTGAACTTTATTTGAAAAGGGTTACAAATTGGGCACGCAGGCCCGCCTTACATTCAGCCATTCCAATCACTCATCTTTCGTTCATCAACAGTGCATGATACATTCACATAGGAAACAAAACATTGTAAAATGAATGTTGTAAACATAATGCATATTATCATGTTGTGTAACACATCCACCACCCACCTAAACATCCCCAAGCCACCACACATCCCCCACCCACCTACACATCCCTCCACCCACACACACACACATCCCCCACCAACCCAGACATCTCGCACCCACTCACCCACACACACACACACATCTCTCACCCACATCCCAACCCACACACATCTCTCCACCCACACAGACATCCCCCAAACCACACACACTCACCCACACAGACATGCTCCATCCATCCAACTACACACCCCCAACTACAACCCCCACCCACTCACACATACCCCTCCCACACACACACATACACACACACCCATCCAATACACACATCCCGCAACAACCCAACCACACATCCCTCACCCACTCACACATCACCCACCCATAACCACAAATCGACCCACCCACACACATCCCTACACACATTTCCCCACCCAATCACACATTTCCCATCCATCCACAGACAACACCAACCACACATACATCACCCACCCACACACACACATCTCCCACCCACACACACATCCCCCACCCACACACACACATCCCCCACCAACACACATTCACCCACCCACACACACACACATCCCCCACACATACACAATCCCCCACACCCCCTACACACGCCTCAACACACACACACACCGACACACACATCCCCCACCTACCAACACCCACACATCCCGCACTTACCCACAACTCCCCACCCATCCACTCACACATCCTCCCGCCTCATAAACACACACACATCACCCACCCGCACACATCTCTCCACCCACACACATATATCCCCGCACACACACATCCCTCACACTCACAAACATACGCCACTCACACACACTTCTCCCCACGCACCAACACACCCCCATATTCCCAAACACATATCCCTCCCACACACACCCCCCACAATCCACACATACACTCCCAATCCACACATTCCCCACCCACACACACACACACACACACACACACACACACGACGACACACACATCCCCCATCCCCACACATATCCCCCCACACACACACATCTCCCCCATCCATATTCACATCAACCACACCCTTCCACCACCACATACACACATCCCCACAACCCTACACACATCCCCCCCCCCAACCATCCACATACTCCCACCCACACATCGACACCACACCCATCAATACTCACCAACTCATACACACACCATACACAAATCTCCCCACCCACACACACACACACACACACACACACACACACACACATCCACATACACACATATCCCCACCCACTCGCACATTTCCCATCCATCCACACACCCCACCAATCACACATACATCCCCGACCCCCACACACATCCCCACTCACACGCATTCCCCCACACACATATCCCCACGAGTACACACATCCCCCACACCCACTTCACACGCCCCAAAACACACTTTCACACACACACACATCCCCCACCTACCAACACCCACACATCCCGCACTTAGCCACACCTTCCCATCCACTCACTCACACATCCCCCGCCACGCACACACACATCCCCCCACCCGAACACATCTCTCCACCCACACACATATATCTCCGCACACACATCCCACACGCTCACACACATACCCCACTTACACACACACTTCTCCTCACCTACCCATACTCCCACAATCCACACATGAACTCCCAATCCACACCCACCCACACCTCCAGTCAACCCACTCCACATACCCCACCCCCACACATATCACCTACCCACACACACCTCCCTCATCCATAAACACATCAGCTACACCCTTTCCCCAACACATACACACATCCCCACACTCTTACACACATCCCTATCCACCCATTCAATACCTCCACACACACATTGACACCATACCTACCAATACCCAACCACTCATACACACATCCCTCACCCACACACACCCCCACCGACCCACACAATCCCCACCCACACACATCCCTCACCCACACACATATTCCCAGACCCACCCACACATCTCGCCACCCACCCACACCTCCCCCACACACCCACACCTCCTCCACCCCCTCACAAATCCCCACCCACACACACACATCCCGCACACACATACCCCCTCCCCAACAATCCCATCCCCTACACACATCCCCCACATCCCCTCACATACCTCCACCACACACACACACACACACACACACATCCACACATCTAGACACATACATTATGCCTCATATAATCATTGAAGCTAATATGAACAAACTCCTACACTTTACACATACATATACACTGACTGACGATTATTGTGAGCATTCTCACAAAAATGTAAAAAATAAAATGGAGAAACGATTATGCATATACATTGTGTAACGTAAATAAAATAGTGATGCGATTCAATAAGTTAATTCCTAAAATTGACATACAAATTATGGCATAAGCAGTGCACAAATGTTTGTCAGTACATGTTAGAAAATCATATGGCAGTAAAAAATGATAATATGAAAGATGAGCATACACACAAAATATGGGATGGCACGTCACGTGACATACATGCGCTCAACTCTCTCTCTCTCTCTCTCTCTCTCTCTCTCTCTCTCTCTCTCTCTCTCTCTCTCTCTCTCTGTCTGTCTCTCTTTCTCTTTGTTTTCTTTCACACACACTAACTCTCTCGTTGTCTCATTCTCTCTCTCACCCACACTCACTCACTCTCTCACTCACTTTCTATTACTCACACGCGCGCGCTCTCTCTCTCTCTCTCTCTCACACACACACACACACACACACACACACACACAATCCCTCACACACACATACACACACTCGCTCACTCTCCCAATCTCACTCATTCACACATACACATACGCATGAACGCACGCACGCACATACTCTCTCACTCACTCTCGCACATACGCACACGCATGCATGCATGCACGGAAAAACACATTCCTTCACATTTTCTCTCTCACTAACTCTCGCCCAGACACACTCATGCACGCGCACACACGCACATTCCCACTCTCTCTCTCTCACACACTCTCTCCCCCTCTCTCTCTCACTCGCACACACACACACACACACACACACACACACACACACACACACACATTGTGAACAATTATACTAGTAAGTGAATTATGGTAGCATACAGTCGGTATGGATTAAGTATTCAAAGAGTTTTCGGTTAAATGTGTAGGTACTCATTGGAGTTTTCAGATGTGGAGGAAGGTCATTCCATAAGTGAGTACCAAAATAGGCGAAACATGGTTTTGTATAAGTCTAATCTAGGCTTTGGAACATGTAATAAATTCAAGCGCTTGCTGTTCATCACATTAAATTGAATCAACGGTAGTAGATACTCTGGGGTATTTTGAGATATAATTGTATTCACTAATTTTGCTTTGTTAACAAAGAAGCGCTTTCGAAGTTGTATAATCCTGAGATGACAGTATCATCATCATCAAGTGCCGTGCCGGCTGGCGTAGGCGTTCATGGCTCTCCACAGATCTCGGTCTTTGGTGTTCTGGATCAACTCTGCTGATGTTATTCCTCCATGCCACCGTCTCAGTCCGTCCAGCATCATTTCTCTTGGTCTGCCTCTGCCTCTCTTCCCCTCGATCTTTCCAGTTGTCACGATGTTCTCTAATGCCTCTCTTCTCATCACATGACCAAAGAAAGATGTTTGTCTCTTTCTTATTGTTGTATATAGTGTTCTAGTTTCATTAGCCTCTTTCAGGCAATCGTTGTTAGTTACTCTGGCAGTCCAAGGAATTCGCAACATTCGTCTTAAAAACCACATCTCTGTTGCTTCTAAGTTCTTCCTAATTTGTTCATTTACATTCCAAGATTCGCTGCCATACAGCAAAACTGGTTCTATATAGCATTTTAGCACTCTCTTTCTTACATTCATTGATAGCGACTTATTGCATAAGATACTCTTCATTTTCTGAAATGCTGTCTTTGCCTGCCCTATTCTGCTCTTAATCTCTGTTGTACATCTTCCATCTGATGTTATAAGTGCCCCTAGGTATTTAAAATTATCCACTTGGTTGAGAATTTCCCCTTCTATTTCTATGTCACATTTTGGTGTCCCCATTTTATTTGATATCACCATTGTTACTGTTTTCTTGATATTCAAGGACAGTCCTTTCTGTGCACTCTCTGATTACTACAATGTCCAACAATTGTTATAGGTCTGTTGCATTATCCGCTAACAATACTGTGTCATCTGCATAGCGTATATTGTTTATATTATATCCTCCGATTAGTATTCCTGGCTTCTCTTTTATCTCTTTCATTATTACTTCGCTATACAGGGAGAAGAGATCGGGTGACAAGACACACCCCTGTCGTACTCCTAGCTTTATCTGTTCGTAACAACCCTCTTTATTTCCCATTTTAACTGCTGCTACTTGGTTCAAGTATATATTCTTTATTATTCTTAAATCTTTCCCATCAATGTTGATATCTTCCAACATTTTAATCAGCTCATCATGTTTTACTTTATCAAATGCCTTAGTATAATCTATGAAGCATAAATATATGTCCTCTGTTTCTCTATTGACCTTTCTATTAGTGTTCGTAATATATATATATATATATATATATATATATATATATATATATATATATATATATATATATATATATATATATATATATATATATATATATATTGCATTGTTTGTACCCTTTCCTTCCATAAAACCATACTGTTCTTCACTAATTTCCATTTTTATTTTCTTTCTTGTTCTTCTCATTATAATTCTGAGTAGAAGCTTAGTGACATGGTTTATGAGGTTAATTGTACGAAAATCTTCGCATTCAATTGCTCCTGGTCTCTTTGGTATTGCTATAAATACAGATTTCAGCATATCGCTCGGTAAATATCCACTGTTGTAAATATCATTCAGCATTTTGGTTAATATATCTACCCCAAATTCTCCCAATACTTCTAATTCTTCTACTGTGATTTCATCTGGCCCAGCTGTTTTTCCTTTCTTCATATGTTTCATAGCGTCAGCGACTTCTTCTTTTAGAATAGGTGGGCCTTCTAAGTTACTTTCTTCTGTTAATTCTTCCCTTTCTCCATTATATAATTCTCTTATATACTCATTCCACCTCTTCATTATAGCACCTTCCTCCAATAATATCTTTCCTGTTTTTGATTTCAAACACCCTGTATTTATTCTTATTTTTCTTCCTGTGAGCTCACTGATTTGTCTGTGCATACTTTTTTGATCTTTAATGGAATTTAATTCAATTTTTTCTGCATTGCTCGTTTAACCAACTTTCTTTTGCCTTCACACATTTATCTCTTATTTCTTTATTTATCTTAGCATACTCTTGTTTGTCATTTTTATTCTGTTTCCTTTTGTCCATCAGCCTTAAGATTTCTTCATTCATCCATTTTTTCTTAGCTTTTTGGCTTCTCTCCGGTAATATTTCTTTGCTAGTTTGATGAATGGAGTCCCTTAACATTTCCCATTGTTCATCTATACTCTGTATTTTAGCTATTGCATTGTACCTATTTTTCACAGTCACTCTGTATTGTTCTTGAATTTCTTTATCTACTTTCAGAACCTCTTTATTAAGTCTCAAGTTTTTAACCATTTTTTCCCCTCTCTTTAATCTTACTTTTATTTGTCCACATAGTGGTACATGATCACTGTTACCGTCAGCACCAGGCATTGTCTTTACATTAATTAATGCATTTCTAAATCTTTTATTAATAAGTATGTAGTCAATTTGGTTGCGTATTTTCATATCAGGGCTTTTCCATGTGTATAGTCGTCTTTTATGGTGTTTAAACCATGTGTTTCCAATTATCATATCATTAATATTTGCCCATTCTATTAGTTTCTCTCCTCTTTCATTTCTTGTACCTAAACCGTAATTCCCCACTATATCCTCTATTTTTCCCTTTCCTACTTTTGCATTAAAATCCCCCAGTATTATTTTTATTTCTTGTGATCCAATTTGGGCTATTGCCATTTCAACTTCATCGTAAAAGTTTTGTATATCTTCATCACTACTGTTTGTTGTTGGTGCATATACTTGTATAATATTTATATCTATTGGTTTGCCTTTGATTTTGACCATTATAACTCTATCTGAAATGCACCAATATCCAGTCATAGATTTGGCTGTATTTTCATCAAATATTATTCCTACACCTTTTTCATGTGTGTCCCCTCCAGCATAAATTATTGTATGTTTGTCGGTTATAATTTTGCCAGATCCCTTCCATCTCATCTCACTTATGCCTAGTATATTCATTTTCATGTTTTCCATTTCTCTTAGAACATTGTTTAACTTTCCTAGCTCATTTAATGTCCTAACATTCCATGTTCCTACTCTAAATTTATTTAGTTTAGTTATTGTTTTAGTTTTGCCATCAGTAGCTGGATGACGGTCTGGTGTCACCTGTGGCTCATGACTGTCCCTACCGGACGAGGATGTCCTAAGACAGCCATTAACGTCGTTCACTATTTCTGAAATGTGTGTCGCCATGAAATCTTGGGAAGATAATGATGTGGTTTCTCCTTGCCTTCCACATTCACATGGTGGTCTTTTAACTCTGCCTTTGACAGCCATTTCCGACTGTAAGGACAAGTGAGTGCCCTGCTCTGCTCAGCTGCAGAGTTGTCCACTTATTCCGGTGGATACTCGGTCCCCAGAGCTGTGTTAGCCACACCGTGGTGTGTTTCCATTCTCTACCGCGGGGAGGTGCAGTTGGGAGTTTCCTTTCCTAAAGTTATGGTCTATGACCAAAACTCTCCAGTACTTTTTAGAGGACGATGACAGTAAGAATTATTATTTTCGACGTGCTTTATGTCAGAAACTAGACGTATAGCGCGGTTTTGTAGAGAACATAGTCGTTTCATGTGTGATTTAGGGCGACCATCCCAGACTGTGGAACAAATAATCGAGGTGTGATTGGATATAGGATGTATAGAATATTTTTCGTTTGCCTTCGTCCAGGAAGTGCTGGATTTTAGCAAGTTGATAAACGTTTTGTGATATTTTCTTGGCATGAACGTGAACATGAGAGCTCCAGTTTAAATGTCTGTCAATAATAGACCTAGTGTTTTATGTTCATTTACATTAACTATAGGTAACGTATCCATGCGGAGTTCGAGCGGTGCTCCAGTTATGGCTAGTGTCTGTAGTTTTTGTCTGTTCGTTATTAGCATGGATTTGGTTTTGTCGATGTTAATTTGCATGCTGTTTTCATTGCTCCATCTAGTAAGATTATCAAGTTATTTTTGTAAAGAATTCTCTAATTCACTACGGTTCGTTCTCTTGGCTAGTATATATAGTACAGTCGTCAGCAAATAGATCACAAGTTGTGTTGAGATATAAAGGAAGATTGTTAATATAAACTGCAAAACGCAGCGGACCTAGTATTGAACCCTGTGGCACACCAATATTAAGCTGTGTGGGTCTTGATAGACAGTTGTTGAAAGACACGATTTGTTGTCTGTCGGATAGAAATGACGTAATTATGTTCACCATATTGGCGCTTGTCTTCATTTGATTTAATTTTATAATTAAAATATCGTGATCTACCATATCAAAAGCTTTTTTAAAGTCTACAAACACCGCTCCACAAATTCTACCGTTGTTGATGTTTAAGTGCCAGCTATCGGTCACTTTTGTTAGAGCACTATGGCAAAAACGCAGCTCTGCTGTAAACAGGAACAACGCTATCACGTCCAGAAAAAGAAAAAAAAATACTACGGATGACCGCAGAAGAAGAAAGTCGTTGTTAATTAAATGGTGTAGCGTTATTTTATGTACATGTTTTGCGAGTGGCTTTGATAGCGACGATAATAAGTTGATAGGTCTATAATTACCCAAGACGCTATTATCAGTTGAGCCATTTTTAAGTAGAGGATACACTATAGCAATTTTCAATGCAGATGGAAAGTAGTTCTTGGCCAGGCACTTGGCCAGAGAATGTCCATGAAGATAGCTACATGAGAAGCCATGAAGAGAACGTCCACACGATGAAGGCATGAATAGAACGTCAATGACACTATGAAGAGAACGTCCATGAAGCCATGAAGAGAACGTCCATGAAGCCATGAATAGAACGTCCATGAAGCCATGAAGAGAACGTCCATGAAGCCATGAAGAGAACATCAATGAAATCATGAAGAGAACGTCCACGAAGCCATGGATAGAACATCCATGAAGCCATGAAGAGAACACCCATGAAGCCAAGAAGATAACACTCATGAAGCCATGAAGAGAACACCCATGAAACCATGAAGAGAACATCCATGAAGCCATGAAGAGAACGTCCACGAAGCCATGAAGAGAACGTCCATGAAGCCATGAAGAGAACGTCCATGAAGCCATGAGGGGTTCCAAATTGCTGTATGTAGCCGGGGCGCAGTGTTGGGGTGAGCGCCCAACATTGCTTAAATACCCCAGTGGCTCGTGAATACATAACCTCTGCAGCAAAAGTCCAACTCCTGGCCTTCACGTGGCGGAACTGTTTTAACTAACAGGAGAAGGGGCGACGGCGAGTATCTGGCGCCGGAAAATAACCAGTGTGCTCTAGATGTGTATACACATACATGCATGTGCAGACACGTGTGTGCGTGTGTACACATCTAAACTCGAGTGAGACCACAGTCTGCTCTAGCAAAGGAAAGGTGCTGAAGACGGAGGCAACCAGCCAGGAGGCGCACCAGCAGAAATCAGGATGCCACGCAATTACGCAAAATGGAATATGTCGACTGCTGCTAAACGTTATGGTGCTCGCCCTGCTTTGGACCCCCAGGCAGGTGCAGTGCCGGGCCCTATGTCTCGAAAGGGTCCAACCCCAACTACTGGAGGTCCTTCTCAGATGTCCTGTGGAGCCAGGGGACATGAGAATAGAACAGCTGGCCATACTAAACTAAGACTTAAAATAATGCACTGGAATGCGGAGGGAGTCAGCAACAAAAAAGTAGAATTAGAAAACATCCATGGACCAAGAAAAAGTAAGCATATGTTGCTTGCAAGAAACTCACCTCAACGAAAATATAGCCTTCAAAATCAGAGGCTACCAGTGTTACCGATCTGACCGAAAGGACAGGCGAAAAGGTGGGATACTGACCCTTGTAAAAAATAACATCACTGCTTCCCAAATCGAAGTCTATATGGAAGGGGCTGAGTATCAGACACTTAAACTTAAAACAGGCTATACAGACCTACATCTGATCAATTACTACTGTCCAAGTGACCGTCCACAGGCACTGGACACACTACCATTAACAGAAAAAATGATTGTGTGTGGCGATTTCAACAGCCACTCGCAGAGTTGGGGCTATGATCACATGGACCAGAGAGGAGAGAGACTGGAAGACTGGCAGGATGAGAATAGATTCATCTTGGTTAACAAGCGTCCGACCCACATACTTTCTACTCGAGATCATGGCACTCTACAACTACACCTGACCTGGCTTTTCATTCACCAGACCTGGAGTGGAACATTACACGAATTGTTGGGAAACAACTTGGTGGCAGCGACCATCGGCCAGTCTTTCTAACTGTAGAAAATGAGCTTGTAAGTGAAAGCAGCACCCTCTCGAGGTAGAACTACAAGAAAGCAGACTGGGCAATGTACAAGAATCGCACCAGCATTACTGGTTAGAAACCTGAACACTGAGAAAGACATAAGTAAAGTAGTTGAAGAGTTTGGGAAATGCATACTACAGGCAGCGCGAGAAACAGTACCAAGAGGAGCCCGTAAACAATATAAACCCTACTGGAGTAGTGAACTGGAACAGTTGCATAATGATGTTGAAGTATGTAGAAAGCAAGCAGAGGCCACACCCAGCCAAGAGCATCACAATAACTTCCAGCATGCAAAAGCCAAATTTTAAAGGGGAAAGCTGCAGACTAGACGGAAAAGCAGGCAGGAAAAAACAGAGTCTCTGAACTTTGAAAGAGATACAAGGAAATTGTGGAAGCTAATAAAACAACTTAACGATGAGGGCACAGGGAGAAACTCAAAAATTGCACTACATAAAGATGGAAACATCTTAACAAGAAAGCAAGCAGCTGACCATTTTGCGGATTCATTCGCACAAGATAACAATATCAAAATTGGTCCAGAGAAAAAAGAAGAGATTCGAGAGAAACGGCAACATACAGGACAGAAGGAAATAGTACATGATGTTCTGGAGGCACCCATCACAATCAGCGAACTGGAGCTAGCCATATCAAAACTGAAAATGAGAAAGTCACCAGGAGTTGATGGTATCTCCAATGAAATGATCAGGAACCTAGGAACAGAGGCCAAAGCAAAGCTGTTGCAGATCTTCAATAACAGTTGGACCTTAGGCAGTGTTCCACAAGCCTGGAGAGAAGCAATCATGATACCCCTCCTAAAATCAGGGAAAGATAGTTCCATTGCCTCTAGCTACAGACCAATTAGCCTCACCAGCTGTCTCTGCAAAACACTGGAGCGCATCATCAATCACAGACTGCAGTGGTACATTGAATGTAAAAACATCCTTGTGCCACAGCAGGCTGGCTTTAGGCAGTGCTACTCTACGGAAGATCAGACAACCTACCTCTCTCAAGAAATTGAGGATGCATTCTGTCAGGGTCTTAAACTTGGCTCGCTTGCCTAACAAGTGTGAGACAGTACAAATACAACGTGATTTGACGTAAGACTCAACGACACATCGTTCGATGGATTTATTAACATATCAAATACAGAACGATGATCACAAATATATATATAATGGATACTTTACAACTTACATCCACAATACAGTTCACAAGTCTGACTCGCAAGATGTCCAGACACTCGCCTTTCAATACAGAAACCATACAACGCCTTTCTCTCAATCACACGTCCGTCATGTTCCGTTTCCCCAGAGCTGTCTGGACCTGGTTCGCAACTTGCCTCCTGCCTGACGTGGCGTCACGTGGCAGGCGTGCGTCTTGCGTTGGCGGCCTGACCGCTGGTCAGCCAGCGATCTCGCAGGCCGGTAACTCCTATTCGCTGGCGGCGCAACGCAGTTGTTGCATCCCTTACTGGGAGCTAAGTCGCCTGGCGGTCGTAACGATGTCCCTGCATCGCTGTCCCCTGTTGGACTCTGACACGCTCCCCCGGTAAAATCCATGAAAGATGTCGTCTTTCATGTATAATGTCTGTACCTGTTGGGTTAATAGTATACCCTTGTCAGAGTCTACCTTTCTATTGTTATACACAACGTTATCAAAAATACACACATGGCATAGAAATATATAAGAACTGGGAGTTGGATACAAAGACGTGTGGTGTTTCATGTTTAACACATATCAGGCTTCACCCTCTCGATGGCTGGTTACCTCAATTGTATTATCACCCAGTCAGATCAGTAGTTCCAGCTTCACGCATCTACCTCGCAGCAATTTGAAAAAAAATAATAATATGGTTCTTGGAACAAAAACCATCTAGCCAGACTGAAATACGACTTTATATAAGTCGTATAAAACACTCCAACCCTGTCCCTACTTGGCCAGGAGTTATTGTGTTGGTATACAATGTTGGCAACACTCTGCCATGCCCAGTAGATGCCTGCCTGTGGTGTCAACACTTTAACCACAACATGTTATATTACACACAACACATTAGCATATACATTTCAAATTATGGCCCTTTGTGTGAAAATGTAATAACAATAAATGAAAGGGAAATAATTTTAACATCAGTGAAACACAATAATTTACAATAATTATTTAATTTCTTAGTGTCATTGCTTGACGTTTCTTCATATTAACGAGAAAAGGTAGGTAATATGAATACGTTAATCAAGATATGATTCTAAGATTACATTAGAGAAATAAATAAACACACAATTCGTGTATTCAATTTTATAGAATCCTAAACTTTTTAGAATCGTCAAAACTTTTTAACCTTTTATATGTTGTCTGCTATTTTTGTTCTAAATTTCTAATTAATCCGGAAATACACACGAACACTAAAATCAGCTGATGGTAAAGCTTGCAGAACACACCTGTTCCGGTTTGATGTAGTTTAAGGAAGGTACAATGTTCTCAAAGTTCGTGTTGGATGTTGCTACACAATCTTCTGGATTACGATCGAATGTTCATGTGTTAGATGTTTCAGTCGAACATTAAAGATTTCGGTTCACTGCAGAGGTGTAGAAAAGTCGTTACTGTTCAGTTTTTACTTTCACACTCGTAATTAAAATGTTCCTGGAAGATTCCACACAAAGTTGTCAATGTCACGTTGGTTAATTCGCTTCAGGTAAGTGCGAATGTGACACTGTTCTTGTACGTAATATATACAGTTAATAAAGTTCGCTTTCTACCACATACTGCACATTTATACACGACAATCACTACATGAACTAGTAAAATCAGAACACTATATATAATGGGAGTAATCCCTATCACAATATTGTAGACATTACACAGCTTTTTGTGAATGAAAAACCACTATTCACTGCTAAATGGCTGTGTCGGTCTGAGTGTATTTCTACATACTGCACTCAGACATTTGTGCTCACTGGGTCGGTCGGACAACGTGACAAAAGATCGGCAATTGAATTGGTTCTGCCTGGGATATGTCGAACCTCAAAGCTATAATCTTGAAGTTTCAAAGACCAACGCGCTACCATATGGTTCGAAGGCACCCCTGAATTCATCCATCGTAAGGGGCTGCTGTCCGATTCTACGATGAAATGGCGTCCTAGAAGAAATCTAGATAATTTTGTAATACCTACTACTAAAGCTAGGGCTTCCAATTGAGGAATGGACCATGCCCGCTCTCGGGCCTTCAGCTTCCTGGATACAAAATAAACGGGGTGGAGGATGTTGTTATACTCCTGCAACAGGACTGCTCCAATCGCCACGGAGCTAGCATCTGTGCGTAATCTGAAAGGTAAACGGATATCGGGCAATTTAAGGATAAGATTGCGTTCATTCTTATCAGAAAAACATGATAGAACTTTATGAAATGCAATTTTTAGGCATTGACCGTGTACAATTTTCTCTGGTTTATCTTTTGTTAGTAGATTAGTAAATACCTCGGTCAGTTCAGAAAAATCAGGAATAAACTGCCGTTAGTAATTTATTAAGCCCAACAAACTTCTGACTTGTTTTTTAGTAGTCGGAAGTGAGAGTTTTAGTATCTTGGACACAATTTTATCGTCTGTCGTGACAAAGCCATTGGATATTTTGTAACCCAAGAATGATATTTCCTGGTAGGCTATGTCTACTTTTGCAGGCTTCACTGTCAGTCCGTGCTGTCTGATCCGTTCAAATGTCTGGTCTAAAGTCTTAATGTGCTCAGTCATTGTCTCTGTGTGAATACATATGTCGTCGATATAGCAGATTATGTTAGGAATGTCTACTAGAAGTAGTCGTGTCATCCGTACAAATGTGGCTGGGGCGTTAACAAGCCCAAATGGAAGTTTGCACCATTCGTACAGTCCCCAAGGTGTGGCAAATGCTGTCAGATGTCTGCTCTGTTCGTCTACAGCAATCTGCCAATAACCTTTCGTCATGTCTACCGTCGTAAAGAACCTAGCGTCTGTCAGTTCTGTCAAAAGAACTTATGTAAATTATGATCACATCTAGGTTCAAATCTAACTAAATTAAAGCTGGACGAGACCTGCCCGTTCAACAAGGACGAGCTACTCACGTTCAAATATAAGTAAATTAAAGCGGGACGAGCCCCCACGTTCACACATGTCAGGGTCTTAAACTTGGCTCGCTTGCCTAACAAGTGTGAGACAGTACAAATACAACGTGATTTGACGTAAGACTCAACGACACATCGTTCGATGGATTTATTAACATATCAAATACAGAACGATGATCACAATTATATATAATGGATACTTTACAACTTACATCCACAATACAGTTCACAAGTCTGACTCGCAAGATGTCCAGACACTCGCCTTTCAATACAGAAACCATACAACGCCTTTCTCTCAATCACACGTCCGTCATGTTCCGTGTCCCCAGAGCTGTCTGGACCTGGTTCGCAACTTGCCTCCTGCCTGACGTGGCGTCACGTGGCAGGCGTGCGTCTTGCGTTGGCGGCCTGACCGCTGGTCAGCCAGCGATCTCGCAGGCCGGTAACTCCTATTCGCCTGGCGGCGCAACGCAGTTGTTGCATCCCTTACTGGGAGCTAAGTCGCCTGGCGGTCGTAACGATGTCCCTGCATCGCTGTCCCCTGTTGGACTCTGACAATTCCAAGAGAAGAAGCTGGTGCTTGCGGCATGGATAGATTTGAAGAAAGCCTTTGACAAAGTCTGGAAAGAAGGTCTGATGAATAAACTGAGAAACTGCAAAGTCAATGGAAGAATGTACAAATGGGTGAAAGCATACTTGCACAATAGAAGAGCCCGAGTACAGATAGATGGACTAAAGAGCAAGAAAGTACTACTGCGTCACGGAGTTCCCCAGGGCGGAGTATTGTCCCCCACACTCTTTCTAAACATTCATCAATGATCTCGTTGCTAATCTACCGCATGGAATTAAAGCCGCAATGTATGCCGATGACCTGGTTCTATGGAGCACAAATGAACATGCATCAGTGGCCACCAGATTACTACAAAGAGCTGTAGATACATTTGTTGCATGGGCAAATAGATGGTGTGTCAGCATAAACACTGACAAGTGCAGCACCACCCTATTTACCCTCTCTCCAAAACAAAATGCAGGGACCATCCAGATAAATGGAACACCCCTACGAGAAGATAAAGAACCAACATACCTTGGAGTAACATTTGATGGCAGGCTGACATGGAGAAAGCACATCAACAAAGCAGTAGCAAAAGCCAGAAGGAAAATAGCCATCCTGAGAAAGCTAAGTGGAACCACATGGGGAGCCAGTGGGAAAATACTTAGCAAAGTTTATCAACAGAGCATACGACCACACCTGGAATGCGGGTCAACTGCATGGTGTTCGGCAGCAAAAACCACACTACAAGAGCTGGACAAAGTGCAAAATCAAGCACTTAGAGTCACCACAGGAGGGATGAGATCAACCCCTATAGTGGAAATGGAGAAGGTGGGGAGGACACAAGCACTGAGTGAGCGCAGAGATACGAAAACGCTAATACAAGCAGAAAATGTTCCTCAGCTTGCCAGGCCACCCTATGAAGAACAGATTTGAAAACCTAGCTATGGGGCGGTTGAAAAGAAGTAGTTTTATCCACCAGGCCAAACGACTCTGCAGAGAAACCACCGATCTGCCCACAGTTGGTATCCCCCTAACAACTATTCCAGAGCGAACTCCATGGAAAGATGAGCATAGACTATCATTACAAATCCAGACAAAAGTGAGAGGAATATTTGACAAGGAAGATCAGAACAGTGTGCAGCGCAGAACAGCCACTCTCAGCTTCCTTGATGAAGAATACCCACAGGACCTCTGGATCCGAGTCTACACAGATGGGTCAGCACAAAATGCTGTTCGAAATGGAGGAGCAGGAGTGTACATAGAATACCCAAATAATACCAGGGACACAGCTAGAGTACCGACAGGAAAGTACTGCCATAACTACGATGCTGAAATTGAGGCAATCAAGATAGCAACAGAGAAATTACTAAATACCAGCAATGGTACACAACCTGTGGTGCTATTGACAGATGCAAAATCAGTACTCGAGGCGCTCCTGTCTGGGAAATTGTCAGTACTAAGGACACTACTTTCTGAACTTAGCAGTCAGCGTAAGGTCACCATACAGTGGATACCATCCCACTGTGGAGTACCCGGGAACGACAGAGCTGATCAATTGGCTAAGGAAGGAGCCAAAGAAGAACAGCCTGATGTGCCTGTAACATACCACCAAAAGAAAAGAATGATCAAATCAGTCAGAAAGCCACCAATACCTGCTCAAGATGACTACCACGTTATGGATAGACCAGAACAAGTCATTATTCTGCGCTTCAGAACAGGGCACAATAGATTACGCAACCACATGTATACAAAATTCAAGATTGGTGAAACAGCCATGTGTACATGTGGATTGGCATCGCAGACAGCAGAGCACATACTCCAAGACTGCCCAAAATATAACATATCAAGGCAAACCTTCTGGCCTAGAGAGACGACAGTGGAAGATAAACTCTATGGACCGCTGTGTGAACTGAAAAAGACAGTTCAATTCATATAAGAGACAGCACTGCAGTTATAGACATATTTCAAGCGAACGAAAGAAGAAGAAGAAGAATCCATGAGGTGAACGTCCATGAAGCCATGAAGAGAACGTCCATGAAGCCATGAAGGGAACGTCCATGAAGCCATGAAGAGAACGTCCATGAAGCCATGGAGAGAACATCAATGAAGTCATGAATAGAACATCCATGAAGCCATGAAGAGAACACCCACTGAAGCCATGAAGAGAACACCCATGAAGCCATGAAGAGAACACCCATGAAGCCATGAAGAGAACATCCAGGAAGCCATGAATAGAACATCCATGAAGCCATGAAGAGAACGTCCACGAAGCCATGAAGAGAACGTCCATGAAGCCATGAAGAGAACATCCATGAAGCCATGAATAGAACATCCATGAAGCCATGAATAGAACATCCATGAAGCCATGAATAAAACATCCATGAAGCCATGAAGAGAACGTCCACAAAGCCATGAAGAGAACGTCCATGAAGCCATGAAGAGAACGTCCATGAAGCCATGAAGAGAACATCCATGAAGCCATGAAGAGAACATCCATGAAGCCATGAATAGAACATCCATGAAGCCATGAATAGAACATCCTTGAAGCCATGAATAGAACATCCATGAAGCCATGAATAGAACATCCATGAAGCCATGAAGAGAACGTCCACGAAGCCATGAAGAGAACATCCATGAAGTCATGAATAGAACATCCATGAAGCCATGAATAGAACATCCATGAAGTCATGAATAGAACATCCATGAAGTCATGAAGAGAACATCCATGAAGCCATGAAGAGAACATCCATGAAGTCATGAAGAGAACATCCATGAAGCCATGAAGAGAACATCCATGAAGCCATGATAGAACATCCATGAAGCCATGAATAGAACATCCATGAAACCATGAATAGAGCATCCATGAAGCCATGAATAGAACATCCATGAAGCCATGAATAGAACATCCATGAAGCCATGAATAGAACATCCTTGAAGCCATGAATAGAACATCCATGAAGCCATGAATAGAACGTCCATGAAGCCATGAAGAGAACGCCAGGAAGTCATGAAGAAAACATCCATGAAGCATGAAGAGAACATCCATGAAGCCATGAATAGAACATCCATGAAGTCATGAATAGAACATCCACGAAGCCATGAATAGAACATCCTTGAAGCCATGAATAGAACATCCATGAAGCCATGAATAGAACGTCCATGAAGCCATGAATAGAACGTCCATGAAGCCATGAAGTGAACGTCCATGAAGTCATGAAGAGAACGTCCATGAAGCCATGGAGAGAACATCAATGAAGTCATGAATAGAACATCCATGAAGCCATGAAGAGAACACCCATGAAGCCATGAAGAGAACACCCATGAAGCCATGAAGAGAACACCCATGAAGCCATGAAGAGAACATCCAGGAAGCCATGAATAGAACATCCATGAAGCCATGAAGAGAACGTCCACGAAGCCATGAAGAGAACGTCCATGAAGCCATGAAGAGAACATCCATGAAGCCATGAATAGAACATCAATGAAGCCATGAATAGAACATCCATGAAGCCATGAATAAAACATCCATGAAGCCATGAAGAGAACGTCCACAAAGCCATGAAGAGAACGTCCATGAAGCCATGAAGAGAACGTCCATGAAGCCATGAAGAGAACATCCATGAAGCCATGAAGAGAACATCCATGAAGCCATGAATAGAACATCCATGAAGCCATGAATAGAACATCCTTGAAGCCATGGATAGAACATCCATGAAGCCATGAATAGAACGTCCATGAAGCCATGAAGAGAACGTCCACGAAGCCATGAAGAGAACATCCATGAAGTCATGAATAGAACATCCATGAAGCCATGAATAGAACATCCATGAAGTCATGAATAGAACATCCATGAAGTCATGAAGAGAACATCCATCAAGCCATGAAGAGAACATCCATGAAGTCATGAAGAGAACATCCATGAAGCCATGAAGAGAACATCCATGAAGCCATGAATAGAACATCCATGAAGCCATGAATAGAACATCCATGAAACCATGAATAGAGCATCCATGAAGCCATGAATAGAACATCCATGAAGCCATGAATAGAACATCCATGAAGCCATGAATAGAACATCCTTGAAGCCATGAATAGAACATCCATGAAGCCATGAATAGAACGTCCATGAAGCCATGAAGAGAACGTCCAGGAAGTCATGAAGAAAACATCCATGAAGCCATGAAGAGAACATCCATGAAGCCATGAATAGAACATCCATGAAGTCATGAATAGAACATCCATGAAGCCATGAATAGAACATCCTTGAAGCCATGAATAGAACATCCATGAAGCCATGAATAGAACGTCCATGAAGCCATGAATAGAACGTCCATGAAGCCATGAAGTGAACGTCCATGAAGTCATGAAGAAAACATCCATGAAGCCATGAATAGAACATCCATGAAGTCATGAAGAGAACATCCATGAAGCCATGAAGAGAACATCCATGAAGCCATGAAGAGAACATCCATGAAGTCATGAATAGAACATCCATCAAGTCATGAATAGAACATCCATGAAGCCATGAATAGAACGTCCATGAAGCCATGAATAGAACGTCCATGAAGCCATGAAGTGAACGTCCATGAAGTCATGAAGAAAACATCCATGAAGCCATGAATAGAACATCCATGAAGTCATGAAGAGAACATCCATGAAGCCATGAAGAGAACATCCATGAAGCCATGAAGAGAACATCCATGAAGTCATGAATAGAACATCCATCAAGTCATGAATAGAACATCCATGAAGCCATGAAGAGAACGTCCACGAAGCCATGAAGAGAATGTCCATGAAGCCATGAAGAGAACCCCCATGAAGACTGTTACATGATAACGACACCAACAGACTTAGCCTTTGAAAGTTTGGATGATGAAGGGAAGTGCTGTGACCAGGGCATACGTTCGCATAAATATCAGCCTTCAGCTGACTATCCTGATGATGATGATGATACTGATGATGGTAACGATGATGGTGATGATCATGATCATTATGATCACAATGATGATGATGATGATAATTTTGATGATGATGATATTGATGGTGATCACAATGATGATGATGATGTTGACTACTATGATGGTATTGATGATGATGATAATATTAATGATGGTGATGATGATATTGATGATGATCACAATGATGGTGGTGATGATGATATTGATGATGATAACGATGATGATAATATTGATGATGATAACGATGATGGTGACGACGATGATGATATCGATGGTTACCACAATAATGATGATGATGATGATATTGATGATGATCACAATGGTGATGATGGTAGTGATAATGACAGACAGACAGACAGACAGACGGATGGATGGATGGATGGATGGATGGATGGATGGATGGGTAGATAGGCCTATGAAGTTAGGTAGGTAGGTAGGTTGTTTGGTTGATTAGTAGGTAGGTAGGAAGACAGACAGACAGACAGACAGACATATAGATAGATAGATAGATAGATAGATAGATAGATAGATAGATAGATAGATAGATAGATAGATAGATAGATCAGGAAGGAAGACAGACAGACAGACAGATAGATAGATAGATAGATAGATAGATAGATAGATAGATAGATAGATAGATAGATAGATAGATAGATAGATAGATAGATAGATCATACACCATACAGTACAAGCAGGTATCAAACATAGAATACGTTACATGTATTAACATGCATATGTCAGTTGTAGTTCAAACAATAAACTTTTGTTTCCAATTCGTCAAGAATTACATTTGATTAAACCTTTATCACTACAGACCAAAATATCTAGTATGCGAAAAAGTATCTTATCATTCAGTGGACATATTAAGTTGTAATATCCCGTCCTTTCTTCGCGTCCACATTCGCCTACTCTCTGACCTAGTTAGACCTGGAATTCCCCCAAGTTACAATCAAATTGGGGTAAGAATTCGCTGAGAAAGGTTGCTGAAGTGCCTCCTCAGTTGTTAAGTTGTCCGCGTCGGGCACACGGCGTGCCTCTTTCCTCCCAACGCTCTCCCGTTCTCGCCCAAATAAACTGTCTACCTGGTGGGGCCTGCGTTAGCGAGGCGCTGCGAGAAACAGGTAGTGTGGGAATGTTGACTCCGAAATGTGTTTGAATTGCGACCTGGGATCAACGGATGTCGCCCACACCGCAGTCAAGGGAGGCCTGAGAAGACGGCGCCGAGGGCGGACAAAGGAAAACAGATATGTCCTAATATTATCATAGTATTGTGGGATCTAGTGTGTGTATGGGACAAACAGATGGGTTAGATTGTTACTGGGTGGGTTTGGTACTCGGGCTGTCCGACGTGTGAGGCCATTTCTGTGTCCAAGCTAACACTGTCTGTCTGTCTTCAGTCTGTCTGTTTGTCTGCCTATATGAATATATGCCTACTGGCCTAATAACTTACCTAGGTACTTATTTTTCATATCCTATTTACAGGACTCCCTGTAGCTAGCCCGCTCCATGGCCTAGGTGTTAACGTATTTCTCCGTAATCCCTATATTCTCGTGAGAAACTTAACCTGCGCGAGAATCTGTAGCGGTTCTCGCCGCGTTGGTAACTTAATGTGAGCCGGTCGCTCAGAAAGCAATGGCAAATTACAGAGCGTAATTTTGCATAGTACATCAACAGCAGCTGAAAAATGCTGATGTTGACTGCAACGTCCTGTAAGAGATATGGAAAAGAACAAAACAAAATTACAGGACATCGCTGTCAACACCAGTACTGCTGTTATTGATGTATTGGCAAGTTTACGTTCAGTACCTAGGCACTTACCTACCCACATTTCTGCGTATGTGATTATTACCTACTTGTCTCGTTTCGTGAGCTAATCACAAAGGACCCCGCCCTGGTGTTAGCTTTTCCACATAGGGTATTGCTGACACGATCAGCATGCTAGAATTAGGGTTCCGGGATGGTTAACCCGGTCAACAAATGCCCGCAGAAGTCGGATGTGTCGGCCTAACGGCGCAAGAACACATCTTTGCTGTAAACAGACACAACGCAATCACATCCGAAAAAGAAAAAAAAAACTCTGGATGAACGAAGAAGAAGGAGAAGAATTAGGGTTGAGAAAATCACACCATATTTTCCCAACCACTTCAGTCCCGTTCTCCTTCAGGTATGATGTTTACGTAACCTGCACATTGGGGTAAATTAATTATAACAAGAGTGGCTGCTAAATGACAGCATAGACGAAATATATTGTTGCGAAACTGTCTGATACATGTTATTACAACTGATTCACAAAACAGCTATGGTTATCTATACATGCGATCTTCACAACCTGCATTAGTAATAACCTTAAGTGTATCTCTTCTTGGCTAGAACGTGCTTTCAGTAGTTAAATTCTTCCACTGGTTCTGCTTGTGAACAGTGATATCATTTCAGTTAGACCTTATTTGTCTCCTCTTAATGATTTTTGTTTCGCTCGCTCGCTTTGAACTCAAGCGTAGTTCATACACACTACTCCCAGTAGTGTAAAATTTAATTTTACGTGTGGATTAGGTTTTACCTATTAAAAGTGTCCTTCGTCATCAGGCGAACCCACTCCGACTTCAGAGGTGCTTGTAATTAACGTCCCCAAGTCAAGGACGACAGGTCAACATTTTAGCTCAACTGTCCTGTTTAGGGGTTGAACCCCTTACCTCGGCTTCAGCACAGCGGATGTGTAAAAACACGCGTTTTTATCCATTCAACTATGCTGACCTACCTCTAAATGATGAACGGCTGTAAAACAACCGTCTGGTTGGGTAATAGTATTTGGTCACTCTTGATTTTCAGTCAGTATTAGTGTTGGGACCACACTCTCCGTCCTCCTTTCAGCGACTGTAGAGCAACATAATTCCTTATAAGCTCTTTTTTCGTGTGTTAGCTTCAGCGACAGTATAGGAATATAGTAATGCACAGTCTTTTCCACGTGGTAAATCTTGCATATTGTTCATAATAGATCTTCACTACTATTAAAACTATACATACTGCGTGAACCTCGATAACAAGTATTTCCAAGTGTAGGGTGTACACTCTCCCTCCTCCTTTCAGCGGCAGTAGAGCAACATAATTATTCAAAAGCTCTTTTCCGCGTCTTAAAACCATACACATTGTTCATAATGCATCTTCACTATGGAGATTATACATATTGCGTATACTTCGATAATGCAATCTTCCGTTACTTTATTTAAGCCTGCAATGTATGCCTATAATTGTCTTTCAATTAAATAAAAAGTACAGGACAAGTGTACATGTCTTTAGGCGTAACGGGGGCGGGCGCGTTAGTGTGTTTGATAAGTTGTTGTTGCATATCCTTTACAGGAAGTAGCAGTCAACCCCAGCATTTTTTGGGCTGCTTGTGATCTCTTGGCAAGTTTACGCTCTGTAGTTTGCTATTGCTTTCTGAACGACCGGCACCCATACCATTTCTTTAAAAAAAACGTAAGGCGAGCAAATAGCCCACAGCTGTGTTTCGAACGCTGGTATGCGGGATTACGCACTTCGCTAGTAACTCCTTCGCCACGGAGCGGGTTTGATAAGTAGCAACACTAACAATGTCATCAGTTCCATTCAGAAGAGAGTTCGACACCTGCGTTCATCGTCCGCTAGTAGAGGGAAAGACTGGTCGCTTATTCATGTGTGCATTCAGGCCTGCAATATGTGATGGCCCTAGTACATCACAGCCCCATACATAGACTGTTGCTGCAAGAGGACATGTGTATGTGTGTGTGTGTGTGTGTGTGTGTGTGTGTGGGTGTGAGTGTGTGGGTGAGTGGGTATGTGTGTGTGTGGGTATGGATGGGTGTGTGTGTGTACGTGTGTGGTGGTGGGTGGGTGTGGGTGTGTGTGGGTGGGTGGTGTGTGGGTGGGTGGGTGTGTGTGGATGTGTGGGTGGGTGTGGGTATGGGTGGGTGGGTGGATGGGTGTGTGTGTATGTTATGTTTGTGTGTGTTAGTTTGTATGTGTGTTTGTGTGTGGGTGGGTGGGTGTGGGTGTGTGGATCGGTGGGTGTGTGTGTGGGTGTGTGTTTGTGTATTGTGTGGGTGTGTTTTTAATGTGTGTGTTTGTGTATGCGTGTGTGTGTTTGTGTGTGTGTATTTGTGTGTGTGGGTGGGTGTGTGTGGGTGGGTGGGTGTGTGTGTTTTGGATGTGTGTGTGGGTGTGTGTGGGTGTGTGTGTGTGGGTGTGTGTGTATGTTTGTGTGTGTGTGTGCTTGTGTGTGTGTTTGTGGGTGTGTGTGTGGGTGTGGGTGTGAGTGTGTGTGTGTGTTACACACTGTGGACATATGATGCCAGACCCATATCTGTATTGACGGACCAGTTCTCACAGGTATTAAGTCAATCTCAGGCCGGTCGCTGTACCTACTGAAGACATTTCCTGTTATCCAGACTTGACGAAACAGTGCAACGCAATTCACTGGATGTCGGTGATGATGATGATGATGATGATGATGATGATGATGATGATGATGATGATGATGATGATGATAATGATGATGATGATGATGGTTGATGATGATGATGTTTTAACTCTACAGAATGTCAAGACCTAAACGTTTTGGTTAACTATTTCGCCCTTACCAGCTAGGACAAAGTGAATTAAGACAACAGCTGCCTGGGAGAGACAGTTAAATTTCCACATACTGGGTTAGTTAATGATTTGTGACACGAGACCATATATCCGGCACTGATAAGAACTTTGACAGTTATGGGGCATTAGCTTTACGTTCTCGGTAGTTGCGCCGCAGATCCGACAAACTAGGTCAGTGCTTCCTAGCCTGTTTCGAACCTAGGCCCCCCTTTTAGAACAGCGAAGTAACTTGCGACCTCTGTTTATGCAAGTCAAGCTACACGCGAAACCCTTCTTTAACTCTCATCTGCGGCATCAAGTGCTTAGACAGCTGACGTGGTGATAATGATTCTGCATATCTCACAGCATAATTCTCAGCATAATGTATCAGTTAACTGATTCAGTGCCCCCTCCCCCCCCCCCAAAAAAAAGGGGGGGGGGGGAGTAGGTTTGGACCAAACATTGTGCACAATCAAATGAACAAGTATCATGATGCAAATGTCTAATCCCTGAGGTCTGAAATTGTGGAAGACACATCGACAAGAAACAAATAACACGATGATCAGAGTATGGCGATTTATCGTCCTTCTGTCTAAATGGGAGGGACATTTGGCTATACATTATCCTTCAGCACTGAATATTTTTTTTTGGCTCGCTCGCTTTGAACTCAAGCGTAGTCCATACACACTTTTTCTAGTAGCACCGGAATGAATTTTGTGTGTAGACTAGCTTCCCCTATTACTAGTGTCCCTCGCCATCAGGCAAACCCACTCCGACATCAGGGATAGCTGTAATTTGCGTCCCCAAGTCAAGGACGAGAAGTCAAAACTTTAGTCCAACTGTCCGGTGTAAAGATTGAATCCCTTACCTCGGCATCAGCATTTGAATGTTTACGAACGCACTTTCTTATCCATTCGGCCATGCTGACCTAAACTGATTCAGTTAATATTCATTCTGGTCAATACCTTAATGCAAGTCTATCAATATTCTGCTAGTGCTAACTGCCCTTAACCAAAACTGTAGCCTTTCATGACTTCCACCCATTCAATAGGCTCACCAAGTATGATGAGAAAAGTGAAGACAGAGATGCTTCGGGCACAGTGGCATGCTTCAATTTAGCAATAAAATTAAACAGCATCTGTTGGATATTTTGGTAGGAAACGAGTAGGTGGACAGAATAAATTAGGAATCTAGAAGTGCAAAGTACGAATCCTGAAGAATAAAGTATGAATCCTGAAACATAAAGTACTAATCATGAAGAATAAAGTACAAATCCTAAAAGAAATGTGCAAATACTTAAGTATAATCAGAATCCTGAAAGGTGAAGTTCGAATCCTAAGGAATAAAGTAACAATTCTGAACGGTAAAGAGCTTGCCACGAACACTATTGTACGAATAATAAATGGTAAAGTGCGAATACTGAAAGGTAAAGTACGAATCCTAAATGGTAAAATACGAATACTAAATTGTAAAGTACGAATCCTAAACGGTATAATGCGAATCCTAAATGATACAGTAGGAATCCTAATGGAAAAGTTCGAATCCTGAAGAATAAGATAAGAACCCTGAAGAATAAAGAACGAATTGTTAAGAGAAAGTATTAATTCTGACGGATGAAATACAGATTAGTTTAGTTTAGTCGGCGGATCAACATTATGGCACACAGGTGTAACCCCAACATTAAAACATTTGTGGGATGTGGATTTTAATTCCTGAGAATGGTTCGTTAAAATGTCTAGGGGGTTTTATTGATTCTCTGTCACTGGTAAGAATGCAGGGTGATCCGGGATATTTACCACAAATCCCAGGAGGAAAGAGTTCCATCCTTGAAACAATGGCATCTGTGTGTAGGTTTCCCTTCCCACTTCATCACCCTTTAAATTAACTATAGATGCTAGAAGGATATTGAATGCTCACAACATATAAACAACCACTTGTTGGACACCACATTTACTTGATGTACACAACACTTTTGGACAAACAGTTCAGGTATTAACTCAAGATCTGCAGTTACATATATATATATAGGTGTAATAAACACTATGCATTTTCAGACAGGCATGGGATGATATGCAGTATTACAACATAGTACCCAGTGACCCCAGAAAAACCAGGTTATACCAAACAACATAACAACCACAAATTGGGTCTACTTTCATTTTCCCTCATAATTAAGGCAAATAAAGATATTAAATAGAACCCAAAATAACATGTTTCTGACACCTTTTACCATTCTCTCATTGTTAAAAATAATGAGTTGGTGTCAAAATACTATACCATCTATATACCATTGGGAAAAAAACTACTGACCTGTTACTTCAGAAAACAAAAACCAACATATAAACAGCAGTTTGTACTAATTAAATTAATTAATCGAGTCTATCTCCTGGTGTGCGGTTATGGGTCCACCTTTGCTGTCGATTAGATCCTTTTCCCCATTATCTGGGTACCGAATTAATGCACTCAGTTATGTTCTTACTATTTAGTCACTGGTAATTGGCTGGTGCAAATCATACTTTATAATCCAAACTAGAAATTACACACAATCACAAATCCCTCTGCGGGCTAGAATATTCGAGTACTCTGTTGCAGTAGGCTCGGTGTCTTTTTTTTTTTAAATTTGGGGCCTCAGGTTGGTCTAACTTTCCGGAATTTCCACTTAAGCTCTGCAGATTAAGCTCTGCAGAAGGTACTTTACCATCTCACCATACATGGTGCCAAGTAGACGTCCATTCAGCTTCTCTGCTTTTAATATCAGAATCCCAAGTAGTTCAACAAAGATTTTACACCCACCAAGTCGCGAGTCTATAACCCATGGCATTTAGGTTGACATTGGACCAGCAAAGAGTTATTCGTTGTTATCTAGTCCAGTGTAGAACTTTATATGACTGAGAGGCATCTCATGGTAGTATCTGTGACTAGGGCCACAATTGATCTATACCTACATATATGCACAGATGAATGAATCCAGCACAGTAAACAGGTTTGCAAACAATTGGATGATTCCTCTTGTTGCTGATGTAGAGACATTTAGCTGCTTTCATATGGTCTTTTATCTGATGGTGTTCAGGGTTTGGAACCTTGAGGTAATCTGGTTTCGTAGTTATGTTTCAGATGATATTAAGTTTGTACCTTGGTTGTATTGGCTTATGTGGTTCAGTGTCTTCTCCCATTTTGAGTTGGTGTTCATAGCTAGAACTTGGGGTGCATGGCTGAAACCTTATGTTTGCCTTTTGCAGCTGTGAGATGTTCTTTCGAAGACTTATCCATTGTGGATATTAACTTGGTAATCCAACCAAACAGTTGAAGGGCTTTCACTGTTGCTAGTTTTTAGTAACTTGTAGGATTGTCCCATAGTTTCACTGATTTTGCTGAGTGATAAGGCTTATAGGTGATACTTCTCAGATGTAAAGCAGACGATACACTGTTGTCCGTTACTCTGTTGATCTTCATCTTTGTAGATTATTAGATCTTGAAGTCACATGTGGGATGTTCCTACTAAAATAGGACTTAATCACTCACCCCGTCAGTTGTCTTCTAATTTATCTGTTGCTCGCTATGGAGCTATTGAGCGCCGCAGTAAACATTGAGGTATGGCTAGATCCAGACTATGGTTTGGACATTCACTTTATGGCTGTTTACCCAGGATCCAGTGTTAGTGATATAGTCCCACCAAATTCAACCACCACCTGCTTCTCTTCTATAGAAAAGGGATGACAAGAATACAACACTAGCATTAACCTACTGTGTTATGGTAAAAGGTTTACAACACAATTACAAACACAAATACAAAACAACAAGGGGAGAAGGGGAAAGGAGTGGGTGTCCATGTTCCACTGTCCCTCATTGCTGAGTAGAGCCATTCTGACTCTTCATAGTGAGTAAGGTATTTTCTCACTTATATTTTGTTCTGTTGTTACTGGGACTATTGGATGGGTGAAGTCATTCTGTCCATCCAACATGTTGACATTGTCTCTCTCATTACTTGAAGAGAATAGCCTATACAGAATCCCTGTGGTTTCTAATGCCGCGTCTTCATTTCGGCACTATAATCATCACTAGGTCAAGACTATTCACCATTGGCTTTTTAAGTACTGACATACACATGAATCTTCTATCACATCCTCATGTCCCAAGGTGCAACATTAAAATGTATATTCCCACAGTAAAAAGTAACAATCAGAACAAAGAAAATTCTCATACCAGAAAAAAAAACATACATGTACATTTCTCTGATATTAAGTACATGATAATCATACATAATAATCATAATGATGATGCAGGGAGCCTAGGTTTTTGAATTATCTTCATGAACTAAAACATCTATTGTTTTCCCCCACTGCGTACAGCACATGAGGATAGTAATCGCTGTGATATGTTTTTCCAATGACTGCTATTATTCGGAGGGTATTTATAAGAATAACTTATGCCGCATGGTCCAGTCTTCTGAATATTGCAAGCAATTTATTCACATCAATCTTCGCTTCTGTTTCTACTACGGTGAGGCGATGCGGAGTGAATCCTATCCGAACATACCTTTACATCACACGTTTAATTGTTCATGAATTTATATTCAAACATGGCCTGTCCCTAACACTATTTTATGAAATGATTATATGTTCACCCTCATATGGAGTGGTTACTAATCTGTTAACAAAAGAATGGTACTAAAATTTAGCACTATATTTCCAAGTTACAGATTATGTGGCAAAATATTTTATCCCCTGACTAAGTAAGAGTCAGGAATATGCGTAATCATTTGTATGTCCCCGCATGGATAAAACAAGTTCAGAGACATCCTTACCAGTGCATTTACACTACATAGGATATTTGAAAGTGGCAGACACCAGTTCTCTACTTGTGCAGTATGAAATCAAGAGTCTGCTCCTACATTGAGAAAATGTTTCTTTAAAGTCCAATCTCTACAGTACATAAATTATTTGCAGATTTCTAAGCATCGATAGGGATATATAGTTCCATTGCATAGAAGTTAATTTTCATAGGACTATGAAATTGGCAGAAACGAGTTTTCTTCTCTGAAGTATGAATCAGGAGTCTTTCCTAAATTGAAAAGAGTTTCTGACATGAGAGTTGATACTCTATGTGTTCTACAGTACACATACTATTCATAGATTATAGCACTACTAGTGAGATATAAGTTCATAATGCCTATACAAGATATTAACATATGGATTTGAAATTGTAAGACATAGGAAAAATTACAGCGTGGCGCCCACCTGTGTTTCCTTAGTAAACATCATCCAGCCTGGTTTAAGAGAATTGTAACTAATTCTTAATTAAACATACTGGTCTATGTAATACATAAATATATCTTAATTATGTAGATAACATACCAATAGCTTGAAGAGAATCATGGTTTGAAAGGCAACATGCCTTCTCCCCGAAGGGAAAACTTTTACATGTCTGTTCTTTGTGTCGTACTGACCAAAATGGCTACACTGGCCTTTGTTTTCCAATCAGTCGACGACTGTTGGCCAGGTATGTAGGCCAAAATAAGGCCAAATTAATTAAGCTGCCACGGTCCGTCTATCGCTGTTTTATTTTCTCCTACATTAAGTAAGTTACTTAAACAGTAATTGTAAGGGTTTGTGTATTATTAAGGGAGTCCATAAATAGGAAAGGGTAGGGACGTTTTTATTATACCACAACATTAAAAACTAAAGCTGCAACAAAGAAAGAATCAGCTGCCAAGAATGTGAAGGCAGCAGCTTCAACTGCGGCAGCAACACCAAAAACCCGCAGCAAAGAAAGAATCATCGTCAGATAGTGACGCCAGCTCATATTTTGACGATGCTGCTAAAAAGATACCCACTACAGTTGCCAAGAATATGAATGCAGCAGGTACACCTGCGGCAACAACACCAACAACTAAAGGTGCAGCAAAGAAAGAATCATCGTCCAATAATGACTCCAGCTCAGATTCTGATAATGCTGCTATGAATGCAGCAGGTACACCTGCGGCAACAACACCAACAACTAAAGGTGCAGCAAAGAAAGAATCATCGTCAGATAGTGACTCCAGCTCAGATTCTGATGATGCTGCTAAAAAGACGCCAGCTGATGGTTCCGTCGCCCTGTTACTGAGTGAGTGCGTGGCGCGACACTGTGAGCTTTGGGTTTCGTGTGAAGTGCTTTTGAATCTGCCCAAGTTTTTTTTTTTGGAACGTGACTGCATGTTCGGAGCGATGGCAGGTAACTATGTCCCAGAGTTGACCGGTTTTTGCCTTAAGCAGAAATGTGTGGCTGCTGGGCTTCTGGTTGACTGCCACTGCCGTCGGTGATGAACTGTATTTTCGTGGACTGTGTGGGTGAACATCTAGGAAACATCAAGATAGGAAAATGACTGCCAATTCCATCAGAGATGAATTGGATGTTTCGTGGGGGACTGGTGTGTTGACATTCTGGCGGCGGCATTATGCACAGTGTATCTGTGTGGGCTGTTGTTTGTCGAGACTCCTGTCTTTTCTACTTTTCACTTGGGCAGTGGGGAGCGTTTTGTGTGATATTCACTGGCACAGGAACGGAGCATAATGGGGACGACCCGTTGCTGTGAAGTTGGAACTGCGACTAACTAATTAACTAACGTGTAACCCATAAGTGCTCCGTTCTTCTCCTAACTCAAGCCTGAGTCCGGAGAAACTCAGCTCAGTGCACGAACTCCGTAGCACCGCGAGGATCCTGAAATACTTGAAATACTGAAATCCTGAAAAAAAAAAAAGAAATACAGATTTTAAAGAATAAAATACGAATCCTGAAGGATAAAATATACACATCCTGAAGAGTAAAGTATGAAACCTAATGAGAAGAAAGAAGAAATAAAAACAGTCCATGAAGAGGAGTACCTAAAGAGAAAAGTACTCTCCATGAAGAGAAAAGTACCGCCTCAGAAGTGAAATATAGAGGTCCTCAGGAAATAAATACTTTCCATGGAGAGAAAATTGCGATCCCTGAAGAGAAAAATACGATCCATGAAGAGTAAAGTACAGTCACAGAAGAGTACATGACAGATGCTGAAGAAGCAGTAATATATGAAACCTGAAGAAGGTCAGTTAGTCTACTTCTGGAAAATTATAGAATTAATTAATTGCCCAGACGATGTCCGTCTGTCCAATTACCGTCCGCCTGTCCAGTGAGAGATGAATGTGACGTTGTTCAGGCTGGTTCAGACAGTTGACTTATGTCCAGTCTTGTGTCCTTCAGACCAGGAGGGTCACATCCTTTCTGCCGGAGGTCAACAATAAGAATCATAAAGAACTTTGGGGGATTCCCCGGGGCATCAGCGTGACAACATTAATACATTCCTAGGTATTTCTGGACGTGAAGAAGACACGGGGAGTGACGTGTGTATCACAGGACGCACTAGACAATAGAAAGATTGAATACCACAAGCACTCCGTATGCGATGTTCCATCAGTCGTTTAGGATACGTAATCAGGTCCTGCTTCTGCCCATTGTGTGATGTTCGTTTGTGATTGGAGATAAAGCATGTTGGATTTACTAATGTTATGATGTAAAGAGTTGTACCTGGATTATGGATCGACAGGGTGTATAAATCAATTAAGATCCGTCTTCACAGTGAAGGTCGAACGCAGTGAATCTATTTTTATGTCATTCACTCTGTAGGTACACGTAAACATCCTGCTGTACGTACATCTCGGGATGTTCCTTCTTAGTTGTAGTATTGTCTACCTCCTGCTCACTTACCATTGACTTTTCTCGCCGTTGTATGGTCTTCATACGCGTTTGGTGTCTTTTAGCATGGACATAATATATGACTCTGGTGGGTGCATGGATGGATAGATGGATGGGTGAATGATTTCATGAATGAATAGATGCCTAGATGAATGAGTGCATGCACTGATAGATGCATAGATGGATGGGTGCATTGATGCATGGATGCATGAGTGAATTGGCATATGGATGGACGGATGCCTGTATGAATGGGTAAAAGGGTTTACCGATGGACAGATGCATGAATGAATGGCTGAATGTCTTCATGAATTGGCGGATGCCTGGATGAATGTATGCCTGGATGAATGGATGCATGCGTGAATAGATGCATAGATGGATGGGTGAATGGGTGCATAGATGAATGGATGCATGCGTGGGTACATGCATAGATGGATGGGTGAATGGGTGCATGGATGAATGGATGCATGCGTGGGTACATGCATAGATGGATGGGTGAATTGGTGCATGGATGAATGGATGCATGCGTGAATAGATGCATAGATGGATGGGTGAATGGATGCATAGATGAATGGATGCATGCGTGGGTAGATGCATAGATGGATGGGTGAATTGGTGCATGGATGAATGGATGCATGCGTGGGTACATGCATAGATGGATGGGTGAATTGGTGCATGGATGAATGGATGCATGCGTGAATAGATGCATAGATGGATGGGTGAATTGGTGCATGGATGAATGGATGCATGCGTGGATAGATGCATAGATGGATGGGTGAATTGGTGCATGGATGAATGGATGCATGCGTGGGTACGATGCATAGATGGATGGGTGAATTGGTGCATGGATGAATGGATGCATGCGTGGGTAGATGCATAGATGGATGGGTGAATTGGTGCATGGATGAATGGATGCATGCGTGAATAGATGCATAGATGGATGGGTGAATTGGTGCATGGATGAATGGATGCATGCGTGAATAGATGCATAGATGGATGGGTGAATTGGTGCATGGATGAATGGATGCATGCGTGGGTAGATGCATAGATGGATGGGTGAATTGGATGCATAGATGAATGGATGCATGCGTGGGTAATGCATAGATGGATGGGTGAATTGGTGCATGGATGAATGGATGCATGCGTGGGATAGATGCATAGATGGATGGGTGAATGGTTGCATAGATGAATGGATGCATGCGTGGGTACATGCATAGATGGATGGGTGAATTGGTGCATGGATGAATGGATGCATGCGTGGGTAGATGCATAGATGGATGGGTGAATGGATGCATAGATGAATGGATGCATGCGTGGGTACATGCATAGATGGATGGGTGAATTGGTGCATGGGTGAATGGATGCATGCGTGGGTAGATGCATAGATGGATGGGTGAATTGGTGCATGGATGAATGGATGCATGCGTGGGTAGATGCATAGATGGATGGGTGAATTGGTGCATGGATGAATGGATGCATGCGTGAATAGATGCATAGATGGATGGGTGAATTGGTGCATGGATGAATGGATGCATGCGTGAATAGATGCATAGATGGATGGGTGAATTGGTGCATGGATGAATGGATGCATGCGTGGGTAGATGCATAGATGGATGGGTGAATGGATGCATAGATGAATGGATGCATGCGTGGGTACATGCATAGATGGATGGGTGAATTGGTGCATGGGTGAATGGATGCATGCGTGGGTAGATGCATAGATGGATGGGTGAATGGATGCATAGATGAATGGATGCATGCGTGGGTACATGCATAGATGGATGGGTGAATTGGTGCATGGATGAATGGATGCATGCGTGGGTAGATGCATAGATGGATGGGTGAATGGATGCATAGATGAATGGATGCATGCGTGGGTACATGCATAGATGGATGGGTGAATTGGTGCATGGGTGAATGGATGCATGCGTGGGTAGATGCATAGATGGATGGGTGAATGGATGCATAGATGAATGGATGCATGCGTGGGTACATGCATAGATGGATGGGTGAATTGGTGCATGGATGAATGGATGCATGCGTGGGTAGATGCATAGATGGATGGGTGAATGGATGCATAGATGAATGGATGCATGCGTGGGTACATGCATAGATGGATGGGTGAATTGGTGCATGGATGAATGGATGCATGCGTGGGTAGATGCATAGATGGATGGGTGAATGGATGCATAGATGAATGGATGCATGCGTGGGTACATGCATAGATGGATGGATGAATTGGTGCATGGATGAATGGATGCATGCGTGGGTAGATGCATAGATGGATGGGTGAATGGATGCATAGATGAATGGATGCATGCGTGGGTACATGCATAGATGGATGGGTGAATTGGTGCATGGATGAATGGATGCATGCGTGGGTAGATGCATAGATGGATGGGTGAATTGGTGCATGGATGAATGGATGCATGCGTGGGTACATGCATAGATGGATGGATGAATTGATGCATGGGTGAATGGATGCATGCGTGGGTAGATGCATAGATGGATGGGTGAATTGGTGCATGGATGAATGGATGCATGCGTGGGTACATGTATAGATGGATGGGTGAATGGGTACATGGATGGACAGATGCCTGAATGAATGGATGTTGGATGCATGCATGGATAGTAGCATGGATGGATAGGTGAATGGATGCATGGTTGCATGGATGAATGGTTGCCTGGATGCATGTATGGATAGTAGCATGGATGGATAGGTGAATGGATGCATGGTTGCATGGATGAATGGTTGCCTGGATGCATGTATGGATAGTAGCATGGATGGATAGGTGAATGGATGCATGGTTGCATGGATGAATGGTTGCCTGGATGAATGGATGCATGTATGGACAGTAGCATGGATGGATGGGTGAATGGATTCATGGTAGCATGGATGAATGAATGTCTCGATGCATGTATGGATAGTAGCATAGGTGGATGGTTAATGGATGCATGGATGTCTTCATGAATGAATGCATATATGGATAGTAGCATAGATGGATGGGTGAATTGATGCACGGTTGCATGGATGAATACCTATAGGAATAGGTGCAAAGATGAATGCCAGGATGCATGGATTGATGTCTGGATGATAGATGAATGAGTACATGCATAGATGTCTAAATGAATGGGTGAGTGGATTGGTGCCTAGAAGAATGTGTGCATAGATAGGTGCTTGGATGAATGGATGGTGGATGAATGGATGCACGGATGAATAGATGAGTGAATGTGTGTATGCATAGAATCGTGGATGTCTGGATTAATAGATGCATGGATGAATGAATGGATGGATGTCTGGTTGATTGGATGTATGGCTGAATGGATGCACGAATCCTTGGATGAATTGATGAATGGATGCTTGGATGGGTGGATGAAAGGATGTATGGATTGATGGATGAATGGGTGTCAGGCAGGGATAGATGCATAAATGTATGAGTGAATGGGTGTTTGGGTACCTGGATAAATAGATGCATGGATGGATGAGTGAATAGATGCCTGGATGAATAGATGCATGGATGGATGAGTGAATAGATGCCTGGATGAATAGATGCATGGATGGATGAGTGAATGAATGCCTGGATGAATAGATTCATGGATGGATGAGTGAATGGATGCCTAGATGAATAGATGCATGGATGGATGAGAATCTTTTCTCAGGACCTGATGAGGTCGACGCACAGCTAAGCAAGTGATGATGATGGTAAACATCTCAAATATTAAATACGAAATCAAGAATAAACATCACTGCACTCGAGACATTCAGAAACGTGCTTCGTCTCTCCCCCCACCCCCCCCCCCCCCCCCCCGCCGTCACTTCAAGGGATTCGAACCACAGGACATTAGACTGGTAAACAAACGCACTGAAGACCACGTTCCCCTCGCTCCCATACCACTAGAACTACCACGAGCTACCGCGAATCTGATCTCGGGCGGAGGCGAGTAAAGAAAACACGCAAAGCATATGCCCCGGGCACCGACATGCTGGGCAGTTAGGGCCTTTGACATGTGCCCAGGAATGTAAGTTTGAACCGTGTGAATGTTCAACCGGGTCGCGGGATGGAGTCATAAATTATAATCCCTGTTAAACTGAAAATACCGGGTTATTTTTAATTTCAAAGCCATCTCTAAATGCGAACGTGATTAAATAAATGAAGCATTAGAAATTTCGAAGAAAAAAAAAAATACACGCTGGCTTCTTTTTTTTGGGGGGGGGGGGGGGGGGGGGGGGGGGGGGGGGGGGGACCGATTGCCTACTTCTGTATGTCTGCACCCCTTAGTGGGGTATTGATAAGGCAGATGTGGTCGGGTCGTTTCAAATCGTGTCTATAGTGTAGAAGATTTTGAATATCTTGGGTCATTGATTACCAACAATGATGTGACACAATAAAAGAAATTAAAAGACGAATATCTATTGCTCTTCAAAGACTAAAACAACTGAATAAATTGTGGAGTACGACAGATATAACTACACAAATTAGATTCTTAAGAACATGCATCTTTCCCATTGCAACATATGCTTGTGAGACCTGGACACTTACTAAACGAGCTGAACAGTGCATAAATGCCGTTGAATATAAATGTTATAGACGGATTCTAAGAATATCTTGGATAAAGTGAAGAAGAAATGCATTCATACTCCAAGAGCTAACTACTGAAGAAGATTGATTATTAACGACGATATAAAAAGAAAATTGAAATATGTTGGTCACTTGAAACGTCATGAAAGTTTGGAGAGAACAAAAATGGGGGGGGGGGGGGTATATATGCTTGGGAAGAGAGGAAAAGGAAGGCCAAGAGAAGATTGGTGCAGGATGTGGCAGATGATCTCCAGATGGGTGTATCGGACGCGTGACATCTTGCTTATGATCGAGAGTTTTCCGGAAGATTGTTATGGGAGGAGGTTCTGCAAAGGACATGCTACTGAATGAATGAATGAGTGTAGAAGAACAGACAGATCAACACGACTTCAAGAGAATGGTGTTGCAGAGAGTGACCAGAGGACTCTGAGGAAATGGTAATATTGACCAAATCACCCATTGAATACATCACCCATTGACTACATCACCCATTGAACACATCACTCATTGACCACACCGTCATACTGACCACATCACCCATAGGCCCCACCACCCATTGATCACATCACCCATTGATCACATCACCCATTGATCACATCACCCATTGATCACATCACCCATTGATCACATCGCCCAGTGATCACATCACCCATTGATCACATCGCCCATTGATCACATCACCCATTGATCACATCACCCATTGATCACATCACCCATTGATCACATCGCCCAGTGATCACATCACCCATTGATCACATCACCCATTGATCACATCGCCCACTGATCACACCGCCCATTGATCACATCACCCATTGATCACATCGCCCAGTGATCATATCACCCAGTGATCACATCACCCATTGATCACATCACCCATTGATCACATCGCCCACTGATCACACCGCCCATTGATCACATCGCCCATTGATCAGATCACCCAATGATAACATCGCCCACTGATCACATCACCCAATGATCACATCGCCCAGTGATAACATCACCCATTGATCACATCACCCATTGATCACATCGCCCATTGATCAGATCACCCAATGATCACATCGCCCACTGATCACATCACCCATTGATCACATCGCCCATTGATCACATCACCCAATGATCACATCACCCATTGATCACATCACCCATTGATCACATCGCCCACTGATCACATCGCCCATTGATCACATCGCCCATTGATCACATCACCCAATGATCACATCACCCATTGATCACATCGCCCAGTGATCACATCACCCATTGATCAGATCACCCATTGATCACATCACCCATTGATCACATCACCCATTGATCACATCACCCATTGATCACATCACCCATTGATCACACCACCCATTGATCACATCGCCCATTGATCACATCACCCAATGATGACATCACCCATTGATCACATCGCCCAGTGATCACATCACCCATTGATCACATCGCCCAGTGATCACATCACCCATTGATCACATCGCCCATCGATCACATCACCCATTGATCACATCACCCATTGATCACATCGCCCATTGATCAGATCACCCATTGACCACATCATAATACTGACCACACACCTATTGACTACATCACCCTCTGACCACACACCCATTGACTACATCAGCGTCTGACCACACCGTAATACTGACCATATCACCCTTCGGCCCTACCACCCATTGACCACGTCACGCATTGACCACATTACTCATTGACCGCATCACCCATTGAAATCGTCATCCATTGACCACATCAACCATTGACCACAGCACCAATTGACTACGTCGTAATATTGACCACATCACCTATTGACCACATCACCTATTGACTACATCATCCATTTACCATATCATGTATTGACTACACCGTAATATTGACAACATCACCCATTGACTACATCACCCTCTGACCACACACCCATTGACTACATCATCCATTTACCATATCATATATTGACTACACCGTAATATTGACAACACCTCCCATTGACTACATCAGCCTCTGACCACACAGTAATATTGACCACATCATTTATTGGCTACATCAGCCTCTGACCACGCTGTAATATTGACCACATCATTTATTGACTACATCAGCCTCTAACCACACTGTAATATTGACCACATCCCCCATTGACTACATCAGCCTCTGACGACACTGTAATATTGACCACATCATTTATTGACTACATCAGCCTCTGACCACACTATAATATTGACCACATCCCCCATTGACTACATCAGCCTCTAACCACACTGTAATATTGACCACATCATTTATTGACTACATCAGCCTCTGACCACACTGTAATATTGACCACATCATTTATTGACTACATCAGCCTCTGACCACACTGTAATATTGACCACATCCCCCATTGACTACATCAGCCTCTGACCACGCTGTAATATTGACCACATCCCCCATTGACTACATCAGCCTCTGACCACACTGTAATATTGACTACATCCCCCATTGACTACATCAGCCTCTGACCACACTGTAATATTGACCACATCATTTATTGACTACATCAGTCTCTGACCACACTATAATATTGACTACATCCCCCATTGACTACATCAGCCTCTGACCACACTGTAATATTGACTACATCACCCATTGACTACATCAGCCTCTGACCACGCTGTAATATTAACGACATCACCCATTGAGCATATCACCCAATAACCATAGCACCCATTGACCACCAGGAAGGTTAACCCGGTCAACAAATGCCCGCAGAAGTAGGATGTGTCGGCCTTACGGCACAAGAACGCAGCTCTGCTGTAAATAGGCACAACGCAATCACGTCCGAAAAAAGTCTCTGAATGAACGCGAAAGAAGAAGAAGAAGAAGAAGAAGAAGAAGAAGAAGAAGAAGAAGAAGAAGAAGAAGAAGAAGAAGAAGAAGAAGAAGAAGAAGAAGAAGAAGAAGAAGAAGAAGAAACTATTGACCGCACCGTAATATTGACCCTATCATGAGCCGATTGGTCTATATAAGTTTTGTTGTTTAGCCATGTACCACCGATCGGTCTAAACCTATGGAGCTGGCATCATATATACACAAAGGGCCTCGTCGCGCCACAACAAGGTATTTACCCCTTCTAGAGCCTCTTTCGCATTTTTCCGAGAACCGCTGTGGGAATGAAAAGCAAGTCACGACGGCCAGGAAGAGACCGCCTGCGGCACAACTCCGACCATTCATCAAACGACCTACATCACCGCCCGCAGTTTATGACCCCTTGCGCCGCAATTCTCAAACTGTACGACTCAGCTGCGGTTCGTGGGATGTGGAGATTAACTACTGCTACCCCAGCTAATTGTCAGTTATTGCCTGCTTGTCTGGAATGTTCTGGCCCTGTGGCTTAGGGGGAAGTGAATGCCTCAGATTTTCCCCGAAATACCCTGAAATTCTCTTACATATTCCCTGAAATACAGAGTCGATGGTTCGAGACCTGACGATTTGGATGCAGACCGCCTTGTGTTGATGACAGAATAGGCGTCGTTCGTTCAGAAAGTAATGGCAAACTCATCATTATCATCATCATACGCCATGCCAGTAAGCGTGGGCAGTCATGTTTCGCCATCTCACAAGATCACCAGAGTCGTGGATCAGCTATGTGTTCTTGTGTCAACCATATCACGTGGCCAAGCCATCCAGTTATTCACTTCTCTACCTTCCCTTTGTTCTCTTCCCCTCAATCGTGCCAGTTGTCACCAAGTTCTTTAATGTATTGTTTTTCATAACGTATTAAAAAAAAAATCATGTTTCGTCAGTTCATAGAGAATGGCAAACTACTGAACGTCAGCAGTGCCTAGTTAATCACAAACAGCTAAAATGCTGAGGTTGATTGCGACGTCTTGTACCATATATGCAAATATGGATTGTGGAGATATGGTTTTAGTAAAAGAATGGTGAGAACACCGTGGACAGATAGAAAGAGCAATTAATATATCATGAAAGAAGTGAACTTACAAAGAGAACTGGCTACTCGCATCAGAAGAGGACTGTCCACATTACTTGGGCTTGTCATGTCCACATTACTTGGGCTTGTCATGAGAAGGGGAAAGTTGGAGTATTTCGTCACAAAGGGAAGGATGGGGTCTGTCGTCACAACGGGAAATTTTGGAGTCTATCGTCACAAAGTGAAGGTTGGTGTATGTCGTCACAATGTAAAGGCTGGAGTCTGTCGTCACAACGGGAATGTTGGAGACTGTCGTCACAAAGTAAAGGTTGGTGTCTGTCATCACAATTTGAAGGTTGGAGTCTGTCGTCACAACATGAAGGTTGGAGTTTGAGGACGCAACGGGAAGGTTGGACTCTGTCCTCACAACAGGAAGGTTGATGTCTGTCATCACAACGGGAAGGTTGAAGTCTGTCATCACAACGTGAAGGTTGGAGTCTGCCGTCACAACGTAAAGGTTGGAGTCTGTCGTTCACAACGTAAAGGTTGGAGTCTGCCGTCACAACGTAAAGGTTGGAGTCTGTCATCACAACGTGAAGGTTGGAGTCTGCCGTCACAACGTGAAGGTTGGAGTCTGTCGTCACAACGTAAAGGTTGGAGTCTGTCCGTCACAACTGTAAGGTTGGAGTCTGCCGTCACAACGTAAAGGTTGGAGTCTGCCGTCACAACGTAAAGGTTGGAGTCTGCCGTCACAACGTAAAGGTTGGAGTCTGCCGTCACAACGTAAAGGTTGGAGTCTGCCGTCACAACGTAAAGGTTGGAGTCTGCCGTCACAACGTAAAGGTTGGAGTCTGCCGTCACAACGTAAAGGTTGGAGTCTGTCGTCACAATGTGAAGGTTGGAGTCTGCCGTCACAACGTAAAGGTTGGAGTCTGCCGTCACAACGTAAAGGTTGGAGTCTGCCGTCACAACGTAAAGGTTGATGTCTGCCGTCACAACGTAAAGGTTGGAGTCTGCCGTCACAACGTAAAGGTTGGAGTCTGTCGTCACAACGTAAAGGTTGGAGTCTGCCGTCACAACGTAAAGGTTGGAGTCTGCCGTCACAACGTAAAGGTTGGAGTCTGCCGTCACAATGTGAAGGTTGGAGTCTGTCGTCACAACGTAAAGGTTGGAGTCTGCCGTCACAACGTAAAGGTTGGAGTCTGCCGTCACAATGTGAAGGTTGGAGTCTGCCGTCACAACGTAAAGGTTGGAGTCTGCCGTCACAACGTAAAGGTTGGAGTCTGTCGTCACAATGTGAAGGTTGGAGTCTGCCGTCACAACGGGAAGGTTGAAGTCTGTCATCACAACGTGAAGGTTGGAGTCTGCCGTCACAACGTAAAGGTTGGAGTCTGCCGTCACAACGTAAAGGTTGGAGTCTGCCGTCACAACGTAAAGGTTGGAGTCTGTCGTCACAATGTGAAGGTTGGAGTCTGCCGTCACAACGGAAGGTTGAAGTCTGTCATCACAACGTGAAGGTTGGAGTCTGCCGTCACAACGTAAAGGTTGGAGTCTGCCGTCACAACGTAAAGGTTGGAGTCTGCCGTCACAACGTAAAGGTTGGAGTCTGTCGTTACAACGTAAAGGTTGGAGTCTGCCGTCACAACGTAAAGTTGGAGTCTGCCGTCACAATGTGAAGGTTGGAGTCTGCCGTCACAACGTAAAGGTTGGAGTCTGCCGTCACAACGTAAAGGTTGGAGTCTGTCGTCACAATGTGAAGGTTGGAGTCTGCCGTCACAACGGGAAGGTTGAAGTCTGTCATCACAACGTGAAGGTTGGAGTCTGCCGTCACAACGTAAAGGTTGGAGTCTGCCGTCACAACGTAAAGGTTGGAGTCTGCCGTCACAACGTAAAGGTTGGAGTCTGTCGTCACAATGTGAAGGTTGGAGTCTGCCGTCACAACGGGAAGGTTGGAAGTCTGTCATCACAATGTGAAGGTTGGAGTCTGCCGTCACAACGTAAAGGTTGGAGTCTGCCGTCACAACGTAAAGGTTGGAGTCTGCCGTCACAACGTAAAGGTTGGAGTCTGTCGTCACAATGTGAAGGTTGGAGTCTGCCGTCACAACGGGAAGGTTGAAGTCTGTCATCACAACGTGAAGGTTGGAGTCTGTCATCACAACATGAAGGTTGGAGTCTGCCGTCACAAAGGGAATGTTGGAGTATGTTATCACAACGGGAAGTTTGGAGTCTGTCACTACAACGTGCAGGCAGGAGTCTGTCGTAATAACGTGAAGGCAATGAATGAATCACCAAAAAAAAAAACGAGAAGTAGATTGTGAGCTTACTAAAACACGACTACAAAAGACAAATTCTACGTTGCGGCCAAAACCTTCGTCAGCACAGGACGAACAAACACAAACCGACACAAAACTACATGAAACACACTACATGACAATATTAAACTAATTAAAGGTACTTATCTGAATCTGTATCCTTGCTAGGAGAGACTGACACACGTTGGACTATCAGTGGATTGTATGGACCGGATGTATGATAAACGGGTCAAAGGTCAAGCGGGAAGGGAGTGGGGGTGGAGAAGCGCTCATGTGAGCGGAAAAGTAAAAATTGGGACCGGCAAAGATGTCGCGGACGCAGTTCACCAGTTAAGCGCTCGAAACACAGCTGCGGAAGATTACACTGTGTTAGTCCTCACAGAGGGACATGAGTCGCGGTCGTTCAGAAACCGATAGCAAAACACCGAATGCAAAACTGCCAAGAAATTTGACTGCGACGTCCTGCAAAGGACCTGCAAATACCTTGATAGACGACTGTAAACTAGTGGGTGGGAGGGGTGGGGTTTGGAAGTTAAATGAAAGTTTGTTGGACATTGAGGCCGTGAGGGGAGAGTGTGCCCAACTAGAATATGAGACGGTGTTCCAATGTCTTCAGATCCCGTTCGTGGGATGCGCATGATTTGATGGCCGTGACCTGTATGTCGTCCACGCCCCAGTGGTTAGGACTGTTGAAATGCATGGATACTGGTTTGTGGGCGCCACTGGTGATATCAGAAAGATGCTGTCTAAATCTGTCAGCAAGACGTAAGCCTATCTCATCGACATATCCCATGAACGTGTGCAGGTGATCGCATAGATAACGTTGCGACTGGTGCATGAGAAACCCTCATGGATGTGGACGGTCGTCTTAGGGAATGTCAGACTCTGGGTTTGAAGTACGTGTGGGCAGGTCTTGCAACGCGATCGAAGACAGGCCACCGTGCCAGGAAGAGACTGTGAGGTTGGGGTAGACTGCTGTGGACCAGCACATCGCTGAGGAGCCTCTGAGAAGACGTTGCGAGTAGTCGGGTCCGCCCGGAGAATGGATATATATATTATCCAGAAGGAAACCAATGTGAGTGAGTGAGTGAGTGAGTGAGTGAGTGAGTGAGCGAGTGAGTGAGCGAGCGGGTGAGCGAGTGAGTGAGTGAGTGAGTGAGTGAGTGAGTGAGTGAGTGAGCGAATCAGTGAGTCGGTGAGTCAGTGAGTCAGTCGGTCTGTCAGTCAGTCAGGCAGTCAGGAAGTCAGTCAGTCAGGCAGTCAGTCAATGAGTGAGTGAGTGAGTGAGTGAGTGAGTGAGTGCATGCGTGAGTGCGTGTGTGTGTGTGTGTGTGCGTGCGTGCGTGCGTGCGTGTGTGCGTGTGTGCGTGTGTGTGTGTGTGTGTGTGTGTGTGTGTGTGTGTGTGTTGCTTTTGTTGTTGTGCTGATAAAGATTAGTGACGAGACGTTCTCCAGTATCTGTGTACGTTTTTCCATCCGTCGAGCTTCTCAGTCGTATGTTGTGTGCTCATGCGGCCAGGTCATGTACAGGTTTCTGTGTCTGAGATCTTCCCTGGACCACCACGAAAGCTGTCCTGTAGGGGGGCTTCGCCTATCACTGTCGTTTATAAGCTTGGCTACACGGGGCGCTTGCCCAAAGGCCTCACGATTCAGGAACACTGACACAAAAACAGTATTAATAAATTTATAGCCGTCATGGCAAAGTAGTTGGTGCGTTAGAAGCGTTTAAATCCATGATAGGCGACTTCATTGACCGGTTTCTATCTCATCAGGTAGTATCATCTGTTTAGAAACTATTGTGGCTACTACGACAGCACATAAACATTAATTCACAAGTATTTATTTGCGCTGATAGAAGTAGAAGAAAGAAATAGAGATTAGAAGACACCAGACAACATTTTTGAAAACTGGGTGTCGAGTTGGTCATGCATCAAAGGGCACACTGATCCCGCAGCGAGGCGTTGTCGTCATTTGGAGGTGACAAGTTCCAATCCGTTCGTGGTATCTAAAGCTCTCAGGTTTTGTTATGTCAAACTTGGACATTATCTAAATTACACATATGCACGATCAACACCTATGAGATAAGATGCTTGGGAAGCCCTGCCAATTTAACCATCTGAGAATCGCGATTCTCGTTCGCGACAGCATGGTAGCGTCAAAGCTAGACATGCCCAGTTGGGATAGTGACGATATACAAATACAGGCGTTGAGAGTTCATTCCACTATACCATTCGTGTTGGTTAATGTTTATGCCCGCAATGCGAGTATGAACGCCCAGAAGTGGCAGTGCTTAAGTGGCATATTAGGTCACGAGAGAAATGTTATTTTCTGTGGCGACTTCACCGCTAAAGGCAAATCATGGGGAAACATTTCCTCCAATACACAGAGAGAGGAGCTCGAGACTGCACTTGAAACCATTGACCTGGTTTGTATCAACAGTGGCTGTGTCACCAGGACAGCAAGCCATCCAGGCGATGAGGACAGTGCTATTGATCTGGCGCTGGTTTCACCTTCACTCACTACAGTGTGTAGATGGGGTATCCTAGGACACCACGGCAGCGACCACCACCCTTGCAGCATATTGGTGGAGAAAGGCAGAACCAGGCAGCACAAGCTAAAGGTAAAGACTTTCCAGTATGACAGTACAGGGCAAGATGTGGTGAGTAAAATAAGACGTGACAAGCGCAGAAAGCTTCAGGGCAGGAAAAAAAGCTGGGAGCAGCCACCTTGGTGGAATTTCGAGGTGGAGAAGGCTTGGGTGGATAAGCGTAGTGCTGTAAGGAGATGGCAAAATGCCAAGAAGAACAGAGCTGGTCATCCTAGTCCCTGCATGCACTTAGAAAGAGAGATGCACACAAAAGTAAGCCATTTAAAAAAACTGGTCAAGGTGGTTAAAAGCGAAAAATGGGCAGAGGTGTGTCAAAGAGTAAGCACAGACAAGTCACTGAAATTGTTCTGGCGACTACATAAAAGCATGAGTGGTGTAGTCAAGAATAAGAGCATTTCTGACTTCCAAGGTGCTGACCTCATCTGGCAGAGGACTGACGAGGACAAGGGCAAAGCCCTCTTTGAACGCTATCTAGAGCAGAGCAACCAGACAGACATGGGAGGCCGAAATCTGGCCAAGGAGGTCACCTCAGACAGGTGCAAGGCCCAGAACACTTCGGATGAAGACACAGTGACAGTGAAAGAAATCAAGGCTGTACTTCGACGATCAAAAAACAGCGCTCCAGGGCCTGATGGCATAAGATACGACGACATAAATAGGTGTACCGACAATGAGCTAGAGAAACTAGCAGACATGTACAACAACAGTATAGAGAGTGCTAGCATCAAGGAGGAGTGGTTACACAGCTATCTGATTCCCTTGCCGAAGCCTGACAAAGACCACAAAAAATTCAGGGATATCGAATTATAACCATGCAGAATACAATAGGCAAGCTGCTGGAGAAGGTAATTGCCAGGAAAATATCAAGCCAGCTAGAGAGGCAAGGTGTTTTCCCACCTACCCTGGGTGGGTACCGTCCAAAAAGAGAAACCTGGACCAATGCAGCAGTCTTTGCCCATGATGTCTATGAAGGTTTCCACTCAGGCATTGAAACCTTTGCTGCAGCGATTGATCTTGAGGACGCATACAACAGAGTACCATTGGATTTTTTAATGCTTCAGCTTCTTGAACTAAAAGTAAGTCCATTCCTCCTTAGTTGGATCGCTGCAGCCCTCTTCCAACGGAAAGTAGTTTTTAGATGTGGCAGTTGGACTTCGGAACCAACAACAATATATCCTGGCCTACCACAGGGATCACCATTATCTCCGGTACTGTTCAACGCCTACACAGCGAGAATCACCAGTGAGCAGATCACTGGACCTGGCAGGACATTGTCATATGCCGATGATGTTTTAGTGTATCGTCAGGGTAAGGATAGAGAGCAGGTTGCTGTGGAACTACAAACCGAACTCAAACGCATAAGTACTTGGTGTGATGAAGCTGGGGCAATGGTCAACCCAACAAAGGCAACAGTGACTTGGTTCTCGTTGAATAATCATATTGTCAACACTCCAACACCAACTGTAATGCTGTGTTCAGAGACGGTGGAAAGAAAGCAGGCAATGAATTACCTGGGGATACGGTTTGATCGAAGCTTTGCTTATAATGAGCACATAGACCAAAAGATAACAAAGGCCAAGCGGGGTTTGGCTGCGATGCGGGTGATGGCGGCAGCAAACTGTGAGCAGCGCCATCTATGTCTTCTGTACGAGGGGCTGGTCATGTCTGTTTTGGAGTATGCAATGGCAATCCTGACTCTCAGCCGTAAGCAGATAGAAAGGATGGAAAGGATACAGAATGAAGCTATGCGCATTATTCTTGGATGTACAAGAGATACAGCATGCAGGGCGATGCGCTACCTTCTTGATTTTCTAACCAATGAAGAGAGAATACAAGTTTGCAGGGCACGCGCTTACCTCAGAGTTAACGCAAACACACAACATCCACTGCATAGTGAAATTATGAAGGTGAAGGGCAGCAGGTTAAAAAGAGGACGGTCGTGGATGGGTCAAGCCGAAGACATTCTTCAACAGGTGTGTTCACTTGAGGACTTAGAACCTGGCGAGGAGTGGGTGCAAGTGCCAACAGATTTCTGCACATCCTTTTCAGTTTGCATCCAACTAGATAGAAAATGCAGACAAGAAAATCCGGCTGCTGTGGAGGCTGAAGTACAAGCGTTGATTTTCGAGAATTCGCTAGACGGTGATGCGGTCATCTACACAGATGGGTCGGTCGTCCGACATGTGAGAAGCTCATGGGCCTTTACAGCTCGGGCCGGAGGGAGAATTGTGAAGGAGGACTCTGGTGCTTTCACTGAAACCACAAGTAGCCTGACTATGGAAGTCATGGCAGTAAGTAAAGCAATAACATGGCTCGAGACACAGACATTCACTAGGGCATGTTTCCTTAGCGACTCAATGAACATGATCAAGAGGATAGAGGAGGGGTCGATCCGAAGAGAATGGTTGCTGCCTCTGGAGCGGTCTCGGCGGCTGACAAAGATTAGTTTCATCTTCGTGCCAGGGCATGCGGGAGTCCAAGGAAATGAGCGGGCTGACAAGCTCGCAGGTGAGGCTACTGTGGAGGGCGGACGCGCCATGGACCAGGCTGACATTCTGAATGCTCTACGAGAAGTAAGACTCTTGCGATGAACCAAGTGATGACTGTGAATCTACAACCATGGCCAGTCTGCGAAAACAGCAAATTAAAAGAGGTGTTGCCAAACAAGAACACTATGCAGGAAGCCAAAGAAGATTGATAAACCAAGACAGAACTGGCGTCGTTAGCCGCTACACGCTGCGGGATTTGCTGAGGAGGGGATCCGAGCACTTATGGACTGAATGGTTCGATGTGCAATGAGGATGATCTGTCGACTAACTAACTAACTAACTAACCATCTGAGATTGAGTAAATCAGACAGTCAGTGGGATGAACACCTTGTTACCCATACATTGAAATGCAGAAGATCAAATGGTTCGGCCATCTCCTTAGAATACAACACCATCAACTATTAGCACGGGTGCTACATCAAAGAGGATCTGATACGAGAGCAAGAGGACGCTCGAGAAGATAATGGATTGAGAACATAAAATGTACAAGAACACGGAAGGATACTATCCAGTGTCATCCATCAGGAACTGGAACATCAACTATTCCTTCCAACGCCGCTTGACGGCGAAAGTGGAAGATAATAATTATGATCATCATCATAATCATCATTATCAACATCGCCATCATCATTATTACGTCACTCGTTCTGAAGATTACTGTTGTAGACGTCTGACCATGGAACACCGCTGTTCTCGGTTCTCTACAAACATATTCAGATCTACGATAAGTTATGAATATGTATCTCCTTGCTCGCTTGTGTGAGGAAGTTCTTTCTTCAACGTATTTATTCCATCCCCTTCCTCCTCCTCTTCCTCCCCTTCTTCTTCCTCTTCTTCTTCTTCTTCCTCCTCCTCCTCATCATCATCATCATCATCATCCTCCCCCCTCATTCTTGTCTTCCCCCTCTTCTTCCTTCCTCCTTCCTCTTCTTCTGAAGCCCAATGGTATGAGGCGTCTGTCGAACAGAAAGCAATGGTAAACTATACAACGTAAAATTGCCTAATAAATCATAAGTTAATTTAGTTTAGTCGTTGGATCAACATCACGGCACACGGTTTAACCCATAAGTGCTCCGTTTTCCTCCTAACACAAACCTGAGTCTGGAGAAACTCAGCTCAATGCACGAACTCCGTTGCATCGGCAAGGATCCTGAAATACTTTGGGTAGATTTTTAACTCGAAATTTTGCCCGGGCAGTGCCGTTAGGCTACTCTTTTTCGATTTCCAACTGCCAAGGGATTTTTTACGTGCGCAACAATACACACGGGCGTCCGATCTCACTACCCAGAGACCAGCGGAAATTTTGTTACGGGAAGTCCAGGTGGATTTTTAAAATAAATCCCGGTCCTCACCGGGGCCTGAACCCGGGACCTCCAGCACTCGAGGCGGACACCATACCCGGGGCCTGAACCCGGGACCTCCAGCACTCGAAGCGGACACCATACCTCGAGACCACTCAGCCCCCCCCCTCCCTTAAATCATAAGTTAGTTAGTTGCATATCCTTTACATGACGTTGCAGTCATCACAAGCATATTTTGCTGTTGTGATCTCTTGGCAAGTTTACGTTCAGTAGTTTGCCATTGATTTCTGAACGACCAGCACCTATACAATTTCGTAAAAAAACCAACGCAGGGCGGTCTGCTGTCAAATAGCCAGCAGTTGTGTTTCAAACGCAGGTATGCGATATTACGAACTGCGCCATTAAACCCTTCGCCACGGAGCGAGTAATAAATCATAAACAACCAATAAATACTCGGGCTGATTGCGACGTCCCGTAAAAGAAAATGCAGCTGACATTTTAACACAAAAAGTTAGGAATGGAACATCCCAGATGAAGTTTTTGAACCCCTGAATAAGTACACGAAGGTCAAAGATGGCGTAATAATATTTCAAGGGCTTTGTTTCAGATTAGAAATACTTTGAAGGAAAGACGAGTTTAGAAAATAGGCCAGAGTTGTCTAGTTCCAAGTAAGGTTACTTCATAAAGCACAGCTAGAACAAAGAGAGGCTAGTTTATGCAGCGGGCCAGGCGTCTAGTTTGCTTCCGGTCGAGTATATCAATGTCCTGATTTCTGATCGTACAAACGTGATTCTCTCTCTCTCTCTCTCTCTCTCTCTCTCTCTCTCTCTCTCTCTCTCTCTCTCTTGGAATCGTTCGTTATGTAGATCGGGTGTCTTTCTTTCATGCAGTTTGTCGTGTTCCCCTGTACTCCAGGTGGTTGCCCGTCTGTCGTGTCTCATGTCGTGTTCCCCTGTACTCCAGGTGGTTGCCCGTCTGTCGTGTCTCATGTCGTGTTCCCCTGTACTCCAGGTGGTTGCCCGTCTGTCGTGTCTCATGTCGTGTTCCCCTGTACTCCAGGTGGTTGCCCGTTTGTCGTGTCTCATGTCGTGTTCCCCTGTACTCCAGGTGGTTGCCCGTCTGTCGTGTCTCATGTTCGTGTTCCCCTGTACTCCAGGTGGTTGCCCGTCTGTCGTGTCTCATGTCGTGTTCCCCTGTACTCCAGGTGGTTGCCCGTCTGTCGTGTCTCATGTCGTGTTCCCCTGTACTCCAGGTGGTTGCCCGTCTGTCGTGTCTCATGTCGTATTCCCCTGTACTCCAGGTGGTTGCCCGTCTGCCCCTGCATGTATGTCTGTGTGTGTGTGTGTCTATGCTTGCATGTAAGTTGGTTGATAGGTAAATATGTAGGTAGGTACTTAAATACGTTTGTAAGTAGGTAGGTAGCCAGGTAGGCAGATAGGCATGTGGGTGGATAGGTTGGCAGACGGGTATATGGACAGGTAGAACGAACGAACGAACGAACGAACTTTATTTTCGAAGGGTAACAAATTGGGCTCGCAGGCCCGTCTTACATTCGGCCCTTCCAATCACTCATCTTTCGTTCATCCGTGCATAGTGCATTCACATAGGATAGAAACATTGTCAAATAAACGTTGTAAGCATAAACAATGCATGTTACCATGTTATGAGACAAATCCCCCACCCACCCACCCATCCTCTATCCGTCCGCGTGTCTGTCAGGATCTTGCAACTTAATCACACAGGCTCATAACAACTAACAGATGTGATACAAACACTGTCACAGAATGACTATACATGACACATGGCGAATATAATGATACACACTTTATTCGCACTTCTCATTCGCCACCAATGTTACAGGCATCGCGCAATCACAATATCGATGCCATTATACAATAAATACAATCAATATATACATTCAATGCATTAATACTTCACTCACAATCTGCGACTCAGGCGCACAGTCTACTATACCCAAACAGGCGTTCTCTCTCTTAGCGTCCACTCACACAAGTAATACGAGCACACATTCCATCCACGTCTGTCCAGTACTACCGTCCGACGCCGTCTGCCTTCTAACCGCCGCGAGTGCTCCTTGGTCAGGTTGTCTCCCTGCGTGGACTCCGTGTGCCACAACTGGCCCTCCCGTCACTGCGTGGTTAGTGTCGCTCACAGGCGTACCTGCAGGCAGGCGTACACAGCCGTAATTGCCAGGCGTCGATGATGAAGACGCGATATATCTGCTGGGGAGATTATGACAGTGTCCCCCACACACACATCCGCCACCCAAACACACACATACCCACAGGCACATACATAACCCCATCCATCCCCCAACCCACACATCCCACACACATCCACCATCTCCCCACACACCCACACACACAGAAATCCCCCCACACACCACCCACCCACACACAAACCCAGGTACACACCGTGACGAGGAAGAGGGTATTGCGCATTCCAATGACCCCAAGAGCTATTCCGACGGTGGCACAGCTACTGGTAGGATCACCCATGTCGGACAGGTCAAGGGAGAGGGACCAGACCAAGCGACACACAAACCTGCTGCCTTGTAGGTAGACTGGGGACAGTCAAAGGCTAGGGAAAGCACCCCGAAAAATGCTTGTCGAAATCGGATGTACTGACCCACAAGCTTGACAAAGCAGTGCAACGTAACTTGATTCATGATGTCACAAATCAAAATTAATCGTTATGGTGCTAATCCCGTGAAGTCCCATCAGGCGGTGATAGTGCCGGGCCCCCTGCCTCGAGGTGGTCCACCCATGACTAATGGTGGTCACCTTCCCCTGTGCTGTGAAGTCAAGGCACAGAGGAGTAGGTTAAGAGCTATTGACCAAACACTCCGGACACTCAACATACTACAGTGGAATGCCGAAGGAGTTTATAACAAGAAAGTATCCCTAACACAGCGTCTTCATAAAGATAGAATAGATGTGGCATGCATTCAAGAGACACACCTCAGCGCCAATCGCAGATTCTCAGTCAGAGGATATCAGGCCACACGTTTCGACCGCGAAGGACACAAAGGAGGAGTTCTAATACTTACACGAAATACAATACCTTGCAGCGAAGTATCTGTGATCCTCTGACAACCAAACGGAAATTATAGGTGTTGATATAATAATAAAGGTCGTGAAAATAAGAATTTACAGTCCGTATAGCCCAGAAGATAAAGACCTTACACTCTCAAACATGAAAATAACTGACAAAAACTGCATTATTGTCGAGACTTTAATAGCCGTTCATAAAGATAGGGATACCCAGATACTGACAAAAGATGAGATGAAGTGGGGGACTGGGAAATAGACTCAAGTCTCCATCTACTCTACAAAGTGGATGACACACCGATGACACTCCAGAAGATGGTTTACCACTTCTACTCTAGACTTAGCTCTCTGCACAGGAGACATCCTCAGCAAAATCGATCGCCATGTGCTTGACCAATTAGCAGTTAGTGACCACAGACCAATCAAGCTTGTAATGAATATGGAGTATGTTCCACAGGAGACAAGTCTATGCCCCGCTGGAATTACAAATGAGCAGAATGGGACAAATTTGCCATACTAACAGACAAATATTGTGAAAACATAAATACACGATATGGCAACATGAAGCAAACGGTGGAAAGCCTAAACAAAGCAATAATACACGTGGCCACTGAGTCTATTCCAAGAGGAGCGAGGAAAAATTACAATATATACTGGACTGAAGAACTACAAATTTTGGAGGACAAAGTTGAAGATGCCAGGAAGACAGCAGAGAGAGAACAAACAATTGAAGCGAACATCTCTCTCAAAGCCATCTCAGCAAAATATAAAAGAACAGTAAATCAAACAACAAGAGATTGTTGGAGGGAAAAAACAGAAAACCTTAATTTGACAGGGATGGAAACAAACTATGGAAACTAGTGAAAGCCATGAACAATGAAGGACCTAGAAACAAACAAATAACAATTAAACAAGGAAATGCCTTGCTTACAGGAGAAAAGGTTGCAAATGCACTAATGTAACACTATGCCAATGCAAACCACATTGATATTACAATCGAACAGAAGAAAGCAATCAAAAGACAAACAGATACATCATAGTAATACAACGAAAGCGGCAGAATATATGATGGCAAATCTAACAATGGAAGAAATGGAACAGGCAATGCATACTCTAAAAAAAGAAGAAATCACCAGGAAAGGATGGAATCACAAATGAAATGCTAATAGGACTAGGCACTAAGGCAAAAAGAAACTACTAGCAGTCCTAAATTACAGCTGGAAGAGAGGAATAGTCCCACAGGCATGGAAGGAAGCTATACTAATACCAGTCCCAAAGAAAGGAAAAGACCTGGAAGAACCAAATGGCTATCGACCTATCAGTCTACTTAGCTGTGTAGGAAAATTAATGGAACGCATTATCAATGGCAGGCTAACATGGCATCTGGAAGAAAACAAACTCTTAACACCACACCAAGCAGGATTCAGAAAGTACAGATCCACTGAAGATCAAATAACCTATACAGCTCAGGAAATAGAGGATGCCTTCCAAGAGAAAAAAAACACACACTAGCGGTCTGGATAGATTTAGAAAAAGCATTTGATAAAGTATGGAAGGAAGGACTGAAAGTAAAACTGCAAAAAATGCATGTTTGTGGGAAAATGTATAAATGGATCAGCCACTACCTTGAGAACAGAACTGCCAGGACAAAAGTACAAGGACAAACCAGCAAAATGATGCTGTTGGAGCAAGGTGTCCCCCAAGGAGGAGTTCTTTCACCAACATTATTCCTAGCATATATAAATGACATCACAGAAAATTTTCCAGCCAGAGTACACACATCCTCCTTTGCAGATGACCTAGCCATATGGACATCTGAAGAATATATTAGTACAGCTAACAGCAGAATACAGCAAGCCTTATTAGCGCTAGACAACTGGTCAAAATCATGGCTAGTGAAGATAAGTTAGGAGAAAACTACATGCACATTGTTCTCCCTCTCAAATAAAACTCAGCAACCTAAGCTGGTATTGAATGGAAAAATATTGCGCCATGAAGAAAATCCAAACTATCTAGGAGTCACCTTTGATCGTCGCCTGACATGGAAGACACAGGTTGAGAAAAATCGAACAAGAGCAAGGCAAAGAATGGCAATCATGAAAAAGCTTGCTGATACAACGTGGGGAGCAGATGAGAAAGTTCTCAAGAAGTTATATACTGGACGGGTGAGGCCAGTACTGGAATATGGCATTGCAGCTTGGGCAACAGCAGCTAAGTCAAACTTTAACAACATAAGTAGAGTCCAAAATCAAGGAATGCGAATCATAACTGGAAGCCTGAAGACAACGCCTGTTAATGAACTAGAAAAGATCACTTGTTTACAACCAATGCAGGATAGAAGAGATAATAGAGCCCAGAAACAAGCAGAAAAATTCAGAAGATTGACAGACCACCCTATGTATAACAGGTTTAATGGTTTTGGAAAGTTAAGACTGAAGGGTAGCAACTTTGTAGAAACTGCAAAACGAAAGATTAGGGCAGATCCCATACTTAACATATCAACAGTCAAACCCATTTACAATGCACACAAGTTCCCAGCTTGGAGACAGCAGCAACTGCCTGAGATGATAGAAAACATTCCTGGTATTGAGAAAAAGAACACTCAGAATGAAACCGAAAGAAGAAAAATAACCCTAAACTACATAAAAGAACATTACCCAAGCAGCAATTGGACCCATGCATATACAGATGGATCAGCCAAAAATTCAATAGAAAATGGAGGAGGAGGAATTCTCCTAAATTAAAAAATGGAATGAAAAAACACAGTCAGTGGCAACTGGAAAATTTTCAGGTACCTTCAAAGCGGAGGTAGAGGCTTTGAAAACTGCAGCAGAAATGCTCGTGATGGAGGAAAATAAAGAGAAGCTTATAGCTATCTTCACAGATGCAAAGTCAGCTGTCTCAATACTGAAGAGCAAAAACAGCACAGAACTAGCTGACCTAAGAGCAGCACTCCATGGTCTATGCCAGAAATCCAAAAAAGTTGTAATTCAGTGGATCCCATCACATTGCAGTATACCTGGAAATGAAGAGGCTGACAGATTAGCAACAGAGGGTGGACGACTACCACAGCCTGACATAGACATAACCTGTAATGAGGCAAAGAGGTTTATAAAAAGCACTTATAGAACCAAATGGGAATCAGAGCATCCAGGCCACCAGAAGGATGATGCATAATACAAACTCGATCGGAGAGAACAAGTAGCAATCTTCAAACTCCGCACAGGACATAACAGGCTGAATTACCACTTGTTAAATAAACTAAAGATAGGAGATACCGATGAATGTAAATGTGGAACTGGTAAAATGACAGCTAAACATCTGTTGCAGGAGTGCCCAATATATGCAGAACAGAGAAAGATATTTTGGCCCACACCTGCTTCATTTGAGGACAAGCTGTATGGAGATGCCGGTCTCTGTGGCTAAGGGCTTGCGAACGCGGAAACCCGTATACCCGGGTTCGAAACACGGCTGTGCTGGTTTTTTCGAAAAAAGGTATAGGAGCCGGCCGTTCAGAAATCAATGGCAAACTACTGAACGTAAAATTTGCCCAGGAATCACGAACAGCGAAAATACTGGGGACTGCTACGACCTGTGAAGGACATGCAACTTAAATTTAGGAAAAAATCTATGGAGATATCAACAAGCTCAAGTTGACTGCAGCTTTCTTTAACTACATTCAGGTTGACATTTGAAGGTGAAAGTGCATGAATAAGTATTTAGACTGCCACACTTCATACCACAGGTATATCGGTAACAAAAGCGTCCCAGAGGCATGAAATATTGTTTGGATAGGAAATCCATTACGTGGAAAGTCTGAATCGAAAGCTCATTGTGTGGATGTCATTTGCAGACTGCATTCTCCTGGTTTCCAGAAGAACAGCCTATGGTGAACGGAAGGCCCAATATACGGAAGTGAGGCTAAGCAGCCATGTGCAGGACGTGACGATTCCTTGGGTGAGCGCAGTACCAGAGCGCTGTGTGTCAGCTCTGCAAGTATGGAGGCCTCCTTGGATGGCGGGGAATGCCCAAGGTCTGCCCCTGCCTTCCCTTGAGGGCTGACCAGGATGTCTTTGGCTGTTCTGTATGGGCCAGCTGGGATGGGGGATAACACCACAACAGTGAGTCAAACGTCCTAAGAAACCCCCGGGAAGGTTAACCCGGTCAACAAATGCCCGCAGAAGTCTAATGTGTCGGCCTAACGGCACAAGAACGCAGCTTTGCTGTAAACAGGCACAGCGCAATCACGTCCGGAAAAGAAAAAAAACTCCGGATGAACGCAGAAGAAGAAGAAGAGTGGAAACGAGACAGTAACATTTCCAGATATTAGATGGAAGATTCTTCGCTGTTAGACGTGGATGTTGGACTTTTTAATGCATATTAATTACTATTGTCCAGCTTTATCGGAGAGTCTGATCGCTGGTTTTGTGTGTTAAATATAGTTATTAATATTTTGTTTGTTGAAGGATGTGCACGTTCAGTGTTTATCCCATTGTGCTGCGATCGTGTTGGTTAGTAAACCAGGTGTTTTGTAAGTAACTAGTCTCAGTGTATTCACCCCTTGACGTGTCTCCATCGACGTCCAAGGAAATCTGAAGTAAATATCGCATATTGTTTCTGTTTGTTACGTCCAATCAACGCTGTTGCAACATTCCAAATATCTCGTGCCCAGAGGTGCTGAGAGTGGTTTAAACACACGCAAACGTACCTTCTATCTTTTCTACTCATCTTTCTCCAGCATAATCACGTGTCGTACCAACAGGCATGGGCGGTCACGGTTTACCACCCCACACTATAATCAGAGTCTTGAATCGGGTATGTTTTATTGTCCCCAAGCCATCCGGGCATATATCTTCTTAAAAATCATTAATTCCTCTTTCAAGTCATACCAGTTCATGCAATTACATTAACTACCTTCAAACACATACATACTCACGCACACACAATAAACCCAAACCAAACAAAAATGTGTTAGTTCATATTTTTATTTACTTTTCTTAAACATTGTCTATGTACAAATATTACAAAAAAAAAAAAAAATCAAAAAATCCAAGAATACAGACATAAGGCGTAGTACATTCCAATTCCAAACAGCAATACACGAAATGTCCACAATCCAAATTTGTTTTTGGCAGTTTCGACTCCATCCCCATACAAGTCTATAAACATACAGCTTTATAAATAAACAAATCGCAACCATGAGGCCAATAAAAGCTGCTCAAGTTCTAAAGCTGCTATAAAAACCAGTTTCAACAAATCAAAGTGTTCTAAAACCAGCCTAAACTCTAAAAATGGATAGATATCAAAATTAACTCTAAACTTCAAACCATGGACGCTAAAACTGCTAAATAAAGGAAGCTAAAAGTATCGATCATTTAATGTGACAGGTTCAAATAAACTCGTCTCTAAATTGTCAAAGACCAGTTGCCCACAGCGTGGACAAAACTTGACAAAATATAGAGACAGTATACCAGACATGTCTTGGCCAGTAGCAAGAAGTCAGCGCCGATGACAGTCTCTAGGTCCCATATGTACCAAAGGATGCAGACAGCAATTAAGACCATACCGCACCTAACAGAACAATCAAAACTGGTAACATTCATGCCAGCAGGCTGTTCTATCCTCCCTACCACACAGATGGTGCATCATGAATACAAATGTAAAATGACATGCAAAACTGACTTAGTATTTAAAAGAGTAAAGAAACGCCCAGAAATGATTTCCCAGATACAATTGTGGGTGATCCTGTCATAACTGGACTGAGTACCATGGCTGTCTGAAGGAAGGGAACTGAAGTCACACATGGTGGCTTGCACATGAGATAGCTGTTCCCTGAACTCATCACCTGCACATGGCAGTCTTGGTCTTCATCTTCTTGATGTCACGCCTCCACGTGTGAACAGTTACTGTGAGGTTGCATACACTTCACAACCCTATATAGATGGTTACTGCGATTTCGCCTACACTCCCAACTATGTAGGCGGTTGCTGTGATGTGTCCACTAATATGAAGTTTCACTGTGACTGTGAAGTCACACACCAAGTCACAACATCATAGTAGGAGGAGGCTGAGATCTGTCATCATCAAACTCTGGAGCTACACGTCCAGACATTGCTGAGACCTGGTGTGCCCAACCAGACAACACAACACACCAGCCCAGCACTAGAGTTCTCAATTTAAGCAGGAAGGACCAACACATGCAGAGAACTCACAGATCCAATAAACACATGCATCAACTTGTCCATATATGGACAACAAACAGATAAAGCAGTGTAGATAAAATTCCCAGCAACCGACAAGAAGTGAAGTTACATCCAGAAACCAAATCACAGAACACAAAATATCCAACAGGGAAGTATGTCAGGTTGTCGTAAGTTAAAAATAAACAGCACTTAAATATAGGAGACCCATCAAATTATAATCAGCATTAACGTGATTGTTTGGTGTTGTCTCTACCATCTCAAATCACGTGTCACCTCCTGTACAATCTAGAGAATATATTACTTCTACAAACACAGGTAGTTTAAGAACAAACAAGTATGTACATGTCTCTGTCCTCGATGTATTCACAAAATACGATGTGTTCATCACAAATATGCCTCCGGTATCGAATGGTCCCAAATACAACCAAACAGAAGAACTAAATTGACCACCAGCTGGAAGGCATTAGCCTGACAGTACCTGGCCCAGTGGCTCCGTCAGACCAGGCTTCCAGGCATAAAACTGTTGATGGTAATACAAGTGTTGATGGTAATACAACAAGTGTTCATGGTAATACAACAAGTGTTGATGGTAATACAACAAGTGTTGCAGGAGATCACTGCTGTTCAGATTTCAGTTACAGGCGATGATCTCAAATATATACAAATCATCAACATGCAGTCATGCATGCACGCAGCATCACTCACCGACCATGCCATGCTATCCTTGAGGTATGCGCAATCTTTGTACTATAAACAAACACAGACAAAAGACACACAACTACTCAGCTTGATGCGTCTCTTGGAATATCAGGGAGGCCTGTTATTAATTATTTTACAGTATCACATCCAAGACACACCTCTACAGACAGACCACAGACACATCAAGGAGTAGGACAAACAGGCATCTGCACATTCAGATAAGAGTATCTGTGCAGCCGCAACAACAAACAGCCTATCTCAAGGAGATACATGTATCTCTAAGAATACATTGAGATACAGGTCATCATAGGTGCAACAGCATACAGGCATCTTTACAAGTATCCCAAGATACAGACAATTATTTTACAAGTATTCAAAGATAGATATTATATCTCCACAAATATTTAAAAATACAGATACCCAACCATGAATACAGATATGATCTGGTATGGTCCACAGATACAGGAATCTGCACAAGCCCAGAACTACAGTGATGCTGTCAGACATGCACAACGTAACCAGACATTGTGACATGAGCAAGCTGTTGAGGACAAGACAGTAAGCTTGAACACAACACAGAAGTCGAATCTACAAGATCTGATGCTGCTGCTGCTGCAGTGTCAAGACAATCACACCAGTTTGCATTATTCTGAACACATTAGAGACTCATCAACACTGGACAAAAATGAGACTTTGGAAACAAACCAAAAAAAAATAACAATTTCATGTAACAATTTGGTCAACTTTGACAAGCATGGTTACAAAAATGCACTCATAATGAACCTGTGTGTGTACCATGTGTGGATCAGTAACCATCTCAGCAGAGCTCACTGAATACATGTGGTGGAATTAGCTTTTGCCAGCTTGTAGAATTCACATACTGCTGAGAGTCATCGCAGTTATTCCCCCACCCATAACCTTTATCATCTCTCAGCGGGAAGGATGACTTCACTTGGTGAAAGCGGATCCCTCACTGTCTATGTCTTCACCCTGTGACTGTGGACCCCTCACTGTCTTCACTCAGTGATGATGGCTCTGCCACTATCCTCTACCCCACTTCATGGTAATCAAAGACACATAATTGGCAATACGGTGCTATGTGAACGACGGCAATAACATTTAAAATCCACAAAATACAGCAGCATGTAGGAACACCCATCAGATCTGAGATACCCACAAGCCACACGGTGAATGAACACATTATATCAGCAACAGTTCCATGATAAAGTTGAAACAAAACAACAAACAAAAGACAGCAATGAGGTATTTGGTGTCTTGCATTGTGTAAAGGGACCAACCATGAGACCACATGGCAATTCCCAGTTATTCTCAAGCTGTTGTTAACGCATAACTCACAATCCAAGGTTTAGGATGTGATGGCCAGAGCTCATATTGAAATAGCACCTGTGTAATGGTATGAGCTGTCAACAACAATCACACACACATCAGCTAAACATGCAGCCACAATGTATTCATCACAAGATGGAAAGATATGCAGTCTCAGACCTTGCAAGCAGGAACTCCACACACAGCCACATTTATGTAGTGGATAACCACAGACAATTGCATTCAAAGACTTGGACACGTGGCAGATATACGAGACACACAGGTCAACTGTGAACTCCAGTCTATGAGGAACTGCAACAGTTCCCCGACAGCAAAGTTCTTAACACAAACTCAGCACACAAATGCCAAGAAATGTCACTGATGTTGGAGATGTTTAGTATGTGCCAACACGTCCCTGTCATCATTGGATACATGGTGCTCCATGTAAGGGCTAGGACGAAACACTTGACTGTGCAGAGATATAGCCTGAGATGTGACTCAGGGCCATGCAGAGGGAGCTTCATGTCGTGTTAGAACAAGCTACAAGGACATGCCAATGTGAAGGAACTTGAATAATCTAATATGATGGAACTTCATGAACAAGCTAAAGTAATGAAACTGTACATAATCTAAAGTGAAGGAACTTGAACAATCTAATATGATGAAACTTCATGAACAAGCTAAAGTGATGGAGCTTGAATAATCTAATATGATGGAACTTCATGAACAAGCTAAAGTGATGAAACTGTACATAGTCTAAAGTGAAGGAACTTGAATAATGTAATATGATGGAACTTCATGAACAAGCTAAAGTGATGGAACTTGAATAATCTAATATGATGGAATTTCATGAACACGCTAAAGTGATTTAACTGTACATAATCTAAAGTGATAGAACTTGAATAATCTAATATGATGGAACTTCATGAACTTGAATAATCTAATATGATGGAACTTCATGAACAAGCTAAAGTGATGAAACTGTACATAGTCTAAAGTGAAGGAACTTGAATAATCTAATATGATGGAATTTCATGAACACGCTAAAGTGATTTAACTGTACATAATCTAAAGTGATAGAACTTGAATAATCTAATATGATGGAACTTCATGAACTTGAATAATCTAATATGATGGAATTTCATGAACACGCTAAAGTGATTTAACTGTACATAATCTAAAGTGATAGAACTTGAATAATCTAATATGATGGAACTTCATGAACTTGAATAATCTAATATGATGGAACTACAGAAATCGAGTGTCAGAACTTCAACAACAAGCTATGATGATTGAATTTTGAGTTCCATGTAACCATTATGGAAGGAACACAAATCAATGTGATGAAACGATGTAAGTGCACTTTCTGGAACAATCTGAGCATTATTCTGAATGCATACATTTTAAAATGCAAAATATCTTTGACAATGAGAAATAACACTTGTAGAAATAACCATGCTAACAATTGCATATCATCATTCCAGCTGCTAACTCTGAGATCCCTCAATCCATGGTGAGAACCACAAGTGCCATATCCAGTACATGCATGAAGCACAGCAACAGGCATACATTGGTGGTGATCATGAAGGGACACAGCTGGAGATAGTGAAATGACTGACTGATATGTTTAATGTGGAGCACTGTAGCCATCTGGAAGATCTTGTGACTGTAGTGGCATGCTGTAAGCTACTTAAATTATACGGACACCTAGTATGCCCCTTAGTATCTACTTTTCTAATGTCCATTTTACTGCTATAGCTCTGCTCATGATGTAGTCTAATACATAAAAGCTCTTAGCGGGTTTCCCATATATGCCTATTCTTGAAGGATTTGCAAAATTGGTAAAATGTGTAGTATATATTTAGTTGTCTCAATTGTATTCTATATGAGTGTATATTAGTTTTATTGATCAACTACCAGTGAGATAAGCCACACAAAGAAACCCTGATGCAAACAGAAAGAATGTGTTCAGCTGAAAGAAGGTAAAAAACCAATGATTATGAAGATAAAAGGTCACAAGAAAATTCCCTTGACCAACAATCACACTCTCAAACAAAGCAGGCATGCAACCTGCATCAAGTTCAGGACTCCACGCATGAACACATCTGTATTAAAAAACAAAATGCAGCAAATGTTTAGAAAATATATTATTTCTACTCACTGCAAACTCGTCTTGTAATAAAAGAAAATAAACTGATAATGCAATAAATGACGTAAAGTACCATCTCAAGGAGACCAATGATGGTCACACACACACACACATCTGAATAACCGCAGCAGAATGAACTCTGCTCACAGACACCAGTGCCAGACATCGTCCTTCAACATCTGAACCAGATCTCAAATATGAACACATATCTTATATTGTATGTCTTCTGGTGCTCACACAAGAAAAGTCCACAGAAAACGAAAGAATGGGGGTAAAACAAAGGTAAAGTAAAATATTTAAAAATAAAAAATAAAAAAAAACTAGGGTCAGAGAAGAAACAGAATGGGGAGTTGGGGATGGGTCTAGGAGCACAGGCCTCAACATGGCCACATCACAGATTGATTCAACAACAGCCAGGGAGGAGAAGCACGCAATTGAGGCAGAGGGTGTCATTGTTATCACATGATTGCATACTTCCCAGGAGCATCTCACAAAAAGGGTGCTGTCACAAAGCGCCCAGAATGTGCTACACATTGCCTGATCATTTCATGCTCAGGCCAGGTCAGAAGAGTGGCTACAAGATTCACAAATTCTCCACAACATAATCACGAGACAACACTTCACTTGAGTCAAGCCTACATTGTTCAATATTAATGTGATATATCAATGAATCATCATTAGATCATATATCCACGACAATTAATTTAGTTTGTGTATCAATGATAAACATTTTATATATCCATTCTTTCTGCATATATTAATTACTCATGTATTTTATGTTATTAATCAAGATTAAACTTTGAAATAAATTACCAGTAGTTTTTTTTTATTACCAGTATAACAATTATTCTTAATTACTGTGTAACGTCTACAACAAATAAGCCAAATGTCTGTCTGGTACATGATTCTACATAATCATTTTGTGCCAAATCAGAGACAATAGCAAGCAACAATCAATCCATCAACTTCCGTCAGGTCAATCATGTTGCAAAAAAACAAAAGCAAACATGAAACAGTCATGTCTTTCATTTTATATTACTTTACAGAAGAACGAGTGAATTGATGAGAAAATATCCTTTATAAATGTTGTGCCAAATCAAAGACAACTGGAGGCATAAAACTCATTACCTCAGTTTGTGAATCATATTGGGAAAAAAAAAAAACCAGAAAGAAAACAAGAACAAGAAATACTAAAATATATATTACAAAGAAATAGTAATTCTTTCATTTTATATTACGTTACAGAATGAGTGAAGTGATGAGAAAATATCCAGTAATAAAAGTAATTTTGATAAATAATTTACGTCCAAGGCCTCTCCATTTAATGACAATCAAATAACCATACAGAGTAAAAGGAAGCATTTAAAAATATGTCTTCGGTAACACATTCTAGACTTGAGAAAGAAAACCGTGCTTCAAAGCAAATACATTTATTATGAAAAAAAATACCATGATTGGTGAGAGAAAAGGCAATTTCACAAGGCAATTGGCCAAAACACAAGTCACATTTTCCACGAAAGCATACTTTACGCCATACAACAATGAATATATTGTGAAAGGAACGAAACTTAAGGGGAAAATAAACTGATCATATCAAAATAATTTCAAAAGAACATATTTAGAATTAAGGAAGCTTAATACCAAAGAAGACAGCTGAGATGATTGAATACAAGATACAATCATCAAGCTGCAACCTCAAAGTGACAAAAGTAACTTCAGCAACATACAAGATATCCAGTCAGATGACCCAATGATGATAGTCTTGGGAATAGACAATACAATGTGTGAAACCGATTATGTGACTATCAAATTCATGTTTCCAAGTTCTTACACTTAATATGGTTACACAAGTATGAACTGCAGTATCTACCATACATTTTGCTGCTGTGCTGGGCAGGCAGAGACCATTAGTTCAGGAAGGCAATGTGCTTATGAGAGGAAGAATCCAGGCAAGAAACCTGAACCGTTGAAGTTAGAAGATGTTAGTCTAAAAGGCACAGAGCTAGAAAACAAACATCTACAGACAATGATGGTTGCCATGCACCATCCTGCTTGTGACCCATGCTAGAGTAGATGCACAGCAAACAAACTGCAGAAAAAAGAAGGCACAGCAAACAAATTACAAAAAAGAAGGTGCTACATTGATGAAACAAAACAATTCCCAGTGCCAAAAGTACAATCTACATATGTGCCAGGACAGCCCCAGCCACCAGAGAATTCCCTGGTAAAGTCTGCACAGGGCTGTATAACTGGACTATACTGACAAACACACAAGCACAATGAACAGAGAAATGAGGACAGCATAGTTACATGAGACAACCTCACTAAGCATGAGACTTTCACTTAATGCTGTAACAAAATGTATGTGCAAAGTGGCTAAAAGGTGTGATGTCACCACTAACTTGTGCAAACCACAATTCACACACAGCACAGATGTTAATGACATATTTTAAAAAAAGGATGGTATGATCCCCTCTAATTCTGAGGTTGTGGATTTGATGCCTAATCTCAGATAAGGGCAAAACAACCAACAGATTTGTAAACATGTTAAAAATCTCTTGCTTCTTAAAAATACAAGTCAAATTAGAACACTCCCCAGGATAAATTTAAAATGAGGAAACCTACCCACAAAAGAATACAGTATGTGTGATCCAGGTTACACAAAATTCACTCAGTGCTATGAGTTCATGCACAGATTTCCCTTGTATGATCTAAGCAAACTGCAGCATTATGGGGGAAACACTTGAGCAGACTTACAACCCAAACCAAACAATATCTACTCAATTCATTTCTGCTGTACATGTTTTTCTGCACATCTTTTATCAACTATGTTATGTTTACTGCTAGAAACTAACCTGTAAAACTTACGCTGTATACAAATATGTTAAATTATATCATGAACAAACCATCTTCACCTGACCTCTGGTCCTGAAACCTAAACAACTGTAACAGGTAATACGACAATGTACCCACTCAGCTGAAACATTCTAGGCAAAAGCCAAGCTTGTGTTCTTACACATTTAGCAATGATTATTTACTTCTGACAAACATAGGGTACTTGACTACATATTTCTGAACTGAATTAACATGTCTGAACTGAATATAATAATATACCTGAACTGAACATGACATCAAATTGAAACAAGTAACCTGTTGTGAGGTAAATGAAACAGGACAAGAACATCCACACTAGGTAGACTTCCTTTAGAAGCGAGTAATTCCACATCCTCCTTTCAGACCAAACAAATGTATGGGAGTCTTCAGTTGTCAATGTCTTGCTGTAGCACTGGGCAGTTATTGATCCACCTGCATCTTGATAAGAAGCAACAAAATAGCCAGATGGTCAACTATTTCTGCTGTGTTAAACCGAAGATTGGAACCATGGAATTGAATCTTCATGTGCGGTTGTTTAACAGGCATCAGAAATAACCATGTTATACGCAGCGAGTGTTAAATTTTCGGGGGAACTTAATAAATGAGTTAGAGTTGACCCAACATATGACGACAGATGTCCCAGGTACAACTTGGAAGAGGATAACAAGCCTAGCTGGCAACTTTTGGCAGAAGTAAACAAACAGCGTGGTATTGAACCTCAGCAAACTTCACCACTGACAATGCCATCTAGTTCTTAAAAAAAATGGTGGTAATTGTCCTTCAGTAAACACAAGGTTGTGCAGATTGGCTGTTGCTGTTGTCCACGACCATGATGTTGATGTCGCGGACATCAGTGGGTGTTGTCGGCTGCTCTTGCTTCTGTTCATGTTTGTTCGCATGCTGGTTTGGTTGAATAGCTGAAGCCATGCAGGCACAGACTGTCTGGTCCACCTGTTCCACACAGGATCGGATCAAATCCTGGCAAGGGAATAAACAATGACAGCAGTGAGCCACAAGACACCTCACAATTTCACAAACAAATGAAATAACAGCCAAAATATTTCAATACATGCTACCATTAATTACAGGTTTTTACTATGAAACATTAGTGATGATTATTTTAAAAACTGTTCATTTGTATTTAAAGATCTGAATATTAATGTTTATTTATTAAATTCAACCATTTGGTACTTATTATTTTTCCTTGGCAATATACTCAACAGTAAGTCTGGAGAAACAGAAGACACGGGCAGACAAGGAGCACAGAGAAACAGACAAAGCGAAACAGAATGAAAATAGCAAAAAGGAAGGAAGAGACGTAGAGAAAGGAACATGGAGGTAGAAGCAAGACACAGAAAAGAGAAAGATAAGAACAAAGAGATAGTGGCAAGGAAGAAAGACAAAAGAGAAAATTAAGAACATAGAGACAGTGAAGGAAGACGAAAGAAAGAAACAAAGAAAGAGGCAGAAATGAAAGAGAGATCCAGACGGGCAAAAAATGCAAGAGAACAATAGCAATAAAAAGATATAGGGAATAAAGGCCAGAGAGAAAATTGAGAGCAGACAAGGGCAGAGAAGAGAGTCAAAGAAGTACAGGAAAACAAACAGACAGGGAAACATACACAACAACAACCCTGTTTGAACAAACATCATGACCAAGGCTGTACTGACCATTTCAATGCCTGTAATACCATGTAGACTGGTCAGATCCAGATCGAGGTCAGTGTGAGGCTTCAAGTGCTTCAGTGCACAAGCTATGGCTGAGCAGGCAATCATTGAGGGTGGGGTCTGCATGAACTTGCAATCTGTGGATACAGTAATGAGACAGGTGAATCTTATGTCCATCTAGTGGATCTCTACATGAGATGGTCAAGATATATCTACTGAAGATTCAAACTGAAGATCTGGCAACATGGCAGTTACATGTGCTGCATTGTGGACACCAGTGGAAGGACCTAGACCCTAAGGCACAGTGTGCATGTACATAGGAAGAAGAGGAATCAAAAGGAAGCTATGATTCTTGACTGTTAGTTTCATCATCATCTGGGTATCTGGGATAATGGTTACTTCGTAAAGTAGTTAGTGCTTAAATCAAGTACTGTTTATCCTGGAAAATTCCCTGTAGACATTGGGTTGAAGTGGTTGACAATGAAATACCTAAATCCTGGAGGAAACATTAACCCAGGCCTAATCCCTGCTAGTCCCTACAGGCTGTGTTTAATCATGACATAGTTACATTGATGTGAAGTTTCAGAAAACTCAACCTTACTCTGCAGAGATGTAAGTACTTGAACATCAATGCATGGGACTTAAAGAGCTCAGTTTTCAAGGAGATAACTCACCAACCAACTGACCTAGTAGCAGAATCATCCACAAGGCAAAGGCAAGATTTCCAAAATACAATCTGAATAGAGACTGTTCATTAGCTGTCATATACAAAACAAAGAATGGGGAGAGAGGGTGTGGCATGTGGTTGAACGTCTGGGTGAAGAAGTACCTGTGTTGTACAGACTCCACTGCTTCCATGTCGCTAAAGGCAACATTCTCGCATACCTGGCATAGCTACCTGTGACAGCCTCTGCCCGCCCCGGGACCTCCAGCCAGGTTAATTAAGGTAACAGTTCAAGGTAATCTCACAGCACAAGTACAGCTGAGCAAAGTGTTAAAATCGTCAGGAATTTTGCATACACTTGGGTAGCTTTGTGAGATGAGACGGCCAGTTTATTTCCAGGTCATAATGTTTTGATAGATTTTGCGCTGACAGGTGAGCATTACATTTTGATGGTGGGCATTACATTTTGACCAGCTGATTTCCCGGTCTTGATAATCCTCCTGTTTAAACACCCTTAATGTGTGTACTGGAAAACTTTTCACAAGCTGATTTTTTAGGAATAAGTTTCGGCTCATCATACTAGTTGACTGCGTGTACACTGCACTACGTGTCAACACTCATAAAATAGTGACTTGTGGAAAATAGTACAACAGAATACCAGCCGTACCCATATTTTAATAGGGGCGCCTACAGTCTCTGGCAACCAAACCATACACGCTCTAAATGGAGTTGGAATGGAATAAACAAAACGTTGGAGGAGCTCGACAGATGAAAGAAAATACCAACACAGGTCAATGTCTAGACCAAACAAAAAAAAAAAAACAGGATACCACGTCTGTATCTGTGTTTTCCCACCCGACGCTCCTCAGCCATATTTTGTATTTTTGTTCCGAGCCTTATCCGAGACAATTCTGGTAGCGCACCGTATACAATGAGCTCAAACACTGTGTTGAGACTTCTGTCCAGTGAATACAGTGTTCAGTATCATGACACCCCTCCCCCTCCACCCCCTTTTCTCAATGTTCCAAGAGATACGTTCCCGGCACCGATTTTATGAGGCAGCGCAGCTAAACCAATTGCATGTCCCTTCAGGAACGTCGCGATCAGCCCTAGCTTCATTTTCTAGGCAATTTTACGTTAAGTAGTCTACCATTGCTTCCTGAACGAGAAGCCAACATTTACATCCAACCCCTTACCCCCACTATCAGCGCACCGGAAGGCGAAGACGTGATAGGCTAAAAAAAAAAAAAAAGATAATCTCGATCTCTATTAGGGAAAACCTCGCATCACGATGTTGACCACCTCCCGCACCCTACTATCCCGCCATGACTCATGGCATGTATACGGGCCGAGGTCTCCCCAGTTTAGTAGTTAGTCCCCAGTCATCCTGGTATTTAGAGGTCATTATACCAATCTGATGCATATTTTCCAGGCAGCCAGCTATTATTTGGCAGAAATCTGGCGCCGCTACTGACCATAATGTTCTAAGTGGCGGATGTTAAAGTGATCTTTGTCATCCTAGAGAGGGAGAGAGAGAGAGAGAGAGAGAGAGAGAGAGAGAGAGAGAGAGAGAGAGAGAGAGAGAGAGAGAGAGAGAGAGAGAGAGAGAGAGAGAGAGAGAGAGAGAGAGAGAGAGACCATTAGTCAAAAGCGAACGACATTGCCCGTAGCTGCCGACAATTAACTGGTAATGGTCAAAGACTGAGTATGAGCTGATTTTGACTGTTACCATCTTGCAGTTCCGTGAAGCTTCGACAATGAAATATTTGCCATAAATGTTTCTGTGCAGGCAACAGGTCAGATCACCATTCAAATATCTGCACATCGTAGGTGGACGGTTACTAGGCATCTCGAGATTGCTGCGTGCCTCTCTCTACATGATGGTAGTATAGTATTAACTTTAAGACGTATTTTAATTTTTAATGTTATCTTTCTCCTACTTTGTCAGAGTGGCTTACAAAGTCCACCTCTAATGTCAACTGGCCTGGTTGAATTCACGGAGCGGACTGCATGAAAACACTGCACTGAAAGGGCAACAGTTACAACAATGAAGGACAACAGTCACGGCAACATTGAAAGGACAACAGTCACGGCAACACTGAAAGGACAACAGTCCCGGCAACACTGAAAGGACAACAGTCATGGCAACTCTGAAAGGGCAACAGTCACGGCAACACTGAAAGGGCAACAGTCACGGCAACACTGAAAGGGCAACAGTCACGGCAACACTGAAAGGACAACAGTCACGACAAACACTGAAAGGACAACAGTCACGGCAACACTGACCAGACCAAAGGTACTCCCTAGTGGGGACTACAACCCATGGCACAGACACACTGGCTTACCTGTTGCACACAGGGCGGCGATGGTCTGGGCGCGCCTTTTGATGATGTGAATGTCGTATTTGTTGAATGACATCCGATGTAAAACGTGGTCCAAGAAGTCGTTGGGCACGATCGCTGAGAGGTCCCACTTAAGCAGGTGCAGAATCCAGGATTCCATGTCCTGTAGATAGAATGGCATAAGGTCACAAGTCCATCTAAATTAAGTACAACCAAATCTAAATGAGGCAGTGCCCCATTGCCGTGTCCGCCTGGTACAACTCACAGGCATTAAACAACACGGAAAAAAGGAATATACGAAAGAAGCAGAGGTTAGAGGACACACCGGTCTCTAAAATGAGTGTACCTCGCTAGAGAAAAAAATCTTTTCCTCGTGCGCCCAACTACATACCCTACGAAGGTATCATCTTGCATTTATTTCTACAGGTGTCGATAAATAATTCCGAGCTTTTAATTATGATGCAATTTCAATGGTCCCCTAGCATTGCTATACTGCTTCTTAGCAAAAGTACAGGTTCAACTCATAATAGGAGGTCAGAGATTGGAGCAAGGTTTTGGACACTGAACCAAGACCAGTCTTGGCAGGCAAGTGCACTAACAGCCGTGCCACGGCGGCTCTGTATATGTGACCATTGTATAGCTAAGCGTGTATGGAAGAGACAAGAAGATGGTGATTGGACCCCTGATAGACATCAAACCAGTCCTAGCTGGACAACTCAATGTAGGTGTTATTTATGTACATAGAAGAGATACGACTCTCGAGTATCTCTATGTCACAAGACAGAACAGGAGAAACGCTACACAAGGGTGGGTGGTATATAAACATTCTAGGATAGGGGAGGAACGACCAAACAGCATGGGAATGCAACTCTTGGTCATGGAGAGGATAGGCTATACAAGAATGATAACCACTAGAAAGTTTGTATTACTAAAGTGGCTGTACTCGGGTCACTATCTTCCCTATATCACTGCTACACTTCCGCCTTGGTGAAAACTTCCGTACTCGCCTCCGATAAGATTTTCCTCAATACCCAGAACCCCTCACCTGTTGGGAACTGTCGGATGGAAAGGGGGAGGAGGGGAAGGAGGAGACTAGCGAATAGGTGAACCTCCTGGAAAAATCAAAGCAACCTGTTCAAGCTTTCTACACCTGAGCCAGTTTAAAACTGTCTAAGGTCCAGACGGGATTTCCGTTCCCACGACCTCTGGAACTAGTTTATTTTCGCCTGGATCCGGAAACAGGTGCGAGTGCCGGCTCAACATTGGCACCGCCGGTCCTGTCGGCCAGGCTGCGCTAGTCTGGGCTTCCTTCCATCAGCTCTCTCCTCGTGTATGCCCTAACACCTGCTTCTTGTCCCTTCTCGGAAAACCAATCAGTACCAACAGATGAATATAATAGATGAGAACGATAACCCATTGTTTCACACCTGTCATCTGAAATGTTCATGACGTTGCTGCTTATATTATTAATTGTTGCCCAGCTGTTCATGCATTTCACACACATCTATGTCCGTACCTGCGTCTCTTGTTTAACATTTCTTCACCTACTCAAGCAGCCATAGAGAGACAGGAGAGCGGCAGGCACACAAAAATACGTTACGACATTTTCAAATTTCCAGAACACTCTATATATTCGATCTAAACCTTGCGACATGTGCAGAGGAAGACTGATCGTCTACAGAATGGTCAGGAATGCTGGAGTACCATAAACCATGGCCATAAACAGAACCATGGCCATAAACAGATGTAGCCTGATAATGTTCACAGCAGTATCATCTGTAGTTCTGGCGGGATCACAAGAATCTAAAACATAAAAACCTAGTGTCGATTTCCTATTTCTGCTATAGCTAAGGGGTTACACAAATGAAACCTACCTATTGTCACCCATTACTCCTACTCCATACCCATCGCATGTTAACGTGCTAATTACACTAACAAAAAGGTACACAAGCTAAGGCAGTGATTCTCAACCTTTGTTTTTTTTTGGCCCATGCACCCCTTCACCATATGTTCAGAATGCCATTCTCCCCTTTCGTGTTTCCTCCCTATAAATACCCCCCCCCCCCCCAATTCCACCCCTACACGGTAAACAAAGAAAATGGAAGCTAAATTTAATAACACATACTAGAACAAGTCTAGACGTCTACATAAAACGTGATTTGCGGGTCTACTTACGTTAAAACGAATTTAAGAAAGGTGAGAAGTACAGAACTGTAAAGTATGGAGGGAAAAACAATACCAAGTAATCTGTTCTTGTATTAACGCGATCATGAAATAATCTTAATCATCACCCCCCCCCCCCCCCTTCCCCCCGTGAAACCTGAATGGTTGAGAACCACTGAGCTAAGGGATTCGGCTGGGGAGGAAGATTCCGAGAATACTCGATACACAATGAAACCGCGTAGGATGTGGTTTCACCAAGTCTTCCCCCTCCCGGGCAACATTCGATTCATGAAGGTGTGACTTCCAGAAACTTCACACCACGTGACTGTCAGCTGCTGCTTCACGTGTTTCCCCACGTGGGAGGGGTGTGCTTGGTGTTCATTCATGATCTAGTTGCCCCGGCTGTTGTAGTTGTTGGCGACTGTCGTAGAAGTCATCGCCAGCATTATCACTGAACAGTTAACATTTGTGGCGGAGCAAGCGGTCCTTACATTAAATTTCCCCTTTCACTATTTTTGCAACTTTTATAACCGCACCAACCCTTTCAATATCCATAGCTAATACTTTCCCAATGTACTGCGCGCCAGTCCAAGTACTTCAAAAACTGGCCCAAATTTACCACACCCCACTTTAGTGGCTCTCGCAGTGATTAAGATTAAAGAATACTTTTTTGTTCGCATATCCTTTACATGACATCGCTGTCAACATCATCATTTTTCAGCTGATTGTGTATTTCTTGGCAAGATTGCGCTTAGCAGTTTGCCATTGCTTTCTGGGCGGCCGGCTCACATATCCCTATGTTACCGACACGGTGAGAACCGCTGCCGATTCTCGCGAACGTCACGTTACTCATGAGAGTATACGGGATTACGGAGAAAGGCGTAACAGTACTAATCAAGTCAAATGTCTCGTAGTCCATGTCAGTATTTCTACGAATCACTTCTGGTCATAAGTGTGGCGAAGATGGAGATTGTGCTGAGAGCGACGTTCTGTCGGGAATTTGCTGCATTATTACGATGACATTAAGCATAAGTAGTCTGCAACATTCAATGAAAACACGAAAGTGACTTTAGAAGATATGACACAACAACGAATGCAGGTTTCAAAGCGGGATGGCCAAGGAATGAGAACCAAGAGAAAGCCCAAAAGACAAGGATAAAACAGGAAATTGTGAAGTAGTGCAAGTTACAAAGCAAAGACTCTTTTATACCTTAACATCGTGTTAGATCCATATTTGTAAAGCCCAAACGGAATTCGGTGACATTTGGCCAGTATCATGCCGACGTTGTTACTTAAATTGTTTCCAACGGCAAGGGAATGGACACTGGCTATAACGACATCTCTCTCTGTACACATACATGTTGAAATACAACTCGGTTTCCCCTAATAAATAATCCACCAGGTCGTTCCCAGTTCCATGTGTTGATTTTCTTCTGCAGACCCCCTCTCTCTCTCTCTCTCTCACACACACACATGTATCCCCTACAAACACCTGACTTGTTTCCATCCATGGAACTGTGACAGTCAACTACACAGTCACCGCGTGATCGCCACAAGTCAAACATGCTAAATAGTAAAATAGACGTGCTGATAAACAGCAAGCTATTCATTCTTTCGTATTTTTCATTAACATCCTGCTAGATTCTTCTGGGTTATATATACATATAAGTATTCATTTACGATTATCATTTTATAGATGTGTTTCTACAAATTTTCTATATAGAAGCCGTGTCTGCTAAAAAGCAAATATTTCTGGCTATAGAACTGTGCTATTAGAAATTACACTGTTCTTATTTAGTTAACTGATTGAGCACACAACCCGTAACAGATCCACATGAACTGTCGTCTCCCTAGGTACATGAATGCTGACTGTTCCACTATCACATGGATCGCGTCACGGCTAACCATACCTAGTACGTCCGTAAATGGTGTCCCATTCACAAAACCAAATAACAAACTAGCATGTAACACAGACGCCATGGAAACGCTGCATGTGGCGTAGACATTGAGTAAACTGTCTCAGGGCACATCTCCTGCGTGATGGTAACGACCGCATTGCGGGTAGATCAAACATACAAGCCAGACAACCACGTGGTCCCGATATTAAATCGCCTGTCCCGACGGTCAAACGCACTCCCATAACGAGACGCGGTTGTTGCTATTTAAATCAGCTGGGCCAGGGGTTTCCAACTTCCTCTGCCTCAAGTGCCACTTCTATGTGGTGGTTGTATGTCGGGCTTTAGATAATGCCGTGCGGGATGTGAGACTACACACTGATATAGATAGCAGGCTGACAGAGAGCGCGATAGCGCAGTGACTAATTGTCTTGCCTGATGTCATAATGACCATGTGTTTGAATCCATATGGACCTGGTGGATGCACCCTAAGATGGATACTAGGAAATGTCCTGGAAAGTGAAGGCAGCTGGTGTGATACTGACATCCCCCATGGCATGCCATTTTGTCTAAACAATATGGGGCAAGCATCATATACTCAACACACCTCTGGATGTGTGAGAGTCCATTACATACAACAGATGGAGAGTCTTTCAGACATCCATTAATATATACATAGATAAATATTGGACAGTCATACTGACAATTATACAAACACAGACAAATATGGATAGTCATACAAACTGTACAGATAAGCATAATCAGACAATTCTAGACGTACAGGGGGAGAGGCAGACAGACACATGGTACTGTAAACTAAAAGTGAACTTGAATTTTTATCATACTAGCAGACCGCCTTGGTATTTTTTTTTACAAAATAGTATAGGTGCTGGTCGTTCAGAAATCAATGGCAAACTACTGATTCTAAACTTGCCAAAAGATCACAACAGCTAAAAATGCTGGTGTTGACTGCGACGTCCAGTAAAAACTTTTGTATACCACAATATTTTCTACCTCACTTGCTCCCTGCAGTGCAAGCAAAATTGTTCAGTGAAAGAAGAACTTATTTCTCTACACCAGAAGCTTATTGTATGTTTTATGAGGTGGGCTGCTTCCTTTCTTCGCCAACTTGACTACTGCCACAGTAAGAACAACTGTGCCAAACCTGACTCTGAACAGACGTGGACCAGCTCTGAACGGAGTTGGTCCCTCCACCTCCAGGCAGTGGTAGCATGTGGCTCTTACATGCCAGGCAAGGCTAACTATCTGAACTATACACAGCAAATATAAAGAAAATGAGAAATATGTGGGGGGCCACCAACAACAGCTGGTCGTGCACTTGGCCAACTGTAAGGTGTATATCATTGTCTTAGGTGAGGCATGATGACAGCTTACTGTTCAATATTTAATAAGTAGAAGAAGGCTCATATACAACAGATCTGTACCAAATTGTACTCAGCTGCAAAATATATCCACTGTTTAGTGATGAGTAACTTTGTATACTGACTTCTTATTCTTCCTTGGTCATACTTCTTTTGCCGTGAAGCATCACATTAAGTGAATACATTTAATTAGTCAAAGATTAATGACTTACTGCAGACTCTCTAGCAGGGGTGGTATTACTATTAAAATATGCAAAAATAATGCAAATAAAAATAATTCAGGTGCCTGCATTTTTTGGGGGGTTGCTAACACAAGTTTAAAAAGCCAACAGTCAAACCCAGACAACTGGTAATAATGTCCATGTGCCACAGTGACTCCTGCATTTGTCAACCCTGGGATATGGGATATAAATTACAAGAAATGTAACTTGAGATCCTGCAAGGAATCAAAGTATGTCGAGTTTGCATTTGCTTCTCTGCAGTATTTCAAATACCATATTTGTAATATTTCATATTTAAATTTACATATTTAATAACTTGGTGTACCAGTGTTGCCATGGCTGTGAGGTTTAACATGCTTAAACTTTCTCTTCTGACAATGTACACACGCCGGTCAGCTGGACTTAAAAAGTCAACATGTAATCCTTGACTTACGGATGTAAATTACAAGTACCTCAGAAGTCAGAAGGTTCACCTGATAGCAAGGGATACTGGTTATAAGGAAAACGAGCCCTCACACAAAATCAGTCTTGTGTACACACTACAAGCAGCAACTACTAGTGGTTGCAGCACTATATGGACTATGCTAGATTTCAAAGCAAGTGAACACACAAATAAGAGGTTTGAGAGTTCTCCTGGTCAGATAAATATAAAGAAAAATGTACATACCGTAAGATCATCCAATGTGATAGAGTTATCTGTGTATATGACGAGTTGCTCTCCGCTAATTGGGGTGGTCTCTTTCAACTTTGATGCTAAAAACATGCATCCTGCCCCTAACAGTTGTAACCGTGTCCGTTTAATATCCTTTATACAAAGAAATCTGTCTAAATAGTTTACACTTAATGGGAACACCTCCTCCTCCATCCTATGTTCTGAACACACCTGCAATGAGAGAAAAACACTTAAGTGTTACTTTGTTTGAGGTATATGTTTTCATTCTTTGTAATAAACTATGTCACATGTATTGTATTTTCTGTATACCAACACCATCCTTTGCAACGTTTCTGGGTTATAATTGGTATATATAGTGTCTATTGTTTTGTACAATGGAAATGTTTTTCTAATATACACTTGCTATTTCATAAGTGTAGATTATGTCCTTCAGACAGTCATATTATGCTGTCTATGTTCATGTGTGCTGTTAACAACAAGCCTCTGAAATTATATGGGGATATTTGTGTGACGTTGCCTCATTTGTCAATGCAGTTCTTTAGGGCTGTCTACATTTAGCATGTCTTCCATTGCTATAGGATTATTTATCAGACAGTGGGAGCAATACCTTGTGCCACATATATTAAGTCTGTTCCAACTTCAAGGAAATGGATCGTCCCCATTATGCTCCACAGAAGATTAAATGGTTTGGCCATCTGCTTAGAACGCAATCACCATCAACTACCAACACTCGCACTAAACAAAAGAAGATCTGATTCTTCTTCTTCGTTCATCCGGAGTTTTTTTTCAGATGTGATTGCGTTGTGCCTGTTTACAGCAGAGCTGCGTTCTTGCGCCGTTAGGCCGACACATCCGACTTCTGCGGGCATTTGTTGACAGGGTTAACCTTCTCAGGGAGATCTGATTCAAGAGCAAGAGGTCACCCAAGAAGAAACTGGATTGACATCAAAGATGTACAATACTATGGAATGACAGTCACCAACCAGTGCCATCAACTGGGCGCTGGAACGTCAACTATTCCTTCCCATGATGCTTGACGTCAAACATTGAAGATGATGATGATAAGTTTATTGTAGTGGGTCAAACATCCAGTTCATGAACCCCTTTGGAGTTCAATTCCAAGCGTTAATACGATGTTTTATATTATGTTTGTGACATTCCACATTTCTTTTACATTAAAATATTAAGTTACGTTTATTGTTTAAAAAAAAAAAAATTCATCCCTTTGTACATTCTCATTAAAAGCAAAACAGCAATTTGCTTTTTCTTGTTATAAGTTTTTAAAAAAAAACTATTTTCTTGTTAACAGCAAAAGAGCAATATAAATGCATGTCCTTTGTGGCTACCCAACTCTTTTGGAATGGCTAGTTTCTTGTTTTCTCTTTGCTTTCTTCCCATCTCATTTGGCATTACCACCCTTCTGCTTCTACTAGCATCAATCAATACCTACTTCATTTTATTAATCACAAGTCTTTGTCCCGATTTCTGATCCCCCCTCCTCCTGTTGCATGATCTATCCACGACTACACATCCCAGCATAATCTTCTAGAGCTGTGAATCGAACAGCTCCTACACCCCAACTCCAAGACGATATGCATGCACAGAACAGCATGCACTACAACCCCCTTGGGTTATACACGTCCTTTGTGCAAAAAGCGCTGAGAATATTTGTGTAATTAATCGTGCAGCTTGCGGAATTTCAAGGTCCTTGTGTCTACTCCGGCCATATTGGAGTCGGGCGAAAGTGGCACGACAAGGCAAGGTTAACTTAATGTGATCTCTAACAAGAAGGCGTCAGAACAAATAAACCTTTTAATTATGAACATGATGAACATGAAACGTGGACAATCGACAGAAACAAGTCAAAGTGATGATGTGGCTTGGAAAATTAGTTTAGTGACGGAGATGATATTGATACTCACTGAATTAACCTTTAATAAAGTATTTATCGTTTAAAACGTGTTTTGTCGACTTAAATAAATGAAGTATCCATCATTACACTTTACGTAGCTTATTCAATAGTAGTTATTTGATTATTTTAAAGACGTGATCTTTACTAAGTACATAACATTCATTACATCTATCATACAACTTGTCGTTTCCATACATACCTCGGCCATCCATTCCGTGACCATTTTCCTCATGTACGGTTGAATATCACTCTGAACACAATTAAAATAACATGTATGTGGTAGATATTTATCCTCTGTGGCCAGTAAATTAGTTAAAACTCGGTTGTCATTGATTAACACGGGATCTAGAAGGGCTTTCTTGGTCTGCCCAGTAACGTCTGTCTCGCAACATAGAAGAGATAGATGCTGCTCCATGTTTTACTCGAGGGAAATTTTCACAAAATACACAAGGAAATATCGCTGTACTCCCGTCTAGGATCTTACTCCAGAATGGTCACTCAACCGACTGACCACTTCAATAAATATGAGGTAGAATTGTAATCACTCGGCAGTCAGGATGGAGTGAGAAAATTGCTAAATACGACAGCTGCTTCCATGCAGCCCTTTATATGCAGACGTCCATTTATTCTACAGCTTTAAGCCGCTAACCGTTATTGCGCATGCGCAGTGGCTGCGTTTCGGGGAGAACATGAAATTTCATTTCAAATGTCATCTACTTTCTTTAACATGCACTTGTGAAAGTCAAATTTATCCCTCTGTTGCAATTCTAAACATAATTTAACATACACGAGCATATATATTTTGTAATTTTTAAGTATTCTTTAAGAATTATGTATTTTTCTTCTATTTTAAGGGGCGTGTAGTTAATATTCATGAGTTGGCGAGACCGGCTCAGCTGTGAGCAGGGCGCTGGGTGGTCGCGGGATGTTTGCCGATGGACTACGGTAAGAGAGGGGAAGATGGATCGCTGCGCTGTTGGCATGGCCTGTACGAATCTCCAAAACCCCCTTCAAATTTGTGCGTTTTGTAAAGTTATGCTTTTCAGCTCAGCTTGGCTTCAGCTTTAAAATACACGCAAATCACAGTACATTGTAAAGCTTTATTTTCTAGGCTGGTAAAAGCTATGATAAAATTGCTTTGCTATGTACACATGTAAAAGTGATTATTTGTAAATAGCAGTAAATTTATAATTGTTGTGTTAAAGTGTTGTTTATTTTTTATATATTAAATTATTAATATTTGTGTTTTTATGCTTATCGATTAAAATTACATTCTGGTCCTCTAATTTTCGTTTTTCATTTTATCACTTGCTAGTTAACGATTTTGTGTTTTGTCTGCCCGATGAAGGTTTGATACCGTAATATTATTTTGTTCGCATTTCTTCATATTGCAATATCTTCTTCTTAGTTCACCCTCAGACATAAACATAAATATATCAAACACGGTCAGCTTAAACTTGTTGATATACAGTGTCATACAGTTTGTCTTCAAATGGAGCGACTGTGGGTTAAACTAGTTTTCTCTGTTCTGCATATGTTGGACAATTCTGCAAGGATATCATTTTAGCCGTTCCACAGTTGCATTCATCAGCATCTTCTAGCTTTAGTTTGTTAAAACATGTAATATTTTAGCACGTAAGCAAATTCACAAGATTGGATTGGACACATTATATGCCGTCTTTGTGGTCACAAAGATCCACAACAAATGATGTACTTGTGGTCGAAAGGATAAGAGCACTCGCTCTTAAACTTTCGGTGTGTTATGGCGAGATGGGTGGTTCAATCCCTATATCGACGTTAATTTGGACATAAACGTTCACTTCTCGTTCAGACACCAATATTAGGCAAGGCTAGCTATCTGAAGAACTGTACACAGCAGATATAAACAAATGGAAAATGTGTGGGGGTCACCAACAACAGCTGGCCGTGCATTTAGCGAGGCATGGTGACAGCTTACTGTTCGATATTCGCTGATTAGGGAGACAAAGATTCACATACAACATACATGCTGATCGGTACCAAGTTGTACTAAGCTCCAAAATATATCCACCGGTTACATACTGTTTAGTGATTAGTAACTTTGTACTGAACTTTATTCAAACTAAAAAAAAAAAAAAAGTAGTTGCATGTCCTTCACAGGACGTAGCAGTCAACCCCAGCATTTTGGCTGTTCGTGATTCCTGGGTAAGTTTTACATTCAGTGGTTTGTCATTGTTTTCTATACCGTTAAAAAAAAAAGAAGAATAAAATAAACCAGCACCGCTGTGTTTCGAACCCGGGTATACGGGATTACGAATCGCACCCATAACTCCTTCGCCACGCTGACCGGCTTGTTCAAACTACTGAACGTACAATTGCCTAGAAATCCTAACCTGGGGTTAATTGGAAAGTCCTGCTAAGGACATACACCATTAATAATAAAGGCACCTCTCTTTAGTATCAACTGTATACGGCTGGGGGTGATTCCATAGATTTGTTATCACGAAAAGAATCCCATTTAGAATGGGGTTTAAACCCTGGAGCACCCGACCGTCAATACCGTGACCATTTTCCACATGTACGTTTGAATATCACTCTGAACACAATTACATTAACAAGTGATGAGTTAGCTATTGTTTAGCTCAATGTCCACATCCATGTGTATAAAAATATTTCGACTCACTTTAGATCTTTTGCCTTAAACTTTTCTCTTCATTATGTTTATTTCCTTCAGTAAATTACCATATAATCCCGTATATCCACGCGAAGAACACAGCTGCGCGAGATTCGGCAGCGGATCGCGTCGGGTTGGTTACTTGCGGGTTATATGAGCCGGTCGCTCAGAAAGCAACGGCAAACTACTGAGCGTAATCTTGCCAAGCTGAAAAATGCTGGTGTTGACTGCAACGTCCTGAAAGGGATATGCAACTTAGAAAAACAAAATTACAACCCTGTCATCAGCCCCCCCCCCCCCCCCCCCCACCACACACACTATCCCGTCATTAGCACCGCACATAACCTCGTCATCAGCACCGCACACTGTCCCGTCATCAGCACCTCACACTGTCCTGTCATCAGCACCACACACTGATTCATATGATTTAAAGCTATTCGGCATGCGACGATCAATGTGTCAATATCACGCCGACCGCCGTTGCTTTCCATTTAATTTTCTGGAACGCATTTAAAGTTGGATCTACATTGCAGCCGGTGTCACGTTTAAGAAACATCTCCGCCTCGAAGGGAGTTTAAACACAGGACCTACTGGCAACCCACTGCCCTAAAACGTCTCCGGGTAAGACCTAAGCATCTCCTCTTCTTGTGGCTGTCACCTCCCAATGGAGTATTGACTGGCAAACGTCTCATGCTAAACCCTGTGCAGACCAGTTCGTGGTTGACTGGATTTTACAGCTGAAGTCTTCTACGAAATAAGTGAGCCGGTTCCGCACCAAACTCCTTAATTGTCTCTTATGCATGATGGGTAGGTTACAAAGTTGCTATTCTTTGCTTTCCACATGGGCCCTGGTGACACAGGAAAGGGTGAAAAGATGTGACCTACAATCTTATCTTCAGTTTTAAAATTTCGTTTACTATCTATTTGTTCATACGATGGTTCCTATCTATTTGTAATTTCTTTCTGTCAGTAGCGATTATATATATATATATATATATATATATATATATATATATATATATATATATATATATAATATATATATATATATATATATATATATATATATATATATATATATATATATATATAATTCTAGATTGTATGTGTGTTGTATTATTTCAAAGAAAAAGCTGTCTTTGGTGTCAACTGTGTAAGGCTGGGGTGATTCCGGAGATATGTTATCACAAAAAAGAATCTTATTTAGAAGGAAGGTTTCTTCTTCTTCTGCGTTCATCCGGAGAGTTTTTTTTTCCTTCCGGACGTGATTGCGTTGTGCCTGTTTACAGCAGAGCTGCGTTCTTGCGTTCTACACATCCGACTTCTGCGGGCATTTGTTGACCGGGTTAACCTTCCCAGAGAAGGAAGGTTTGAAACATGGAGCACCGATCAGACAGATCATGGTCTATATACATGCGTTGAAGGGGAAAGGGTGTAAATCTGTTGTAAACACAAGAGTGTCTATTGTGTCATGTTTATGATAACTGCACACTCACAGCTATTTTGGAGGTTTAGCGAGCTTTCAAATACAGCAAGACACATCGTACATCTACAAGAACAGCTTTCATCTTTTGTGTAGGCACTGAATAACAGACGACAGGATGAAGAATAGGCTTAGGTGGAGATACGGGGGGAGAAGAAGAATAAGAAGAAGAAGAAGGAAGAAGAAGAAGAAGAAGAAGAAGAAGAAGAAGAAGAAGAAGAAGAAGAAGAAGAAGAAGAAGAAGAAAATAAAATGACACAAAGCAGAACACAGGTCGAAATACCCATTTGAACACACACACACACACACACACACACATACACACACTTTATGCATACGCATATACAGGCATATTCTCACACCATGTTCGTTTGTACGTGACAGCTTATTCTAGTGCACTTCCCCGACATATGACAATATAATATAATAATAATAATAATAATAATAATAATAATAATAATAATAATAATAACACAGGGTGTATATTTAATGAATGTAAGGTGTTTGGAAATACTGCCGTTCTAAGTTTTGTATTCACCCTCTGAGGAGTTTAGTTTAGTTGAGTTTAGTCGACGGATCAACATCACGGCACACGGAGAACCTCAGCTCAGTGCACGAACTCCGTAGCACCGGCGAGGATCTGGCAATATTTTGGGTAGATTTTTAACTCGAAATTTTGCCCGGGCAGCGCCATTAGGCTACTCTTTTTTCATTGCCAACTGCCAAGGGATTTGTTACATGCGCAATAACACACACGGGCGTCCGATCTCACTACCCAGAGACCAGGGGAAAGTTTGTTACTAGAAGTCCACGTGAAAAAATCCCGGCCCTCACCGGGGCTTGAACCCGGGACCTCCAGCACTAGAGGCGGACACCATACCTAGAGACCACTCAGTCCCCCTCAGATACAATCTGAGGTGTTAAATGGCCAGTCATGACCGCCCACGCTTACCGTCATGGCATATGATAGATGGAGTTAATGCAACATAAAAGGTGAATACAAAACTTGGAACGGCAATATTTTAAAATACCCCACTCTCATTACAAATCCACCCTATATATTAATAACTGACCAAATAGTTGGAATCCTAACCTAAATGAATTAGTAATAATTCTGCGTTCTATGTAAAAATCTACTATGCAAGTTCTTTATGTCTATTTGAATAAAAAATCAGGTAACGTCTCCACAATGAAGGTTGGCTGCAATGGACCTCAACACGGCCAGTCTCTCGCCTTGATTGCACATTATATCGAACTTCTGTTCGTTCATCCTTTGATGGACTAACTTAATGTTGTCGTTCCGCTTGTTTCGTTGTCTACCTATTGCTCGCTTGCCTTCAACCTTACACTCTAGTATCGTTTTTCAAACATTTATTATAAAAGTGTTGTCTTTTAAATTGGCCGAAATATTTCACTTGCCTCTCTCTTTTTTAGAATTTCTTTCATTAACTCTCTTTTAATTTTCAGTTGTCTAGAAAGTCTGTATTTGATTGTGTTTGTTTCATGAAATACACATTCTTCTGTTTATCTGCATCTTTGTTTCTATTCTATTGTTGGAGAAGAAAAAAAACATCCACATGAAAAATTTTAGATAAAGGGATATAACCATGAAAATGCTATTAATAGAAATCAGAACGATCAGGTCGCGAAGATTTGGTGTAACCAAAGGGGCGGCAAGCAGCCAATCAGATTGGCGGAAAGTAGGGCAAACTTTCTGCAACACTTTATAGCGATATGAATGAACTGGCTGCATTCTGTCAGGTGTGAATGAAATCCTTAACCAGCTGACTGTCGTTCGCTTTTAAGATCCTCCCATTTGGTGATAGTGATCAATAAGGATGGGATTTAGGGGCGGAGTTTGAACCTATATAATCCTTTTCTAGTGTTAAGTTAGTTTTCCTTTTGTTCTTAGCAAAGCACAGATATAGACAAAAATACTAATTCAAAACAATTTTCCCGATACTTAATTGAAACAATTTAGTTAATTTGATGATGATGATGATGATGATGATAATAATAAAAATAATAACCTCTGAAGTCGGAATTGGCTCGCCTTAAGGCGAGGCACTCTGGTAATAAGGAAAGCTAATCCACATGCAAAAATCAGTCTGGTGCATTAGAAGGGTAGCTCGTGTATGAACTACGCTTGAGTTCAAAGCGTGCGAATGCAAAAAAAAGTATTAATAATGTCTGAAATCTTTGGAGATGTTTTATAGAAAAAAAAATTTGTCATTAAGCATAGCCGACGATGGGTAACGTTGTAATATTCTGCTATGGTAATTTGGCGTGTCCAGCGTGTGCCGCGTGGTTACACACCCGCTTCACACGCCAGTGATCCGGGGCTTGTGTCCGGGTCCGGTCAGGGATATGCACTACTGGCGAGCTCAAACGAGAGCGAAACTCGAGTATAGTGCTTCCATATTGACGTGGATAGGCCTTAGGTTCACACCAGAATACGATCAGCGTTGCCAGTAGTGGGTTGTGCTCAATATTTAAAAAATATTTGGCTGCATATCCTTTACAGCATGTTGCAGTCAACACCAGCGTTTCTTGACTGCTTGTGTTTTCTTGGCAAGTTTACGTTCAGTAGTTTGTCATTGCTTTCTGACACTCATACCATCGAATGAAAGCCAGCGCAAGGCGGTCTGATTCCAAATCGTCGGCGTGTTTCAAACGCGAAGAATTTTATAGAACAGTGGTTCTCAAACCTTATTGGCCCATATACCCATTCACCATATGTTCAAAATGTCATTCCCCCCTCCCTTTTTCGTATTTCCTTCCTGTAAATCCCCCCCCCCCCCCCGGGGCCATACACTGTATACGTAAAAATGGAAGATAAATTTAATAACGCATTCTAGGAAAAGTCTAGACGTCTACATAAAACGTGATTTCTACTTTCGTTATAAAACGAATTTCACAAGGGCGAGACGTACAGAACCGTAAAGTATGGATGGAAAAACAACAACAAGTAATCGGTTCTTGTATTAATGCTATCTTGAAATAATCTTAATCCCACCCCTTCCCCTTGGAAACCATAAGAATCCCCCCTCCCCCAGGGGAGAGGGGGGGGGGGAGTCCCTATCGGTTTAGAACCCCTGTTATGTAAGAATGCCCAACATTCCTTGGACAGCCAACATCTGAACATTTTGAGAGACGCTGAGTCGCAAAGTCAACTTCTCACAAACATCAGAGAGAGACAATCTTCATTTTTTGGGTTTATCTTATTGCTTTAGTGTATATTGTGTGAATTCTGCAGAATGCACCTGGCGAAAAGCTTGGGCGGTCATGTTTCGCCATCTCACTCAATCATCAGAGTCGGGATCAGCTCTGTGTTCTTGTCTCTACCATACCACGTGGCCAAGCCATCCAGGTATTTACTTCTCTGCCCTCTACTTGTTCTCTTCCCTTCGATCTTGCCAGTTGTCACTAAGTTCTCCAATCCATTTCTTCTCATAACATGTCCAAAAAAATTGTGACTGTCTACGTCTAGTTTCACTAATCAGTTTACGATTTTCATTTGTTTCTTGTAGGACTTGGTAATTAGTTCTTATGTCTGTCTATGGTATTCTGTGCGTCCTCAGAAACTAAATTTTCACAGACATCAGAAGGTTTTCAGCTTGTCAGATCATTGTCCAAGTTTCACATCCATACAAAAGAACAGGCTCTATGTATCCCCTCAACACTCTTTTCCTCGTTTCAATTGAAATGTTTTTATTGGTCTGAATGTTTTTCATCTTGCTAAAGGCTACTTTCGCCATGGCGATTCTTGTTCTAATCTCTTCAAGGCATCTCCCATCAGATGTTATGACTGTTCAGAGATAATTGTATCGATCCACTTGTTGAAGAATATTCCCATTTACTTGTATATTACATTGTGGTACTTCGTTCTTCCTAGTGACGACCATAACCTGTGTCTTTTTACAATCTAATTCTAACCCCAGCTGCTCACTGTGTACAACAACCGCATCTACTAAATGTTGCAGATCCTGCGCATTGTCTGCAATCAATACTGTATCATCTGCATATCTAATGTTATTGATGTTTCGTTCTCCAATGCTGATTCCATTTATATCTTCTACATTTCTGAAAATATTTTCACTGTACAGGGAAACAAGTTCTGGAGACATAACACATCCTTGCCTAACACCTCTCTTAATAGGCTGATATTGTCCCACTTCATTATCAATCCTTAAGGCAGCTTGTTGTTTCCAATATATGTTTTTTGTAAGTCTAATGTCTTTCCCATCAATTTGTAGATCTGCAGCATATCCACCATGTTGACATGTCTACCTCTATCAAAAGATTTTGTGTAGTCAATAAAGCAAAGATGTATATCCTTGTTTACTTCTATAGAACGTTCAATAACTATTCGCAGCATATACAGAGCATTTACTGTACCCTTTCCTTCTACAAACCCACATTGTTCTTCCCCTATTTCAGGTTGTAATTTCTTCCTCACTCTTTGCATGATAATTCATAGCAAAATGGTACCCAAACCATTTCGTAAAAGACCAACACAAGGCGGTCTGTTGCCAAATCGCCCGCAGCTGTGTTGAGTTGAGTTGAGCTAAGAACTGACATCAGTGCACTCAGGACATTCCCATACGCACTCCGTCCCCTCGTTCAACAGCCAGCGAAGAGTCATACTACTAATCGTTCCCACCGCTATCTGATTGAAAGTTCTCCTGGTCTTCCCTCTCAGTTTTGAGATTCTACCAGAACCTCTGCCAATCCCCCGCAATCTTACCCTTTCCACATACGGGTTCTCAGCTTGTTCCTCCACCTTCTCCACCTGATCCCGCTGGCGCACGGCCACCTCTCCCTTGTCCATAGGTAATCTACCACCAAGAGATGCATTCCCTGCCAGCCTATCAGCCTGTTCATCCCCCCCCCCCCCGCATAGCTGTGTTTCTAACGCGGGTATGCGGGATTATGAACAGCGTCCGTAAATCCCTCGCCACTAAGCCGGCAATCATGACTTAAAAGTTGTTAATATGGCAGCAGACGTGTTGTATTATATATTAATTAGGGGGGGGGGGTTACATGGGGGTAAACTACTGTATGTAAGCTCATGGCAGATACAGGAAGTCACTTAAGCTCATCCCATCACACTTTATCATATAACCTCTTCAAGGCCATCATTGTCAGCTACTCTGGTTGTCCAAAGTATTCGCAACAACCGTCTCAGAAACCAATTCCATGTTGCATCCAAGCGTTTCCTAATTTGTTCTGTAACGTTCCATAATTCGCTGCCACACGAGAAAACATTTCCTATATGACATTTCTGCACTTTTATTCTTACGTTCAATGATAGTGGGTGAAAGCATAAGAACATTTAATTATCTGGAACATACAGTAGCCGGAGAGATACTGACAACATGTCCCATCTACCGCTGATGGGTCTGATAATGTGGGGCTAGCGCCTTACGTTCACTAGATAAATGAGACCTTATACCCACGAGATCTATGAGACCTTATACACAAGAGATCCTTGAGACCTTATACCCACGAGATCTATGAGACCTTATACCCACTAGATCTATATACCCACGAGATCTATGAAACCTTATACCCCACTAGATCCATGAGACATTATACCCACTACATCTATGAGACCTTATACCCACGAGATCTATGAGACCTTATATCCACTAGATCCATGAGACCTTATACCCACGAGATCTATGAGACCTTATACCCACTAGATCTATGAGACCTTATACCCACGAGATCTATGAGACCTTATACCCACGAGATCTATGAGACCTTATATGCAATAGATCCATGAGACCTTGTACCCACGAGATCTATGAGACCTTACACCCACTAGATCTATGAGACCTTACACCCACGAGATCTATGAGACCTTACACCAACGAGATCTATGAGACATTATACCCACGAGATCTATGAGACCTTATACCCACGAGATCTATGAGACCTTATACCCACTAGATCTATGAGACCTTATACCCACGAGATCTATGAGACCTTATACCCACGATATCTATGAGACCTTATACCCACGAGATCTATGAGATCTTATACCCACGAGATCTATGAGACCTTACACTCACTAGATCTATGAGACCTTATACCCACGAGATCTATGAGACCTTATACCCAAAAGATCCCAAGACTTTATACCCACTAGATCCATGAGACCTTATACCCACTAGATCCATGAGACCTTACACCCACGAGATCCGTGAGACCTTAAACCACGAGGTCTATGAGACCTTAAACCACGAGATCCATGCGACCTTATACCCACGAGATTCCACGAGACCTTAAACAACGAGATCCATGAGACCTTAAACCAACGACATCCATGAGACCTAATACCCGCGACATCCATGAGACCTAATACCCACGAGATCCATGCTTGCTTGCTTGCTTGTGTTCGTTGGCTTGAGCTCCAACGCGAAGTCCTGTATATCGGATTAAGGCATCCTGTTGTCCAACATCAGTGTGATGTCATACAGGACCTGAGGTTTGCGTGAGTATCCGTTGTCCCATGTCTGGCTTATTGGTGTGCAGACTGGTGGTTCCTCGCCGTACAGGCAGACACTCTCCGACTTCGGAGGAATCAGCGATCCTATTGACTTTAGCCAGGAACCCGAAGGGACCTGTTGCCCAGGACACTCGACGAGGACGCGTCAATAGGTCTTGGCCAGTATATAACCCGGCCCTGGTGCCTTGGAAACACCTCTGCGTCCCACGAGATCCATGAGACCTTATATCCGCGAGATCCATGAGATCTTACACCCACGATACCTTATACCTACGAGGTCCACTACCTAATACCCAAGAGACCTTATACCCACGAGGTCCACTAATCTTATATACCCACGAGATCTACTAGACCTTATACCCACGAGATTCATAATACCTTATGTAGGTCCGCATGGCCGAATGGATAAGAACGCGTGTTCTTAAACATTCGGTGTGCTGATCCAAGGTAAGCGGTTCAACCCCTACACCAGATAGTTGGACTAAAATGTTGACATGTCGTCCTTGACTTGGGGACGTTAATTACAAGTACTTCTGAAGTTGGAGTGGGTTCGCCTGATGGCGAAGGACATGTTAATAGGGAAAGCTAACCCACACGCAAAATCCAGTCAGTCACTACTATAAAATACTGTGTATGGACTACGCTTGAGTTCAAAGCGAAAAAAAAAAGAAAGAAAAAAGGCCTTATACCCACGAGACCCATTAGACCTCAAACCCACGAATCCTCACCACATGAACAGATTTCCTACAGGTTGCCATTACCATCCGAGAACATGGCAACTAGCTATAGAAGAGATCCAAAGGAAATCGCGAGATTAAAAGCGAGTTAAAGCAACCCTGAAAGCCACGGAGAGTCCTCGACAACATCCCGGCTAGTATTCAACTTTCCAACTTGTGGCTTCACTTAGCGAAGGTTGTGTTCACACTTTGTAATTTGATTACGTCGCTAGTGTTGGTTCTCTCCGTTTCAAGGGCTGGGGTTCTACACAGAGCCTTATTCAAAGTGTCAGCGGATTGCATTGCAGAGGGATGTTTGCAATTATCGTCGGCTTAGTGGACCAGAACGCTCGCTGGAAAGACGCAGACAGACTGGGGAGCCAGCCGATAGCCGCTGGACAGATAACTCCGTGTTGATTGTAAAAGAGCTTTCTTATATCAGACAAATGCTTATCCTTTCGGGCTGGATAAGATAAAGTAAATATAGAGATAGATAACGATAAAGTGGAGGTGTGATACCGATTTTAGGGACTTGGTGTTCATACATTGTCATCAACTTAAGGAGTCTTGCTGATTGTCTTGGGTGATCGTGTTTAACCGTATTTGGCGTATTTCCAAAACACACACAAACACACACACACACAGAGCGAGAGAGAGAGAGGCAGACAGACAGACATAACAACGTAAGTAAATGGGTAGCTAGACAGACAGACAGACATACAGGCAGTCAGATAGATAGACAGACAGACAGACAGACAGACAGACAGACAGATAGATAGATAGATAGATAGATAGATAGATAGATAGAAGATAGATAGATAGATAGATAGATAGATAGATAGATAGATAGAGAACACACACAGAGAGAGAGAGAGAGAGAGAGAGAGAGAGAGAGAGAGAGAAAGGACGATAGCCGACAGATGGAGAAAGAGCCAACAGAGAGAGAGAGAGCGAGAGAAAGAACGGGATAGCTCTCAGAGAGAGAGAGAGAGAGAGAGAGAGAGAGAGAGAGAGAGAGAGGGGAAGAGGGAGAGCTCGCAGACAGACAGAGAGAGAGAGAACTAAAGGGAGAGCTCGCAGGGAGAGGGAGAGAGAGAGAAAGACAGAACCCACAGAGGGAGAGAGACAATTGAGACAGATGTTGATAAAATGATAGAAAACCCACACAGAGAGAAAGAGAGCGTCCATGCGGAGAGAAAAATGGAGCATACGTAGAGAGAAAGAGAGCCCACAGACACAGAGAGAGAGAGAGAGAGAGAGAGAGAGAGAGAGAGAGAGAGAGGGAGGGAGCCAGCCGCAGAGAAAGAGAGAGCAGACAGAGAGAGAAAGAGAGAGAGAGAGCCCGCGGAGAAAGAGAGAGAGCCCGCGGAGAAAGAGAGAGAGAGAGCTCACAGAGAGAAGGAAGCGACAAAGAGAGAGAGAGAGAGAGAGATCACACAGAGAGGGAGAGAAAGAGAGAGCTCACAGAGATAGATGGATAGATAGACAGAGAGAGAGAGAGAGAGAGAGAGAGAGAGAGAGAGAGAGAGAGAGAGAGAGAGAGAGAGAGAGAGAGAGAGAGATGTTTTCACTGGGACACTACCCACAAAATTATATGCTTAAATCGATTTGTTTGGCTAGTATTGCTGTTTCTTCTTTTCTCTGGGTAGTCAAATAGTTCAATAACTGATAAGCTTTTCAAAAAAGACATTTTGTCAAATATTTATTTGGTCACACTTGATTTATTTAGCTTGCATGTGGGGGAGGAGACTGCGTTGCAAGAAAGTGAACATAGTTTTATGGTAAATACTGGAATTCGGCAACATATCTAGCCTTTAGAAGTGTGTTATTTTTAATTTCATTGTTTACCTGGTAATGGTCACTACGGGAATACATTGTTTTGAACACTAACAGCAACTACTACTACTGCTACTACTACGACTACTACTACTACTACTACTACTATTACTACTACTACTACTACCACCATCACCACCACCACCACCACCACCACCACCGCCACTACCAGTAACCCCATTCTCACGCACACACACCAACAACCATCGCCTCCACTTTTAGAACTTTGATAAAGAAATTCGGTCATTCCTTGACAAACAAGATGTTTATCGATATCGCGTGGCATTCACACTCACGAAGTTACCACAATTGACAATTATCACCAAATTTATGAATACTTTGAATATGATCACCTCTTGCCCTATATTCTTTTCCCAATCGCAGAAACGTAATTATGTTCGATCTCGCGCTACTTGAATGGACTGACCTCAATTTCTGTGATTTATTGCGCCATGTTTCCTATTTTCGAATGTGTTTTATTTAGATCTTTAAGTTAATCGTGGCTGATCGTGCTCTAGTAAAATTTACCGCCCACTTGTCGTTTTTTTTTTTTGGTTTGTTGATTCATTCATTGTCGATCTGTAATAGGTATGATACATTTAATTTCCTAACCGAAATTGTTTGTTCTGTTTAAATATTGGTTGGGGAAGGGGTAGCGAGCAGTGGGGAGAGTGGCGGAGTTGCGGAAAAGGGGGGGGGGGGGGGTGGAGATATTTGACGATATAGGGGAATCACGTCTGTTAATAGACTTATTTGGTTTTGATATCGACGTCTTCCCTCTGACGTATCTCCTCCTTGTCATGGTAGAGGGGCTTGCGTGTTCCAATGTCCCCAAGAGCTATGCCGACGGTAGCACAGATGTCGGACATGTCAAGGGATAGCGACCAGACCAAGACAGACACACGCCTGCTGCCATGCAGGTTGACTGGGGACAGAGTCAAAGACACGCAAATTCATTGCCCACAAAGTCCGATTAAGGCGCACCATGATACTGCATTCTTGGTCCAGACACATATTCTACGACTCTCACCTGAGGGATATGGCTGAATGCTTCTAAGTCAATATCCTCTGGATGTGAGTGTCGGGCCAATACTCACCCACTGCTAAATGGAGGTGAAATGCTGAGCCTGCTACATGCCTGGTCCCGACACTTGCTCTACGGCTCTCAGCCTGGCCGTTACTCGCTCTCTGCTGCATGGAGGTAAGATGCTGAGCCGACAGCACATGCAGCCTACCTCGTGTGCGGCAGCCTACCTCGTGAGCGTTACTGAAGGTGGAAGAAGTGTCCCAGACGCACGTAATGGGTACGATGCAAGTCTGTAGTTAAACTCATTGAGTGAGCGTTGTCAAAGGTGGAAAAACGTCTCATTAACACGAAATGGAACGCTTGGCTAGCGAATCCATTACGTGGAAGCCCGAACCCAAAGCTTGTTGAGTGGATGTCGTCTGCAGATTGACCGTTCCTGATTTGTGCAGGAAGCGGCCAGTAGCGAACGAAATGCCCAGTACATGGAAGTGAGGAATTAAAGCAGCCATGAGCAGGACGTGGCGATTCCTAGGGTGAGCCCAGTCTCACAGCGCTATGTGCCGGCTATGCAATTAGGGATGGCGGAATGGCGGGGAATGCCCATGGACTACCCCTGCCTTCCCTTGATGGTTGACCGTAAAGTATTCGGTCGTTTTAACTTGACCAGTAGAGATGTGGATGACACCACAGCAGTAAATGTCGAAAGTCCCTCGAAACCACGGAAAGGCAAACCCGTTTACCAAACGCCCGCTGACGTCGGATGTGGCAGCCTAAGGGCGCATATAAAACAGGCACAACGTAAAAACGTCCGAGTGATAGTGGAATGTCCTTCGTGCCCGGAACAGTTCTGACTTTCTTGTCTTCCGGGCACAGCGTCTCGCACATGCCCGAACCGAAAGCTTGCTGAGTGGACGCCGTCCACAGATCGACTGTTCCTGGTTTGTGCGGGGAGCTGCCTGTGGCGAACGAAATGCCCAATACATGGAAGTGAGGAATTAAAGCAGCTATGTGCAGGATATGGCGATTCCTTAGGTGATCCCGATACCAGAGCGCTATGTATCGGCTCTGTAATTATGGAAGCCTCCTTGGATTTCGGATAGTGTCCATGGACTTCCCCCACCTTTCCTTGAGGGCTGACCGTGAAGTCTTCGACCGTTCTAACTTGACCAGCTGGGATGTGGAAGGCACCATAACAGTGAGAGTCCCCCAGGACGGCTAATCTGGTTTACAAAACGCCCGCAAAAGTTGGATGTGTTGGCCTAAGAGTTTTTGCCCAAGGGTGCATAACGAGACACACCGCAATTATGTCTAAAAAATAAAAAAACCCGGATGAACGTAGAAGAAGAATATCGATGTCTGATGACAGATACTAATCTGTTGTTGTTGTTGTTGTTGCTTGTTGTTGCTTGTAGCTATATCCCCGGGAAGTTTAACCCGGTCAACAAATGCCTGCAGAAGTCGGTTGTGTCGGCCTAACGGCGCAACAGGCACAACGCAATCACGTCCGAAAAAAAACCAGAAAAAAAAACAAAACAACTCCGGATGAACGAAGCAGAAGAAGAAGTTTGTAGCTATTATTGTTTGTTGTAGTTATTAATATTTGTTTCTTGGTATTGTTGTATGTTAATGTTGTTATTATTGCTTGTCGGTTTGCTGCTTGTTGTTGTTATTGTTGTTTGATATTGTTGGTGTTATTATTGTTTGTTGTTGTTGGTTATTGTTAATGGTGTTATTAATATTTTTATTTGTTGTTTGTTGTTGTTGTTTATTATTGTTATTTGGTATTGTTGTTATTTTTGTTGATTTTGTTATTTTTGTTTGTTTCTTTTGTTTCTTGCACTGAAATGATTTTTGCGTGTTATTCTTTTTCCCCTATTACCAGTGTCCCTTGCCATCAGGTAAACCCACTCAGACTTCAGAGGTACTTGTAATTTACGTCCTCAAGTCAAGGATGCGACGTCAACAATTTTAGTCCAACTGTCCGGTGCGGGGTTTGAACCCGCTTCTTCGGCATCAGCACACTGGATGTTTAATGACGATCGCACTGATTCATTCCGCCATGCTGATCTCCACTCTCCCAATGACCCCAAGAGCTATGCCGAAGGTAGCGTTGCTGCTGGTAGGGTCTCCCATGTCGGACATGTCAAGGGAGAGGAACCAGAGGAAGAGATACAAACCTGCTGTCTTGCAGGTAGAGTGGGGACAGTCAAAATTAGCTGCATATCCTTTACAGAACGTCATAGTCAATCCCATCATTGTTTTGCTGTTTGTACTATCAGCTATCAGTTATCAGTTGGGGTATCTTCATTACACTCCGGACAGGTCCAAAGGTGCTCAGATCCTCCCCCCCCCCAGCATATGAATCAGCGTTTGGTGGCTAATAGTGCCAGTTCTGTGTTGGTTGACGAGGCACCTCGTTTTCCCGATGTACCTCTCGTGTCTGGCCGTGCCAATTCTTACTCCCAAGTCTTTCATCCTGGACAGCGATGTGGATTCACTGCCGTCAAAGTCCTCTGTTCTCGACATATCTTTAAGGACGTTAATAACGTCGGCACGATCCATGGGCTGGCCATCTACAGAGGGTGCAGAACCAGCCAGTTTATCAGCTCGTTCATTTCCCTCGACTCCCGCATGTCCCGGGACAAAGATGAAGGTGACTTTACGGACAACAGACTTCCGCAGCGACTCAGTCCACTGTCTACGTACAGATCCAGCTTCGACCTTCTGTTTGTGATTTCTTGGCAAGTTTACACTCAGTAGTTTGCCATTACGAACAGCTTTCTTTGGTTGAAACATCGTGACGACTGGAAAGATCGAGGGGAAGAGAGGCAGAGGCAGACCAGGAGAAATGATTCTGGATGGACTGAGACGGTGGCATGGAGGAATACCATCAGCAGAGGTGATCCAGAACACAAAGGACCGAGATCTGTGGAGAGACATGAACGCCTACGCCAGCTGGCAAGGCACTTGATGGTGATGAGTTTGCCATTGCTTTCTGGACTACAGACCCTGATACTATTGTATGGAAACCAGCGCAAAGCGGTCCGCGGGCTGTCAAAGGCTAGGGAAATTTCTTGTTTGAAATCTGTTTTGCTGCGCCACAGGCTTAATGAAGCAGTGCGACGCAATTCATCACACAGAGATCAGCATGGCTGAATGGATTAGAGTCTGGTTCTTACATTTCCTGTGTGCTGATGCTGAAGCAGCGGGTGTAACCCTACTCCAGTCAGTTAGACTAGCATGTTGACTTCTCGTTCGTGACGTGGGGACGTAAATTACAAGTACCTCTGAAGTCGGAAAGTGTTCACCTGATGTCGAGGGGCACTGTTAATAAGGCAATCTAATCCGCAGACAAAAATCAGTCCTGCGCACTAGAAGTAGAAGCATGTGTATGGACGACGCCTGAGTTCAAAGCGGGCGAACGCAAAAAGAAAAAAAATGAAAAAAATGAGAGATAATTTTCGAAAGACTTATGGAGGAATTGTTCTGCACAGAAATGGCCATGATGATGATGATATTAATCCATTCTGTAAGTTGCAACAAGAACCCACACATCACCATGCATGGCCGTACAGCACCGGCGGCCAGGTTCCACAATTTATCCAATCAAAACCCGACCTCCCCTCTGCCGTGCGTCCACCTTGACGAGGTAGAGGGGCTTGAGCGTTCCAATGACCCCAAGAGCTATGCCGACGGTAGCACAGCTACTGGTAGGGTCACCCATGTCGGACAGGTCAAGGGAGAGGGACCAGACGAAGTGACGCACAAACCTGCTGCCTTGTAGGTAGACTGGGGACAGTCAAAGGCTAGGGAAAGCATCCCGAACAAATGCTTGTCGAAATCGGATGTACTGAGCCACAGGCTTGACTAAGAAGTGCAACGTAACTTTATCATTTCATGATGCCACAGATGAAAATTAATCGTTATGGTGCTAATCCCGTGAAGTCCCATCAGGCGGTGATAGTGCCGGGCCCCGTGCCTCGAGGGGGTCCACCCATGACTACTGGTGGTCACCTTCCCCTGTGCTGTGGAGTCAAGGCACAGAGGAGTAGGTTAAGAGCTATTGACCAAACACCCCGGACACTCAACATACTACAATGGAATGCAGAAGGAGTTTATAACAAGAAAGCCTCCCTAACACAGCGTCTTCATAAAGATAGAATAGATGTGGCATGCATTCAAGAGACACACCTCAACGCCAATCGCACATTTTCAGTCGAGGGATATCAGGCCACACGTTTCGACCGCGAAGGACACAAAGGAGGAGTTGTAATACTTACACGAAATACAATACCTTGCAGCGAAGTATCTGTGATCTCTGACAACCAAACGGAAATTATAGGTGTTGATATAATGATAAAGGACGTGAAAATAAGAATTTACAATCTATATAGCCCGGCAGATAAGGATCTTACACTCTCAAACATGGAAATAACTGACACAAATTGCATTGTTGTCGGAGACTTTAATAGCCGTTCAGAAAGATGGGGATACCCAGATACTGACAAAAGAGGAGATGAAGTGGAGGACTGGGAAATAGACTCAAATCTCCATCTACTTAACAAAGCGGATGACACACCGAGCTTCTACTCCAGAAGATGGATTACCACTTCTACTCCAGACTTAGCTTTCTGCACAGGAGACATCCTCCACAAAATCGATCGCCATGTGCTGGACCAATTAGCAGGTAGTGACCACAGACCAATCAAGCTTGTAATAAATATGGAGTATGTTCCACAGGAGCAAAAGCCTTTGCCCCGTTGGAATTACAAACGAGCAGATTGGGACAGATTTGCCATACTAACAGACAAATATTGTGAAAACGTAAATACACGATATGGCAACATGAAGCAAATGGTGGAAAGTCTAAACAGAGCAATAATACAGGCGGCCACTGAGTCTATTCCAAGAGGAGCAAGGAAAAATTACAAACCATACTGGACTGAAGAACTACAATTTTTGGAGGACAAAGTTGAAGATGCTAGGAAGACCGCAGAGAGAGAACAAACAACTGAAGCGAACATCTCTCTCAAAGCCATCTCAGCAAAATATAAAAGAACAGTAAATCAAACAACAAGAGATTGTTGGAGGAAAAAAACAGAAAACCTGAATTTTGACAGGGATGGAAACAAACTATGGAAACTAGTGAAAGCCATGAACAATGAAGGACCTAGAAACAAACAAATAACAATTAAACAAGGAAATGCCTTGCTTACAGGAAAAAAGGCTGCAAATGCACTAATGGAACACTATGCCAGTGCAAACCACATTGATATTACAGCCGAACAGAAGAAAGCAATCAAAGATAAACAGATACATCATACATATACAGAGACAGCAGCAGAATATATGATGGCAAATCTAACAATGGAAGAAATGGAACAGGCAATGAATACCCTAAAAAAGAAGACATCACCAGGAAAGGATGGAATCACAAATGAAATGCTAATAGGACTAGGCACTAAGGCAAAAAAGAAACTACTAGCAGTCCTAAATTACAGCTGGAAGAGGGGAATAGTCCCACAGGCATGGAAGGAAGCTATACTAATACCAGTCCCAAAGAAAGGAAAAGACCTGGAAGAACCAAATGGCTATCGACCTATCAGTCTTCTTAGCTGTGTAGGAAAATTAATGGAACGCATTATCAATGGCAGGCTAACATGGCATCTGGAAGAAAACCAACTCTTAACACCTCACCAAGCAGGATTCAGAAAGTACAGATCTACTGAAGATCAAATAACCTATATAGCTCAGGAAATAGAGGATGCCTTCCAAGAGAAAAAGCACACACTAGCAGTCTGGATAGATTTAGAAAAAGCATTTGATAAAGTATGGAAGGAAGGACTGAAAGTAAAACTGCAAAAAATGCATGTTTGCGGGAAAATGTACAAATGGATCAGCCACTACCTTGAGAACAGAACTGCCAGGACAAAAGTACAAGGACAAACCAGCAAAATGATGCTGTTGGAGCAAGGTGTCCCCCAAGGAGGAGTTCTTTCACCAACATTATTCCTAGCATATATAAACGACATCACGGAAAATTTTCCAGCCAGAGTACACACATCATCCTTTGCAGATGACCTAGCCATATGGACATCTGAAGAATATATTAGTACAGCTAACAGCAGAATACAGCAAGCCCTATTAGCGCTAGAGGACTGGTCAAAATCATGGCTAGTGAAGATAAGTGAGGAGAAAACAACATGCACAGTGTTCTCCCTCTCAACTAAAACTCAGCAACCTAAGCTGGTATTGAATGGAAAAATATTGCGCCATGAAGAAAATCCAAACTATCTAGGAGTCACCTTTGATCGTCGCCTGACATGGAAGACACAGGTTGAGAAAAATCGAACAAGAGCAAGGCAAAGAATGGCAATCATGAAAAAGCTTGCTGGTACAACATGGGGAGCAGATGAGAAAGTTCTCAAGAAGTTATATACTGGACGGGTGAGGCCAGTACTGGAATATGGCATTGCAGCTTGGGCAACAGCAGCTAAGTCAAACTTTAACAAAATAAGTAGAGTCCAAAATCAAGGAATGCGAATCATAACTGGAAGCCTGAAGACAACGCCTATTAATGAATTAGAAAAGATCACTTGTTTACAACCAATGCAGGATAGAAGAGATAGCAGAGCCCAGCAACAAGCAGAAAAATTTAGAAGATTGACAGACCACCCTATGTACAACAGATTTAATGGTTTTGGAAAGGGAAGACTGAAGCGTAGCAACTTTGTAGAAACTGCAAAACGAAGGATTAGGTCAGATCCTATTCTTAACATATCAACAGTCAAGCCCATACACAATGCACACAAGTTCCCAGCTTGGAGACAGCAGCAACTGCCTGAGATGATAGAAAACATTCCTGGTATTGAGAAAAAGAACACTCAGCATGAAACCGAAAGAAGAGAAATAACCCTAAACTACATAAAAGAACATTACCCAAGCAGGAATTGGACCCATGCATATACAGATGGATCAGCCAAAAATTCAATAGAGAATGGAGGAGGAGGAATTCTCCTAAATTTAAAAAATGGAGCGAAAAAAACACATTCAATGGCAACTGGAAAATTTTCAAGTAACTTCAAAGCGGAGGTAGAGGCTCTGAAAACTGCAGCAGAAATGCTCCTGATGGAGGAAAATAAAGAGAAGCAAATAGCTATCTTCACAGATGCAAAGTCAGCTGTCTCAATACTGAAGAGCAATAACAGCACAGAACTAACTGACCTAAGAGCAGCACTCCATGGTCTATGCCAGAAATCCAAAAAAGTTGTAATACAGTGGATCCCATCACATTGCAGTATACCTGGAAACGAAGAGGCTGACAGACTGGCAAAAGAGGGCGGACGACTACCACAGCCTGACATAGACATAACCTATAATGAGGCAAAGAGGTTGATAAAAAGCACTTATAGAACCAAATGGGAATCAGAGCATCCAGGCCATCAGAAGGATGATGCATATTACAAACTCGACCGAAGAGAACAAGTAGCAATCTTCAGACTCCGCACAGGACATAACAGGCTGAAATACCACTTGTTCAATAAACTAAAGATAGGAGATACCGATGAATGTAATTGTAGAACTGGAAAAATGACAGCAAAACATTTGCTGCAGGATTGCCCAACGTATGCAGAACAGAGAAAGATATTTTGGCCCACACCTGCTTCATTTGAGGACAAGCTCTATGGAGATATCAACAAGCTAAAGTTGACCGCAGATTACTTTAACTATATACAGGTTGACATTTAAAGGTGCATGAAGACCCAGAGGCATGAAATGGAATATTGCTTGGATAGCAAATCCATTACGTGGAAAGTCCAAATCAAAAGCCCATTGTGTGGGCTTCATAAAAGGTGGAAAAGTGTCCTAGTGGCACGAAATGGAATATTGCTTGGATAGCAAATCCATTACGTGGAAAGTCCGAATCAAAAGCCCACTGTGTGGGCTTCATAAAAGGTGGAAAAGTGTCCTAGTGGCACGAAATGGAATATTGCTTGGATAGCAAATCCATTACGTGGAAAGTCTGAATCAAAAGCCCACTGTGTGGGCTTCATAAAAGGTGGAAAAGTGTCCTAGTGGCACGAAATGGAATATTGCTTGGATAGCAAATCCATTACATGGAAAGTCCGAATCGAAAGCTCACTGTGTGGATGTCATCTGCAGACTGCATACTTCTGGTTTCCGGAAGAACAGCCTATGGTGAACGGAAGGCCCAATATACGGAAGTGAGGCTAAGCAGCCATGTGCAGGACGTGACGATTCCTTGGGTGAGCCCAGTACCAGAGCGCTATGTATCGGCTCTGCAAGAATGGAAGCCTCCTTGGATGGCGGGGAATGCCCATGGTCTGCCCCTGCCTTCCCTTGAGGGCTGACCAGGATCTTTGGCTGTTCTATATGGACCAGCTGGGATGGGGGATAACACAACAGTGAGAGTCAAACGTCCTAAGAAACCCCCGGGAAGGTTAACCCGGTCAACAAATGCCCGCAGAAGTCGGATGTGTCGGCCTAACGGCGCAAAAACGCAGCTCTGCTGTAAACAGGCACAACGCAATCACATCCGAAAAAAAACTCCGGATGAACGAAGAAGAAGAAAACCCGACCTGACATGGAAATTTGCATACAAGATCGAACTCGCCCAGTCTTGCTTCGGACAAGATCGATATCTTTCAAAAAAAAAAAAAAAAACGTACACGAATTGCACATAGGTGTACGGTGAAGAATGTATTTGATTGCAGTATCGATCGTATCCTGCAATGGCATTTAGGTCATGAGCTACTTTTACGAAGTCGTGTTTATCTGTTTCTTAATTCTTTCTGACCGATTGTTTGTTTTCGTTCTGAGTTCATTTCGTTCTTACTCATGCTGGAAATGAGTTTCAATCTCCTTCTCTTTCTCCTCCTTCAATTCATTTTTGTGTGTTTGTTGTTTGTGTGCTGAAGAAGGCTTTGGCAGCAACGTCCATTTTATTACTTGTTGAAGTGTTCTAGTGAAGCTTACCATCTACTTCTAGTCATTTGGTGAATTATCTCTTCTCTTCTCTCTCTTCTCTTCTCTTCTCATCTTATCTCATCTCATCTCTTCTAATCTAATCTCATCTCATATTATCTCATCTCTTCTAACCTCATCTCTTTTCCTCTCACCTCATCTCATCTCACCTCATGGCTTCTCTTCTCTTCTGATCTCATCTCATCTCACTGTGTTCCTCTTGTACATTGCAATGTCGAGGTGAATTATAAACACGGAGAGTGCCCGCTTATGGGCGTCATGTATCTAGATTCCCATGGAGTCTGTTATTCCATCTGCCCATCGTTTACATGGTCGGCCACTTCTTCTGGTTTCATTTGATCTGTACATGATTGCTTGTTGTGGTATACTGTTAGTTGGTAATCTTGTTATATGGTCATATGACCAGCTTAACTTGTTGTCTTCTGATAAAATCTAAAACATACAAACAGTTAGGTTTATGTATTCATGCGAAAAGGAGCGAAAGTGCCGTAGTGGTCTGGAAGGATAGTCCTGATTCTGCTGGGGATTTAAGCCGGACATATGTTTACAGACAGACAGACAGACAGAAGACCAGATAGAAAGACAGACAGAAAGACAGACATACAGACAGAGAGACAGAGGGGTGGGCAGACGGACGGACTGACGGAAGGGCGAGCGGACGGCCAGACAGACAGACAGACAGACAGACAGATGGACGGACGGACGGACAGACAGACAGACAGACAGACAGACAGACAGACAGACAGACAGACAGACAGACAGACAGACAGACAGACGGACGGGCGACGGACGGAAAGACAGACAGGCGGACGGAAAGACAGATAGATACATGAATATAATAATAGATATAACAGTAATAATAATAATAATAATAATAATAATAATAATAATAATAATAATAATAAGAAGAAGAAGAAGAAGAAGAAGAAGAAGAAGAAGAAGAAGAAGAAGAAGAAGAAGAAAAAGAAGAAGAAGAAGAAAAAGATGAAGAAGAATCCAGCTTAATTCTATATAGAATATCTATATATCTACCATAGACCGAAACAAAAAGTCACAAAGATCTGTCTCAAGAAAGAAAGAAAGAAAGAAAGAAAGAAAGAAAGAAAGAAAAAGGGGAAGGCACACGGCAATTCGTCTCGTTAATCACCAACCACACCTACAACACCACATAACCACATTCCCATTGCCGACTGAAGACCTTGAAATAAAACCGCTCTCGTGGCAATTAAACAGCGATAACTTGTCATCTGGAGGCAGTAAGTGGCCTTTCGCCACAGAGTCACTTCAACCCCCAGGCCAGTAAACTGGGCCGTCTGGTATTTAAACAATTCCTTTGTCCGCATTTGGACTTTGGAACAAGTGTTTCACTCTTGGCGATGTTATCTGCAGTCCAGCCCATTTGGGTGTGAAGGACGTCTTCCACATGGTCAGGGAAACGGCTGAAAGTTTCCATGGGCATTCAATGGGAGATACACATTTCATTTCAGGGGTTGTTGGGAGGTGTTGGGGCGGGCGACGCCTATGTCCAGAACATTCTGGAGGTTGTGGAGATAGCTAGTTCTTCAGGGTAAACCGAAAACAGTGTTGGAGAATGGAAGAGGTTTATTATTATTGTATATTATGATTACTTTACCAACATTTTATTTTGTACTTTACATGGATATAAGACGTCAACGATGTCGAAAGAATAAAAGCGCGAACTCTTAAACTTCCGGTTCAATCCTTTTTTTTTTTTTAAATTGCATATTCCTTATAGGACGTTGCTGTCAACACCAGCATTTTACTGCCGTTGTTGATATCTTGGCAAGTTGATTAAGGAAAAAGTGTCTTCCTAAATGGGACATCAAAATGAATAGAACCAATCTAAACAAGTCAATGTATTTGAGTATTTTAATAATGGCAGATGGAAAAAGTATTAACTTCCTTAAGGATAGAATAGTCCAAGTAAGATGACGAATATTCTCGGCTATTAATCTTTGCCATTTCAAGTGAGGAACATAATTCTTTAGAGCTATATTGAGCCATCTTGGTGTACGGAAGCAGATTACAGACAATTAGTAGAGAAGTGAGGAATTATGTTTTATAAAATTTGCTTTTATAGAAGACAGATGAGCACATTGTGGACAGATAGAAGGAGCAACGAAGGTATCTTGAAAGAAGTTAACTCACAAAAGAGAACTGGCTACTTGCATCTGAATAAGAGTCACATTCTTTGGGCATGTCACGAGAAGGAGGAAATTGGAGCATGTCGTGACAACAGGGAAGTTGGAGGGGAGTAGAGGCAGGGGGAGACCGAAAGAAAAAAATATTTACAGCCTGACATCATGTCATGGAGGAATATCAATATCAGAAAAAAATTGACAGCACACGAAACAGATCACCAACTTCACAGGGCATGCACTATAAGAAGTCATGCAGTAATGAACTTTGCATATTTCGACGCGTTTAGAATGCATATATTATTGTTGCTTAATAGTAATGTATTAAGTGGTGTGTGAATGGAATCATTTATGAAAGGCCAGAGACAAAAAATGCAGAATACCAAACTGGTCTGAGTGCTCAATTTTTAATCCCTTGAAAACAAAGTTCGTTCGCACATTCTTTACAGATCTCGGCTATTGATGTTGTGATGAAATTGGAGTGGGTTCGCCTGATGACGAGGGGCATTGATAAAAGAGAAAGCTAATCCACACGCAGTACATTACAAAAAAAGAAGAAGAAGAAGAAGAAGAAGAAGAAGAAGAAGAAGAAGTAGAAGAAGAAGAAGAAGAAGAAGAAGAAGAAGAAAAGAAGAAGAAGAAGAAGAAGAAAAAGAAGAAGAAAAAGAAGAAAAAGAAGAAGAAGAAAAAGAAGAAGAAGAAGAAGAAGAAGAAGAAGAAGAAGAAGAAGAAGAAGAAGAAGAAGAAGAAGAAGAAGAAGAAGAAGAAGAAGAAGAAGAAGAAGAAGAAGAAGAAGAAGTAATAGTAATGCGTGTATGGATCACGCTTGAGGTCAAAGCGTGTGAACTCCAATTTTAAAAAAAAAGAAAGATATTCCCCAATGCCACCGTCTCGGTTTATCCGTCCAGCCTCTGACTCTTCTACCAGTGCATTTTCCAGTCGTCACGTTTTCCCATACATTTTAAATAACTTACATTTGCAAGAGAGGATCAATATTGAAAAGCAGCAGACAATTTCGGGAATGTTGTGTAAAGTAAAGTAAAGTAAAGTAAAGTAAAGTAAAGTAAAGTAAAGTAAAGTAAAGTAAAGTACGAGTAAGATGGCAAAACATGACCGCCCACCCTTATCGGCATGGCACATGATAGATAGATGGAAAGCAAAGTAAAATAGAGTAAAGTAAAATAGAGTAATGTAAAGTAAAATACAGCAATGTAAAGTAAAGTAAAATAATGGTTCACTGTACATGTATTTAGATGTATTGTGTATATGGTGCTGCCTACATGTTATAGACCAACCGGTACTCCGGAGACGATGTGGTCAATATCAAGCCGGCGGCCTCTACTCTCCAAGACATGTCCTGGTAATGAAATATGAATAGTCTCCCCACATTGACACACACTCAGGTACGCTGGTGTACATGAAGATCTATTCTCTCTCCCTCTCTCTCTCACTCTTTCACTCTCTGACTCTTTCACTCTCTCTCTCTCTCTCACTCTCACTCATACTCTCTCGCTTTCTCTCTCTATCTGACGCACATGCGTATCTATTATCCACTCGCGCTCGCACACACACATCCATTGTCTGAAAGAGGCTAATGAAAGTACAACATTATATACAATTATAGGATAGAGACAAATAGCTTCCTTGGTCACATAAATAGAAGAGAGGCACCGGAGAACATCGTGACAACTGGAAATATCATTAGGGAAAAAGGTATAAGAAGACCGAGAGAAATGATGCTGGAAGGAATGAGGCGGTGACATGGAGGAATAGTCATCAGCAGGGTTGATCGAGAACACCAAAGACCGTGATCTGTGGAGAGACATGAACGGCTACGCGCCAGTTCGTAGGCTGCGTGATGATGATCTCTCTCTCTCTCTCTCTCTCTCTCTCTCTCTCTCTCTCTCTCTATCTCACTCACACACACACACACACACACACACACACACACACTTACACACGCACTCACATACACTCAGACATACACATACGAAGATTTATTAAACTCAACACACACACACACACACACACACACACACACACACACACACGCCCAGAGGTTAGTATGGTCGCCGGGGGTTAATGTGCGCGCGTTTAAACCCCCGGCGCGCTGACGGCGTGGATCCAAACGTTGACTTCTCGCTCAGAAAACAATGACGAAATACTGATGCTTAGTAAATCAAGCTGGGGTTGGATTGACAGCAATGTCCTACAGAGGACAAGCGTCATTTCAACACACACACACGCACAAACACACACACACACATGCACACCCAAACGCTTCAGAAATTGACTATAAGGAAATCAAGCAGAAATTGACTAGCCCAGTTTAAAAAGAAATGTGTCCATGTCTTTACACGACTTTGCCATCAACCCCTGGTTGATTTTCAATCAATTGTACGTTCAGTAGTTTGCCATTGCTGTCTGAACGACAAGTCAACGCAAGACCAGCCAAATGCCGGTGCAGGGATGAAACGCCAAATTCGCCATCAGGGCACCGGAAGCTGAAGACCGAGTGCCCCTATCCTTTCGATCAGCCCACCCCCACTTTGTGAATGTAGTTTATTTCACCTCCTCCTCCCCTGTCCCTTTTCCCCTCCCAGTAAACAACCGGCCGGCGAGGAGCACGCTTCAACAAGCATAGACCCCTTGAAAACAAACAGAACCGCCACACGGACTCCTATACCTGTCTCAATAGGTGTTCGTGCCCGCAGCCTACGATTGCTAAACTAACCACAAGTATTCAATTTCAGGTATAACACCACTATGGACTTTGCAGGCCTGCAGCTATTCCGCATTGGTAAATAGTCAACAAGGACCAATTTTGTCCTGGGGTAAATTCAATGTTTGAACACGTTACAGGGGTGATTTGTTGTCCTGTTTCAGATGCCTGGTCAATATTTCGGCGCAGTATGGGTTGTCCATTCGTGAATGTGGAGACCGTTTTTCTCGGACACCGTTTAAATGTCTAAAAAAACCATGGCTGGGGAAAGTTCCTCGGGCATTCTGTGTCTTCTTTCGTTCGCTTGAAATGTATTGTCTATATCTGCAGTGTTGCTAACTCTGCGGCGAAGAGGCTATGGGCGCAATTCTTAATCCCTCATACCGCGTTCGAAACACAGTTGCGGGCGACTTAGAAGCAGACCGCCTTGCGTTGGTTTCCATACAACGGAATGAGAGTTGGTTGTTTAGAAAGAAATGGCAAACTTCTAAACGTAAACTTGGTCAGGAATCACAAACAGTACAATACAAATCTCATGAGCCTCTATTCGAATTTCTAATTGCTCGTTCATTGTCCAGGCTCCCAAGCCATATCCATCCATCATGTGCCATGCCGATAAGCGTGGGCGGTCATGTTCTTCCATCTCACTCGATCACTAGAGTCGTGGATCAGCTCCGTGTTCCTGTCTCGACCATACCACGTGGCAAAGCCATCCAGGTATTTACTTCTCGGTCTTCCCCTTGGTCTGTTCCCTTCGATCTTGCCAGTCGTCACCAAGTTCTCCATCATTTCTTCTCATAATATGCCCAACAAATTTTGACTGTCTACGTCTAATGACTCTAATCAGTTTACGATCTTCATTTGTTTCTTGAAGGACTTGTTCATTGATTTTTCTGCCTGTCCATGGTATTCTTTGCGTTTTCTTCAGAAACCACATTTCCACAGTCATCAGCTGTTTTTCAGCTTGACTGCTCATTGTCCACGCTTCACATCCATACAAAAGTACAGGTTCTATGTAGCACTTCAACGCTTTTTTTCTCGTTTCAATTGATATCCTTTTATTGGTCAGTATGTTTTTCATCTTGCAAAAGACTACCTTCGCAATGGCAATTCTTGTTTTAATCTCTTCAAGGCATCTCCCATCAGATGTTATGTGCCGAGATAACTGTATTGATTCACAATATGCCCATTTACTCGTATATTAATTACATTGTGGTATTTCCTTCTTCCCAGTGATGACCATAATCTGTGTCTTCTTACTATTCAGTTCTAACCCTAGATGTTCACTGTGTGCAACAACCGCATTTACTAAATTTTTCAGGTCCTGTTCATTGTCTGCAATCAAGACTGTGTCATCTGCTTATCTAATGTTATTGATGTATCGTCCCCCAATGTTGATTCCTTCCATATCTTCTATATTTCTCAAAATAGCCATATAGTAGTGTTGAATATACGCAACATTTGACAATTCTCATTTTGAATACCCTGTTAATATCAATAGATGTTACAACTGATCTCATGCTGTTGCACGCATTTTTGGTCATTCCTATTCTCTTTTTGATTTCCATTGCACTTCTGCCATTATTTGTTATTATATGTCCAAGATAGGATAAACTTGTTACTTGTTCTAGTATCTCTGTTTACTGCGATATTCATTGTTGACCTTTCCTTTTCACTGCTAATTATCATAGTTTTCGTTGTTTTGGATGTTAATATCTAAGCCACATTCTGCACTATGCCTGTTTACTTTTCCCACTAGTTTTTGTAACTCTTGCTCGCATTTTGCTAGCAACACTGTAACATCAGCATACATAAGGTTGTTTAGATTCTTCTATTGATGTTAAGTCCAGGCAGTTCGACTTTTTAACAATTATTTCTGTACAGTGCCAATCAAAAAGTAGGCTTGGACCTATAAAAAACGGCGGAAAATAGATAGAGGAGGCGTGTCACAATTATGAAATAAAAGTTGATAAAATGGTAGCATCATTATCAAATTGCATTGGCACCTTTCCGTCTTGACAGACGATAGTTTGGTACATTGTACTTTAAAAAGGCTTAATAACTACGATCCATGGCGGTGGCGAGTGTGGCTGGTAAGACCAATTCTTGCTGCAAATGTTTGCCCACAGTAGGTGCATGTGAAAACATGGTCATTTCCACCATTTTGCGCCATCTTACGTCTCTCACGCTCTGTGTGTATCTGCAATCATTTTCTCCTTTGTCTTTATTCCATTTCTGATAGTTGCCCTCCATGCAACACGTTCAGCGGCGACGTGCTCCCAATGTGCATTATCAATGCCTGTATCAATCATGTCCCGCTTACACACATCTTTGTATCGTAGTAGAGGCCGACCCTGAGATCTCCTACCCGTCTGTAATTCACCAAAAAAGATATCCTTTGGTATTCTACCATCATCCATCCTTCTAACGTGTCCTATCCATCTAAGTCTACGAAGACTGAGCATGGAGTACACCGTCACACAACCTGATCTTTCCAATACTTCAGTATTTGTGATTTTGTCTTGCCACTTAATACCAAGTATTCTTCGTAGACACCGCATATGAAAGCTGTTTAAACGTTTCTCTTGGCGTGAGTAAGTTGTCCAGGTTTCACTGCCATAAAGAAGAGTACTAAGGACACAGGCTTGGTAGACGAGGACTTTTGTTTTGGCAGTAAGCTTCCTGTTCTCCCAGACTCTTTTTGCTAACATGTTCATTGTTGTTGCTGCCTTGCCAATCCTGATGTTGATTTCCTGATCGAGGGATAATTTGCTATTTACCTCTGATCCTAGATATGTAAAATGGTCTACTATCTCCAGTTCGGCGTCGTCAATAAAGATTGATGGTACACCATGTGCACCTTGTGACATAATCTGTGTCTTCTTTTTGTTAATTGTTAAACCAAATTCAGAACAAGCATTGGAGAATGCAGATAGTAGATGTTGTAATTCTTCCTCAGAGTGGGTCGTAATCGCAGCATCATCCGCAAAAAGCAACTCTCTGATTAGTACCCTGCTAATTTTGGTCTTGGCCTTCAATCTCTGAGCATTATAGAGGCCACCATCTGAGCGTGAGTGAATGTATATACCATCATCCTGATCACGAAAGGCATATTTCAGTAGAAGTGAAAAGTATATCCCAAAGAGGGTGGGGGCTAGCACACAGCCTTGCTTAACTCCACTCTTGATTTCAAACTCTTCTGAAGTTGAGCCATCAAACTCAAATTATCAAATTATATATCATTATACATGATTTTTAATTAAATTCAAATTATTATATAAAAGTATTATATATCAAATTAAAGGTGGAAACAGAAACATCTACATTATATAAGCTCACGGTAGATACATCTCTTAAGACGATATATCGTCCCATGGCAATTAATCAGTTAAGTGTATAAGTTTGACTGAAAGCCAAACGAGCCAGGCAACAATGGCCGGAGCGGCTATAATGCTTGTCTGTTATATTGTGACCTTGTGAAACCAATGTTCAACTATCTCCAGTTACATGGGTGACCATAGCCACAATTGTCCGACATATCTGACCATGTCGCCCTGTTGCGTTCATCGGTGAAATGACCCGGAAGTGAAGCCCATCCCCTAAAGAGACAACCCTAGAAAATCGTGAACATAAGATTGGGAGGGGCGAGTAACACAAGCATTAGCTTTTATCTATCCACCGGTGAATGGCAAGAACATCAGACCAAAGCTTCCCTTCATAGAATTTGCTTCCATTGTGGTGTTGGAATAGAAACGGCTGCTGGACCCACAGAAGTAGCTATTTAACAGGAGCAATTTCACCACAGGGCCTCGCTCAAAGATGCAAAGTCATGAATCAGGGGAAAGTACAGAAACACACTGATCCAAAAGAAGAGGACAGAGAACAGGGAGATCAGCAGGATGTAGTTCCACGCCCCTGAGACACATTATCTTCAACATCCGTCCAGACATGAATAGCTTGAAGGCTCAGCTTTCGTAAAGTTCTGTCCCGATGTACAATGAGTAAAACCACGTAAACGAGCAGTGGTATTGGTCACATTTGCTGGAGCCCAATCACAAGTCAGACTGGGTTCGTCTACTTCTTCTTTCGTTCGCAACTGGGTTCGCCTGATGGCGAGGGACACTGATAATAGGGAAAGCTAATCCACATGCAAAAATCAGTCCAGTGCACTAGAAGTAGTAGCAGTATATGTATGGACTGTGCGTTAAGTTCACAACCAGCGAATGCTACACACAAACATTGTTCTAGGCAATTATCCAAGCTATCCAATCTCTGTTTTATTTACATCTCTTGATCTGCTGCAAACACTGGATGTTTTACTAACCAATCTATATTGTCTCAAACTCCAGGTTTGATCGTCCTTGACTTCGGGACGTTAATTACAAGTACCTCTGAAGTCGGAGTCGGTTCGCCTGATAGCGAGGGAATCTGTGAATAGGGAGAGCTAATCCACATGCAAAATTCAGTCCAGCACTAATAGTAGTGTGTAGGGACTACGCTTGAGTTCAAAGCGAGCAAACGCCAAAAAAAAAATGTTCAGTAGTTTGCCATTGATTTCTGAACGAGAAGTCAGACCCAAGAGCACCGACAACAGCAAACATAATTAAATTATAAATATTTGAAACATGAATGCCTCCTCCAACTGGTAGGGTACATGGTGACGAGTGTACAGTCTAGTTTTCTACAGACGGTAGATGATTCCTATATAAGGTTGTCCCATAACAAATACTGCCGCTGAGGTGTGAAGTCTGAGGTCTTCCCATATTTCAGGCCACGGAATAATGAGGTGGGGTGTGAAGTCTGAGGTCTTCCCATATTTCAGGCCACGGAATAATGAGGTGGAGTGGCCAGTTCACGTTCTCGTCGCCTTTACTTCCCAGAGAATTCCCGGACAATTCTCGGACAATTCCCAGATAATTACAAGACAATACCAGACAACTACAAGACTATTCCCAGACAATTACAAGACAATTCCCAGAAAATTCTTTTTTGTTTTTAAATGTTACACATGTGTATGCTGCCACGTGGACTGTAAGCGACCCTAAGGCCGGACTGGTCGGACATATAGCCTTGTCTCTGCCGGGGATTGAACTCGGACATCTATCTAGGCAGGCGAAAGGACTAACTACTATGCCATGTGTATGTGTTTGAGTGTGCGTGTGTGTGTGTGGGGGGAGGGGGGGGGGGGGGTGCGCTCGCTTGCTTTCAACGCAAGCGCTGTTCATACACGTGCTACTAATAGTGAGTGCACCGGACTAATTTTTGCGTGGGGAATAGCTTTTAATATTACCAGTGTCCCTCGCCATCAGGCCAACCCAATCCGACGTTTGAGGTACGTGTAATTTACGTCGCCAAGCCAAGGACGAGGAGTCAACATTTTAATTCGACCTGAGCGGTGTAGGTGTTAAACTCATTACCTCGGCAACAACACACGGAAACTTTAAATACGAGCGCTCTTATCCATTCGGCCATGCTGACCTTCTGTCTAAGAGTTAACCCTAACATTCTACATTTCCAGCTGTTCCTATTACCAGGTCTCTTTTACATAAACAAGGTCTCTTTTACATTCACAAGGTCTCTTTTACGCACACAAACTCTCTCGAGTTCACACCTCAGGTATCTTTTACGCACCCGAGGTCTCTTGTGCACACCCTAGGTCTCTTTTACACACATGGGGCATCTTATACACACCCAAGGTCTCGTGTACACACCAAAGGTCTCTTTTACACACGCAAGGCGCATCTGGCACATGGCGCTAGACCCACATTTTTATGTGACCAAACGGCACTTAGTGGTTCATGGGCCGGCAACTCGTCTGCCGCCTTAACTTCCCCATGCGTTTCCTGGTACCAATTTTTGCAGTGTTGACTAGGCATCCAGGTCTATTATTTTTTAAAGTCGAAACCTCCCTGATGCGGGTCGAACCCAAAACCACTGCTACTGCATGCCAGCGTCTAACCACTACAGAACCACGACTCCGATGTTTTCCCTATTGCTCACTGAATTCTCACAGCCTTACCAAAGCTGTTCACGTATTAAACATAAATATCAACTGGGGAACCCGCTGAGGCCATCAAGACAATAATAAATAAATACACACGTCTTGTTCAGCGCTCATAGAAGTAGGGGTCAGAATTAGAAGCTAGGGGACGCACTAGACAACATAACAATTGAAAGATATAGTTACCGACCGGGATTCGAACCTTTCACTTCCAAACAACGACATGGGTGTCTAGTTGGTCATGAGTAGAAGTACACTTGTTTCTGCAGCGAGGCGCTATCGTCATTTGGAGGTGACAGGTTTGAATCCCTGTAGGTAACTATAGCTTTGAATGGTTATGTTGTCTACAGCGTCGCTATTTCTTATCCCTACTTCTATGAGAGCCTAACAATACGTGTGTATTTATTTACCAAAAGTTGATTATCGAGTTACCTTCAACTTAAATTGACGAGCATCAGTAGAGAGCAAGGACCAAGCATCGACAGCATCGCCCATGCCTGTCGGTAAGCCATCCGAACTAGAAGAAGTCACATATCACGCAAACAATGCCCCATTATAATTAATAATTATAATATATCGCCGCTCCCATTTCCAACGTCCAAAACCCCTGTAATGAACGAGGTCATATGGGCATGTCCATCTCTGCCTATGACATTTAAATTCAGCAATACGGGTGGCGTAATGATGTCCGTGGCGTGGCAGCAGAAGTGAAAGCCGGGGCAGTTGTAACTTTGTTTATGCCCACTTGCAGTCCAGCCCAGGTCCGGTTTGTGTGGACAGTTAAACGCCTTACAGACTGACCGTGGTGAATGTCAAAACGGCGTTACTGCTGTGATGACACCGGAAGGTCAGTTCTTCGTTTGACTCCTGGCTGGGTTTAATGGAACCGTCTTGTGGCTGAGGTCACGCTGGACGTGCCAAGCTGGGCCCCACTTCATGGTCACAACAAATCGGGGTTAGAGTTACATGCTGGCTGAATTATTGGGTACTTTTGCTGGTTTAGGGGAAGTCGTGGTGGCGCAGTGACAGGTCGCTTGTCTGCAGAGCAAGTGGTCGTGTGTTCGATTCCTCATTCCAGACAGACCCAGCCTAAAGTTGGTTCAAGGAAAGGAGATGGAAAGTAAAAGTGGCAGGCGTGATATTAATTACATTACTAGTCGAGGCGTACACGAGGAGTGGCTGGCCGAGTGGCTAGAATGTCGGATTCTCCTTCGGGAGACACGGGGTTCGAATCCTCGGAAAAGTGTGGAGTTTTTTTTCTGTCGGAGGCAAAAAGAAAACTCTAATCTGCACAGTTCGCGGCGACTGCACTAGCCAGGCAGCCTTAATCCTTGTGGCTTAAGAACCCCGCCCCTTCCCCCACCCCATGCCATACACAGGTAGATAATACAAGGTACTATATTGGCAGTAAATGACAGTTTGACAGTCACAAGTCGAGATCCGATTAATGTATGGAAATATGAAGCTAGCACCATGTAACCAGCAGAATCTGATTGCTAAAACTGACTAGGGTTGCCAAGTCGACACCGGTTACAATCGGTACCAAGTATCGTCCTTGGAAGTAAAGGCCACCTGATACTGACCACTTCACCCACCGAGTGCCGATTGGTCAATAAAATGTGAGTCTAGCACCATCAGCCCAATGGGCTTTGAGTTGTGTACAAAGGTCCTTTACCTATTTACCCTCACTTACCCAATAAGCCTGACGTGGTAAAAATGGACCTTTTACTTTTTTTTAGCGGATTATGTGCTATGGGATGGTTAATCGTCTTATGAGAATGCATGTGTCTGCCACGGGCTTATATACAGTGGTTTTCCTTATGGAACCCAATTTAATTTGATATATAATACAACATGTTTGCTTCCATCTGAACAATATTTAATTGATTCAGTGCCGAAGGATAATATATTGCCACATGTGACCTCCCATTTGGACAGAAGAGAGATATATCGCCATACTAGAGTCATCTTGTTATTTGTTTTGTTTCGTGTTATCTTCCATAATTTCAATGCTCAGTGAGCGGAAAATTTATTATATATTATAATACTTGTTCATTTGATTGTGTACCATGTTTGGTCAGAACCTACTTTTGTTTGTCACTGAATCAATTAAGTCATAACTGTGACACACCCCGACTTCCCATAACTGTGACACACCCCGACTTCCCATAACTGTGACATACCCCGACTTCCCATAACTGTGACACACCCCGACTTCCCATTTTCCGACATCCATTTTTGTTTGGTCCATACCTACTCTCTATTTGGCACTGGATCTGTTAAAGACGTTGTATAGCACATCCTGTGTTTGGCAGCTGGAGGTAACTTGGTTAGATGGATGTGATTCCCCTTGAAGACTCTCAGTTTTAACTCATGGTTCCAAGGCATGAGCATGAAGACCATCTAAGCGCGGGTACAGGCTTGCGTCGTTAGGAGTGGAGTTGGTGTAGAGACTTTACCCCCCGGCCCGGTGTCGTGTCCTCCTTTAAAGTGTCGTCCCTGGAGTGAAGAGAGTCAACACCCACATTATAATATTTTTTCCCTTATCAATATCCTGGAGAATCCATCAGCTTCCGTCCAACACACTCCATCAGCCTATGGACACCTTTTCCTATCACTCTCTCACTGTCGTACTATGCCCCCTCTCATACTTCCCCAACGCAACATACTCAACAACTCTTGCTTCTAAAAATTAATAAAGATTAATTTATTAAAAGAAAAGTGTGACGTATATGAGACGTGTGTGCGAAGAAAATGTGTGTCGTGTATTATAACATAACTGTATGTGTCAGCCCTCAAAGTTCAGGATCATAGTGCACACATCATGGCAAGGATTACACGACATCACACGAGTCAGTACATTAGACCTCACCGAAGTCGTATCCTTCTCTCCAGACTTGTCCTCCTCCGGGAACTCTGATGACCATGAGATCTGAATCCCATGTAAATATATAATCCGTGGAAAAAACTATTATTGTTCCTAACACAACTGTTCCTAACAGTTTATAGAAACTCCGGCTTCATAATTCCGGCGCGGTGAAACAAACATGGAACACTGTCCTATGAACAGGACTTTTTGTCTCTTGCTAAATGTTCTCTAGTTCTCACTATTAAACAGTTATTGTCTATACTCCAATAGAGTCCTTTATTTTTGTTCTAGTCATAAGTGAACTGAATATCCATCACTACTGGTGTGTTAAAACTGGTATGATCTAAACTCATTCGGTATTTATCCTGTAGGATACATATACCATTCAGCTCCACTGAGCAATGTTGATCATCTTCCTCTAGCATAAGCTCTGTTGTAAAGTTGCTGGCCAATCTTCCTGCGCCAAACTTTATCGGAATTTTCCTTGGTTCCGTGTTCTTCATTCCAACCAGAGGAAACCTGTAACATAAATCATATAACCGGTGATAGCCTCCCCGTCACTGATCTCTATTAGATGATCGTGGCCATCGGCCTCGCTCAGAAAATATAATGAACCTACTCTGTCATGGACAGATGACTGAACACATTGGTTATCATCAGGCCAAGACAAGAAAAAAAAATCAACAAACAGAATGCGGAACCCCGCCCACCAGGGACACCTACGGGAATATCCCAATTATCCCTCATTACTAAATTCTCAACTAGTAAAGCTTATCAACACTTCACTAATCTATTTTCAACTAACAGAGCCAAGTATCACTTCCCTACTCTAGCTAGTTTTCCACTAACAGTGCTAATCATCACACTTTAGTTTTAACAAGGCTACAGCCTATATTAATTAGAACTAATTATAATAGGTTCTACCTTAGGCAACACTGCAGTTAGATCAAATTACATCCACTCTTGCCATGACAGGCACGTGTAAAATTAAATTAACTCAATTCGCACACGGTAGACATTTTCCAATCAGAACCGCAGTTCCGAAACACGTCCACTAAAATCCAAGGTTTGAGTTCAACTGTCCTCTCCAATCATGGTTTTCTGCAAAACCTAAAATTGGTCACGTGACATGGTTGATGTCCTGCAGGTGTTATTTGGGCATATCATCCATTGTCAAGAATCGATTTTCCCTGGCTCCATCAATGTCAAAGTTGTCATCAGTTGTTTTGACTCCCCCAACAAACTAACGAGTTACTGTATGATCCCAACAACAGTTTTCCCCAACAAGCTGCCAATCTTCTTTACGTCCGGAAACTATGAATTGACAGACGGACTGTTTTCTTCCGAGCTGAGTACTTCCGCTTCCAATCCGACTTGTTTATAATCTGTCAAAGCGATGTATGATTCAGCTCATTCACTTCTCCTACACATCTGCAACTGTTAATTTTGCCCGACATGTGATGGCCGACATCCGATTGCCACCATGATCCCACGGGTTCCATCTGTATTCAAATGTTGACAAACTGTCAAAGCGATGCCGGGATTTGTCTCACTCACCACCGAGTGTTCCCAATCCGTCGACCAGATGTACACGTACAGCTACAAATATTGTCCTGGGATTTAGACATCCGATTTGTTTATACTGTTAGTTAAAATAGTTGTCGCTGGCAGATAGTCCGTTTTATCAGAAAGCCTCTATAATAATCAACTGGGTAAACGCAAGGTTTTATTTTGTGACACCCGGTACCGAGCTCGTCTCCACGGAGCCTATGCTGCAGAGATCTCCTTCATGTCTTCAAATCCAGAAGCTAGCCGAGCGTGCAAGAATGGAACCGGAACTTAAGATCTGAGAACCTCCCTCGATGTGTCTCCACCTTGCCGTGGTGGGGGAGCTTGCGTGTCCCATCGACCCCATGTGCTTGCCGATGGGTGAAAACTACATATCGGACGGCTCATGGGATAGGGACCAGACTAAGAGAGACACAACCTGCTGCTCTGCAGGTGAGACTGAGGATAGCAGTCAAATATTTAAATCAGGCGCACGAAGGCAGAATATCTTGGTCAGGACAAAACACTGTTGAGGGCTGTGGCTGAACGCCTCTAAGCCACAAACCCTTGGACCTGAGAGCCAGGCCGATACCCACCTTTCGAAAAATAAAGGCGTGATACTGAGCAAGCTACATGCTCAGGTCTGATACAAGTTCGAAGGCTCTCAGCTGGGGGATATGAGAGATTCCCGGATGTGAGGGCCAGGCCGTTTCTCGTTCACCGCTTCACGAAGGTAATGTGCTGAGCCGGCAGCACAAGTAGCCTACCTCGTGAGCGAGTACAAAAAGTCAAAAAAGTGCCCCAGCCGAAGAAAATGGCTGCGAAGACTGTATCTAACTCATAGAGAGTGTAGACAAAAGTGGAAGAACATCTCAATGACGCAAAATGGAACTCACGGCGAGCGAACCTATTGCGTGGTCCGAAAGCAAAAGCTTACCGAGTGGGTGTCGCTCGCAGTCTGACCGTCCCTGGTGTGTGCTGAGCGATCAGGGGCAAACGGGTTGCCCAACACATGGAAGTGAGGAACTAAAGCAGCCATGAGCAGGACGTGGCAACTCCTCGGGTGAGCCCAGTCACAGAGCAATATGTGCCGGCTCTGCAATTATGGAAGCCTCCTTGGATAGCGAGGGAATGCTCATGGTCTGCCCCTACCTTCCCTTGAGGGCCGACCAAGATGTCGTTCATCGTTCTATCTTGACCAGCTGAGATGTTAGCGACATCACAACAGTCCAACGTGCCTCGAAACCAGAGGAAGGTTAACCTCATTTAAAAAATGCCCGCTGAAGTCGGAAGTGTCGTCCTACGGGTGGCAAACTAAAAATTGACACTACGCAAATACGTCCGAGTGAAATGTCTCGTCCGAATGTCTCTCGTGCTAGGAACAGCTCTAACTACCTAGTTTCCGAATGCCGCTCTTGTTCGGAACAGCTCTGACTGGGTGGTTTTCCGAATGTCTGTTGTGCCTGGAAAAGCTCTGATGGGAGCAACGACAAGCACATGTCCGAAAACTCGCTGAGTGGATGCTGTCTGCAAACCTGTCTGGTTTGTGCGGGAATGACCCGGGGAAACGAAGTGACCAATATATTGAAGTGAGGATTTAAAGCAGCCATGAGCAGGACGTGACGATCTCCCTCGGTGAGCCCAGATCCAGGGCGTTATGTGTCGGCCCTGCAACTATGGAAGCAACCTTGGATGGCGGCAAATGCTATGGACTGTCCCTGCCTTCCTTTGAGGTATGACCGTTGTCTTCGACCGTTCAACCTTGGCCAGCATGGTTGCAGATGGCACCACAAAAGTGAGAGTCTCCCAGGAATGCTACCTGGTCAAAAAAGCACGCTAAAGTCGATGTGTTGGCCTACGGGTTTCGGCCCAAGGGCGCATAACAGACACACCGCAATCACATCTGAAAAAACACTCCGGATGAACGAAAAGAAGAAGATCTGAGAACATGCATACTAATGTGACCAGTTCATGACTCGGCACAGAACAAGGGCAGGCTGAGACTGGGCTTGAGTTGGCCATGTTGCTTTCACATATACTAGGTATTTCATTGCCAACTGATTCCAGCCTCCGTGCGCAAAACTGCAGGATGTTATTGTGAAGAACACCGAAGGACAATTGTAAAGAGTCATTGGCATCATGCAAACTGATTCAAAAACAGTCTCAAGCCTCGGAAACTGAAAGTCTTTGGCCATTTTAAACGTCACAGTGGCTTGGAGAGAACAGTGATGGGAGTGGTGGTTCATGGAAGATAAAGTAGGGTGAACTAGCATGGTGGACTGTCGATAGACATGGACGATCATGATTCACCATCTCACACCATCACCAGAGCCTAGGAGTCAGTTCTGCATTCTTGTCCCGATTACGGCATATGCCATTCAGGAATTAAACGCTATGTCTTACTTTTATTCTCTTCTCCAGAAAGTTTTGCTTGACGTCTCTAAGTTTTGAAGTTTATTTCTCGTCATGATATGTCCCACTGTCTTGACTGTCTTGGTTTAACTTCTGTTATAAGTTCAAGGTTTCCATTTAAAGAAAAATATTAAACGACTATCTCATTCATACTACTGTCAGTACATGACATTCTTTGCATTTTCTTGTGAATTTACATTTCTGCTGCCTTTGGATATTTGTCGACTTGTTTGTTCGATGTCCATTATTCACATGCATACAAGAGTATAAGCTATATATACCACCTAAATACGCTTTTAAAGGACGTAATAAGATCTTGCCATGATGAAACACCATGAAAACGTACAATAACAGTTTTAAAGAAATCATATCAGCGACAACAATAAACACAGCAAGAATAACAACAATAACAAAAAGACAAAAAACTACATCAATGAAAGAAGCAACAATAGTTAAAGATCAATAGCAACAACAATAAGATTCATAATAACAACTAAAATGACAACAATAATAACACGAATAATATCAACAATAATAACAACTGTAACTGCAAAACAAAATCCCAGCAGCAACAACAATAACCATAACAACACCAAACATAAGAACAGTAATAACATGACTAATAATAACTATAACAACAAAATCTGCTGCAAAACAGTATCAGCATCAACAAAAGCAGCAGCAACAAAAACAACAACACATCTTCCCGTCTACTACCACCTCCAGGTATCGGTTGCTTAACCTGTTTTTCCTATCCAAGGATATTCTCACGCCATGTTTGTTTGTTGACTTCACACCGCGCGTTTCGTTTTACAAGACGTCACTTCCGCATCCTGTCAAAGCTCACCGTCTGAAGAGTTTCCTGATAGAAGAAAGCCAAACTTAACTCATACAGCTCCATATGGGATTTTAATTCATCGAGCCATTTGTTAATGAACACATATGCCTCTTCGTCGTATCTTTCTCGAGAGCAGTACGTGGCACCAAATTACGCACCTCAAAGGTCAGGGTGTCCGACTTCATCAGCATGCTTCCCTAGACAAGTTCCTTGTAAGATAACGGGCTCTATGTGTCCCTAGGTAGGTTTACTTTGCCTAATAATCGTGCCACCACGGTGGTCTTACTGCCTAATAATCGTGCCACCACGGTGGCATTACTGCCTACTCTTTGCCATTTTCAACTGCCGTGGGATTTCTAACGAGCTGAGCTTGCACACAACAAGCTCCTAATTTTAGCCCCAATCCCATAAGGCTTGGTATCGGACCTTACTACCCACTGGATCAGAGGCCGTGTGATATCATTAGTTGAATGAATCACTAAAAAAATACGAGAAGCAGATAGTGAGCTTAAATATAATTCTATTACAAGTAACAAACTGGACGTTCCGGTTAAAGATTTTGTCATCACAGAATAAATAAACACTATCATTAGATACACGTCCACATATAGGGAGAGTCTCCGTGGCGAAGTGTTTAAGCAGCCTGTCTCGAGATCCGAAGGTCGTTGGTTCGTATCAGAATTCCGTCATTTGGTTCATGAGTGCAGATTTCTCAGAAACTCCAAGGGGTCGTCGACGGAGCCGCGGTGCCGTGAAGTTGACCTTCGTGCCTTTAAAAAATAATATTACACCATTAATGTTCTCGTATAACTCCTGTGGTAGATCCGGTAGTACAGCGAGTAGCATGTTTGCTCTCGGTCCGGTCGACTTGTGTTCGAACCCACGTTAAGGTGGGAATTCTTTTTCTAATTTGACCTGGAACCCAGGTCGGTCCAGTCTAGAAAAGAAAATGTTCTGAGAAATAAATGGGGGACCCGTTTTATTGACTTTACCAACCATAGAATGTTGATTGATAGAATAATAAGGAGGTGGGGGGGGGAAGAGACGATAATGATGATGATGTAAAAGAATAAGAAGAAGAAGAAGAAGAAGAAGAAGAAGAAGAAGAAGAAGAAGAAGAAGAAGAAGAAGAAGAAGAGAAGAAGAAGAAGAAGAAGAAGTAGAAGAAGAAGAAGAAGAAGAAGAAGAAGAAGAGGTCAAAAAGTTATCTGTTTCCGTGTTCAAGGTTTCACAGAACATTGAATGTGGCTGCAGTAACTATTCCTTGTGTTTAATTCAACACGAAGCCCAGATAGGCAAGGTGTGAACTCGGCATTTCATCGCGGGAAACAGCCCTCCCAGTTACCTCATAATTAACAGCCCAGGGTCAATTACATGGGTCACACAGTGGCGTAGATCGGAGGTAGTCAAGGTGGTTCACACAGAAGAGTTCTGACATGCACCGTTTCCTGGACACAACTGACTAGAACCAGATATTTTCGCTTCTGGTCCATCTGACCAAGATCAAAGTGTAGTATCTGTTCGCTTCTCGGCCATTTGACTAACATCAAAGTGTAGTAATTAATTTACAATAGGTCTGGTCTGGTCAGCAATCAGAGGCGGTCACACAATGATACCCAGGGACGTGGGGCCTCACGGGGCAGCTCTTGCCCCTAGAGAACCGTAATCGCTAGTAAAATAATAATACAGATATAACCAGATATTTTACACTCTGGCTTTCTGATTAATTCATTCACTGGTCTTTCTTTCTTTCTTTCTTTCTTTCTTTCTTTCTTTCTTTCTTTCTGTTCTCCATATCTGTATACCCGCAGCTGCTCAATGACAGAACTCCACTATACAATTTAACATCTATTGTTCAACCTTGTGCATGCGGTTCCCGGTTTGAGTCCAACTCTAGGGGAGATAATTATGGGCAAAGGTCAACTTAACGATAACTCCTAATGAAACTATTTGTTTCTTGAGGCTAAACCCTATAGTTGAACCACCTCTTGTTGATCCCTGGTTGTTGTCTTTTCATTGCTGTAGACCTCTAGTTGTTGTATGGTTTGTATTTCGTGGGGGAGACAATTATCCCGAGAAAACTAAGTGGACCACTTGGGGCACCATTGAACATACACTTAGCAAGGTTTACTTAAAGGGTACACAACAACTCAAGGAATAATGGTCAGCCAACCATCGTTTGATCAGTTACTCCCTACGGACAAAACTCCTTTCGGATTAATATTCGAAATGCAGCTGATTCTGATTATTAATCCGAGCCTGGGGTGGGCCCTGATTATAACTTCTCTTTTGAGGTTAAACGGGTTGGGTTAATGGCGTAAAGATACAAAAGACACACAGCGAGTGGTGTGAAGCAGTAAATTCCACACTAACTACAAGAGGTGGACAGGGTGCAAAGACAAGCATTTAGAATCACAGCGGGTGGGAGATCAAATCCACTTCTGTAGTGTTGAATAGAAGAAATAAAAACAGGAGTACAACAACCTTGTACCTTTTGTCACCATTATTATTCTTACTGACTATAGACTGGGTTATGAAGACAACAAGGCAGCGTGGACTATAGACTGGGTTATGAAAACAACATAAGGTAGCGTGAACTATAGAGTAGGTTATGACGACAACATAAGGTAGCGTGAACTATAGAGTAGGTTATGACGACAACATAAGGTAGCGTGGACTATAGATTGAGTTATGACGACAACATATGGTAGCGTGGACTATAGATTGAGTTATGACGACAACATATGGTAGCGTGGACTATAGATTGAGTTATGACGACAACATATGGTAGCGTGGACTATAGATTGAGTTATGACGACAACATATGGTAGCGTGGACTATAGATTGAGTTATGACGACAACATATGGTAGCGTGGACTATTGACTGGTTTATGACGACAACATAAAGTAGCGTGAACTATAGAGTAGGTTATGACGACAACATAAGGTAGCGTGGACTATAGATTTAGTTATTACGACAACATATGGTAGCGTGGACTATAGATTGATTTATGACGACAACATCAGGTAGAGTGGACTATAAACTGGATTATGACGACAACATAAAGTAGCGTGGAATATAGAGTAGGTTATGACGACAACATATAGTAGCGTGAACTATAGAGTAGGTTATGACGACAACATATAGTAGCGTGAACTATAGAGTAGGTTATGACGACAACATATGGTAGCGTGGACTATAGAGTAGGTTATGACGACAACATATAGTAGCGTGAACTATAGAGTAGGTTATGACGACAACATATAGTAGCGGAACTATAGAGTAGGTTATGACGACAACATAAGGTAGCGTGGACTATAGATTTAGTTATTACGACAACATATGGTAGCGTGGACTATAGATTGAGTTATGACGACAACATCAGGTAGAGTGGACTATAAACTGGATTATGACGACAACATAAAGTAGCGTGGACTATAGATTGAGTTATGACGACAACATCAGGTAGAGTGGACTATAAACTGGATTATGACGACAACATAAAGTAGCGTGGACTATAGAGTAGGTTATGATGACAACATAAGGTAGCGTGGACTATAGATTGAGTTATGACGACAACATATAGTAGCGTGGACTATAAACTGGATTATGACGACAACATAAAGTAGCGTGGACTATAGAGTAGGTTATGACGACAACATAAGGTAGCGTGAACTATAGAGTAGGTTATGACGACAACATAAGGTAGCGTGGACTATAGACTGAGTTATGAAGACAACATAAGGTAGGGTGGCCGAGAGGTCTAAGACGCTGGCTTAAGACACCAGTCTCTTTGGAGGTACGGATTAAAATCTGCCAACTATTTTGAAGGGAGTCTCAGTGGCCAAGTGGTTACGCTGCTGCCTCGGGCTCCGAAGGTTGTGAGTTCGATTCTGGACTACGTCATTCTGTTCACGAGTGCAATTTTCTCGGAGACCCCTAAGAGTCGTCGCTGGAACTACGGGGTTCGTGCTTTGTGCGGCGCCTTCGGCAGGCCGTCCCTATATATGTACATATAAACATATAGCAATGAATGTTTCGAACAACAAGAATGAAGTAAATAGTGCCACGTTCTGTTTGTGTCTTCTGCATATACATTCACTATGGGAATACATTGTTTTGAATATTGTTCTTTCCAACACTCGGGGAGTTGTCCATTGTATAGGCAGATTACTTGTTTGTAATAGTAATTTCCTAGTTTTCTAGCTGTGAAAACTTATTGGTCTAAAATTTCTCTCGCATCTGTATGTGCCTTTCCTTTTGTTCAGCTTCCTATACACGTTTCAGGTCTCAGGTGATTATGACGAACATTTGACGATACTCAGGATATAGTACACCTTGGTCCTGTGCCGCTCCCAGGAAAAGTCGAAAGTGGAGGTCATCGGCACTAATACGCACAGCTACATCATTGTCACGTGCCATGCCGATAAGCGTGGGCGGTCATGTTTCGCTACCTCATGCGATCACCAGAGTCGTGGATCAGCTCTGTGTTGGATTTTGACGACCTTGCCATGTGGCCAAGTCATCTACTTATTTAATTATCTGCGTCACCTTGTTCTTTTCCTCTCAAACTTTCCAGTTGTCACCAAGTTCTCCAGTTTATTTCTTATCACAACGTACCGAAAAAAGCAATGTCGAACTACTGAGCGTAAAACTTGCCAAGAAATCACAAAGAGTTGAAAACCAGGGGTTGACAGACACGTCATGTAAAGGATATGCAACTAACCTTTTTTTGTTTATTATTTCCAATATATTATTTTTTTCCCCCACCAGTCTAAGGTTTTTTCCATCAATATTAAGATTTGATAGCATCTTTATCATATCATATGTGTAGTCATTATAATAAGAGCGCTCGCTCTAAAACTTAACGTGCGCTGATGGCGAGGTAGGCAGTTCAACTCTTACATCAGCATTAATTTGGACATAAAAGTTCTCGCTCAGAAAGCAATGGCAAACTACTGAACGTGAAACTGTCTAAAAATACAACATGGGGGTTGATCTTATTAGGCTGAATGTCTTTTTGTATGCCTGTCTTTCTAAGTGTCGGTATATCGATCTATCTATTTTCTATCCATCTGTCTACTTAATTCTGTAATCGTGTTCTAGTAAAGCTGCCTAACTACTTCTCCATTCTGGTGATTCATTCATTACCCATGTGCGGTGTGTGTGCGCGCCCGCGTAAGATATTCGTTTACAAGAACATGTAAATTGTTATGCTGTGTTATGTAACAAAGATATTTCCCACCCCCTACCTCACACCTTATCACGGCATGTTACCTATGTGACACATACTACTCTTCTATCCAACACTTGTCATAAACGTGGGGTTTATGACATGCGTCTGGCATGTTCTAATCCCTACCGCCATTTGTTCATCTGTGTGCCCCCCTCCCCCCTTTCCCCCCCCCCCCCCATGGGATTCTCAACTTGGGCAGCGTCACAACTCACACACCCCTCCCCCCTCTCGCGTTGCCATTACTGTCGTATTACACCTCTCCTGCCATCCTTTTGTTGGAGACTGTAGACTAATGTGGTCTCCCCCTGGCGTACCCGTGGAGTAATTATCTCCCCCTTGTCGCTAATCGGAGTATATGCAGGATTGTAATCCCCAATCCAAACAATCCCCTTACTAATATGATAAATAATCCAAGTGTTTTGGCTTCTTACATCAATACATTTGTTGTAGTGACGGTAAGCTGTTTGGACACGTTGCTGCGTAAGAACAGAAACAGGCAACTCTGACTGGTTCTCAGTCGAAACAGGAGTGAAACAGGGTTGTGTCTTATCACCGATGCTTTTTGGAATAGCTATCGATTGGGTCATGCGCAAATGCACAAACAACACAAATATGGGTATCCATTGGGTTGACAAAATTCTAGAAGACCTGGACTTAGCCGACGACATGGTGCTTTTGAGTTCAACACACCTGGATGCCCAAGAGAAAATAAACCACCTCCAAAATGTTTCAGGGCAAATTGGTCTCCAAATTAACACCACAAAAACAAAGACTATTGATCTTACCAACAGTTCAGATGACACCAAATTGAACAGCTACGTTCTTGAAAAAGTCAACAGCTTCACATACCTAGGAAGCAAAATGACATCTACAGGGGACTCAACACCAGAAATATCATCTAGAATCGCACTGGCATCTAGTGCCTTCAATAAACTGTCAAACATCTGGAAGTCAAAGACACTCAGCAAACACACAAAACTTAAAATCTTCAACTCTTGTGTGATTCCAGTGTTAACGTATGGATGTGAAAGTTGGAAATCAACGGTAGCTTTAGATAAAAAATTAGACAATTTTGAGAACAAATGTCTTAGAAGACTTCTAAACATCCACTGGACAGACTTCAGAACCAATTCGCAAATAAGACAAGAGACTAAGCAAGATACAGTATCCAATTTCATAAGAAGACGCCGTTGGAACTACATCGGCCATGTACTCAGAATGGACAAGACAAGACTCCCCTAGCAAGCCCTCATATGGTCACCGGTAGGGAAAAGAAAACGGGGAAGACCAAGAGAGACCCTGCGTAGAACCATCATTAGAAAAGGCTCATTCAATGGCCAAGTAAATATCAAAGATCTACAACAGGTAGCAACGAACCGCCAGGCATGGAGAGTCAGGACTTGTGCCCTATGCGCCGCCTTAGGCTCAAGAGGAAAGACTAACTAACTAACTAAAACTGTTTGGAAGGGATCTGGCAAAATTATAGCTGACAACCACACAATAATTTATTTTGGAGGGGATACACATGAAGAAGGTGTAGGAATAATACTTGACGATACTGGTGTATTACAGATAGAGTTGTTTTGAATATTGAGCACAACCCACTACTGGCAACGCCGATCACATTCTGGTATGAACCTAAGGCCTATCCACGTCAATATGGAAGCACTATACTCGAGTTTCGCCCTTATTTGAGCTCTTCAGTAGTGCATATCCCTGGCCGGATCCGGAAACAGTCCCGGATCACGCGTGTGAAGCGGGTGTGTAACCACGCGGCACACACTGGACACACCAAATTATCACAACAGAACATCACAACGCTACCCATCGTAGGCTATGCTCAAGATTGCCCAATCGCCGCGACCGACGTCCGTCAATCGATGGGACCCGAACGATCAGGACTTCTCACTGGCAAGGAACACCAGGCCTCCTAAATCCAAGAGTTGTTTTGGTCAAAATCAAAAGCAAACCAATAGATATAAATATTATACAAATATATGCACCAACAACAAGCAGTAGTGATGAAGAAATACAACTTTTACGACGAAATAGAAATGACGATGGCTCAAATTGGATCACAGGAAATAAGAATAATACTTGGAGATATTAATGCAAAAGTAGGAAAGGAGAAAATGGAGGATGTGGTGGGGAATTTATGGTTTAGGTACAAAAAATTAAAGAGGGGAAAAGCTAATAGAATGGGCAAATATCAATGATATGATAATTGGAAACACGTGGTTTAAACACCATAAAAGACGACTAGACACATGGAAAAGCAATGATCAGAAAATACGCAACCAAATTGACTACATACTAATTAATAAAAGATTTAGAAATGCTCTAATTAATGTAAAAACAATGCCTGGCGCCGACTGTAATAGTGATCATGTACCACTATGTGAACAAATAAAAGTGAGATTAAAGAGAAGGAAAAAATGGTTAGGAACGTGAGACTTAATAAAGAGGTTCTGAAAGTTGATAAAGAAATTCAAGAACAATACATATGACTGTGAAAAATAGGTACAATGCAATAGCTAAAATACAGAGTATAAATAAACAATGGAAAATGTTAACGGACTCCATTCATCAAACTAGCAAAGAAATATTACCGGAGAGAAGTCAAATAGCTAAGAAAAAATGGATGAATGAAGAAATCTTAATGCTGATGGACAAAAGAAAACAGAGTAAAAATGACAAACAAGAATACGCTAAGATTAATAAGATAAATAAAGAAGTAAAAGATAAATGTTGGAAGGCAAAAGAAAGTTGGTTAAATGAGCAGTTCAAAAAAATTGAATTAAATGCCATTAAAGATACAAAAATATGCAGAGGCAAATCAGTGAGCTCATGGGAAGAAAAATAAGAAGAAATACAGGGTGTTTGAAATCAAAAACAGGAAAGATATTATTAGAGGAAGGTGCTATAATGAAGAGGTGAAATGAGTATATACGAGAATTATATGCTAGGGAAAGGGAAGAATTAACAGAAGAAAGTAACTTAGAAGGTCCACTTATTCTAAAAGAAGTCGCTGACGCTATGAAACATATGCAGAAAGGAAAAACAGCTGGACCAGATGAAATCACAATAGAAGAATTAGAAGTATTGGGAGAATTTGGAGTAGATATATTAACCAAAATGTTAAATGATATTTACAGCAGTGGATATTTACCCAGTGATATGCTGAAATCTGTATTTATAGCTATACCAAAAAGACCAGGAGCAATTGATTGTGAAGATTTTCGTACAGTCAACCTCATAAACCATATCACTAAGCTTCTACTCAGAATCATAATGAGAAGAACCAAAAAGAAAATAAAAATGGAAATTAGTGAAGAACAGTATGGATTTGTGGAGGGAAAGGGCACAAACAATGCAATATATACATTATGGACACTAATAGAAAGGTCAATAGAGAAACAGAAAGACATATAATTATGCTTCATAGATTATACTAAGGCATTTGATAAAGTAAAACATGATGAACTGATTACAATGTTGGAAGATATCAACATTGATGGGAAAGATTTAAGCATAATAAAGAATATTTACTGGAACCAAGTAGCAGCAATTAAAATTGGAAATAAAGAGGGTAATTACGAACACATAAAGCTAGGAGTCCGACAGGGATGTGTCTTGTCACCAGATCTCTTCTCCCTATATAGAGAAGTAATAATGAGAGAGATCAAAGAGATGCCAGGAATACTAGTTGGAGGTTGTAATGTAAATAATATACGCTATGCGATGACACAGTATTGGTGGCAGATAAATCAACAGACCTATAACAATTGTTGGATACTGTAGTAACAGAGAGTGCAAGGAAAGGACTTTTCTTGAATATCAAGAAAACAGTAACAATGGTGATATCAAAGAAAATGGTGACACCAAAATGTGACATAGAAATAGAAGGAAAAATTCTTAACCAAGTGGATAATTTTAAATACCTAGGGACATTTATACTGCCAGAGTAACTAACAACGACTGCCTGAAACAGGCTAATGAAACTAGAAAACTATATACAACAATAAGAAAGAGACAAACAGCTTTCTTTGGTCATGTAATGAGAAGAGAGGCATTGGAGAACATCGTGACAACTGGAAAGATCGAGGGGAAGAGAGGCAGAGGCAGACCAAGAGAAATTATGCTGGATGGATTGAGATGGTTGCACGGAGGAATATCAGTAGCAGAGTTGATACAGAAAACCAAAGATCGAGATCTGTGGAGAGCCATGAGCGCCTACACCAGCTGGCAGGGCACTTGATGATGATGAAGCTGTTTGTAAAAACATCTGATAGCTGCAGAAATGTGGTTTCTGGGGATAATGCAAAGAATACCGTGGACAGACAGAAAAACAAATGACCAAGTACTACAGGAGACAAATGAAAACGTAAATTGATTAGAGAAATTAGACGTAGACAGTCAAAAGTTTTTGGACATGTTATGAGAAGAAATGAATTGGAGAACTTGGTGACAACTTGCAAGATCGAAGGGAACAGACCAAGGGGAAGACCGAGAAGTAAATACCTGGATGTCTTGGCCACATGGCATGGTCGAGACAGGAACACTGAGCTGATCCACGACTCTGGTGATCGAGTGAAATGGCGAGTCATAACCGCCCACGCTTTCCGGCATGGCACATGATTGATTGATTGAAGCTGTTTGTAAGACCTCCATCTTTTCAATGATTACACAAAGGCTGTCAATGAAGTAAGACATGTGGATATGAGTGGCCGAGTGGTTAAAAAAGATGGGTTCTTCTTCGGGAGACCCGGGTTCGAATCCTCGGTAAGGTGTGGATTTTGTTTCTGTCGGGGACAAATAAAACCCTAACCTGCACAGTTCGCGGCAACTGCACTAGCATGGCGGACTTAATTCCCCAAGCTCATCGGCATTTCCTACACCTCAGGGTACTATACAAAAAATGTAGTTGCATGTCCTTCACAGGACGTAGCAGTCAACCCCAGCATTTTGGCTGTTCGTGATTACTAGGCAAGTTTTGCGTTCAGTAGTTTGCCATTGCCTTCTGAACGACCGGCACCCTTACCTTTTTCGAAGAAACCAGCACCACTGTGTTTCGAACCCGTGTATACGGGATTACGAATCCCATCCGTTAACTCCTTTTTTTATTTTGCATATCCTATTTACAGGATATCCCTGTCAACAATTTACTGCTGTTGTTGATGTCCTGGCAAGTGTTACGTTTAGTAGTTTGCCATTGCTTTCTGAACGACCGGCTTCCATACCAACACTTTAAAATCCCCGGCCCGACACTTTCTGCTGCCAAATCGGTCACCGGTTTGTTTCGAACGCGTGGTAAGCGGCTCACGAATCGCGTTCGCAAGGCTTTAGGCCACGGAGGTCGGCAAGGTATTATAGACAGCAGATAACAGATGATTCACGGCGCCGGTAACTAATTGTGTCTTGATAATATTACCCCACAGACAGGTAGTGGATGCCAATCAGGTGAGTAGTGGCCAGGCCGCCAGGTAAGAGATACGCGGTAGTGTCAGACGACCAGATAAAAGACACCGCCGTTGGAGGGAATCTGGACGCCAACCAGGTGTGAAAGTAACACTTCCTTTCCATGGAGTGGCCACACGTATCAGTTACTCAACAGACGAGGCAATGGATTGAAGAACAAAGACATGACTACACGTTAATGGATGGTTGGCAATAAAAAAAAAGTTATTAAAAAAATAGTTGCATAATCTTTACGGGATGTTGCAGTCAACTCCAGCATTTTTTTTGGCTGTTTATGATCTCTTGGCAAGTGTTACGTTCAGTAGTTTGTCATTGCTTTCTGAACGACCGGCACCCATGCCAATTCGTAAAAAACCAACGCAAGGTGGTCTGCTTCCAAATCGCCCGCAGCTGTGTTTCGAACTCGGGTATGTGGGATTACGAACTGCGTCCGTAACCCCTTCGAGTTGGCAACAAACATTAACTAAATACAGAGTAACACAATTTGGTAGAACAGGTAACACGTTTATCCTATCTTGGACATGTAATAACAGATGACAGCAGGAGTGAAACAGAAATCAAAATGAGAATAATGTTAGCACACAAAATTGTTTTCAACAACATGACATCAGTATTAACATCTAGAGAGATTAATCGACTTGTCACCTCCAAATGACGGCGCCTCTCTGCAGCAACAAGTGTACTTCGACCAATGACCAACTAGACCATTTTTATGTTGTCTAGTTCGTCCTCTAGTCTCTACTTCCTTCTACTTGTATGAGCGCCAAGTCAATACACAAGTGTGTTCATTTATGATATGTCTTAGTGGCCTGAACTTGGTATTTCTGTATTACAATATAAATAAAAGGCCACGTAAAGCTGTAAAAACCATATACGAGGGAAAAGATAAGACCAGGGAGGAAGCGGCAGACAGTGATACACTTGGGAAGATACCACCGAGAGGTGGATTAACAGCAACAGACAATGTTGGAATAGAACTTACTACCTCATCCAGTAATCTTATATATAAAAGGCAATCTCCGTCTGTCTGTATGTCTGTCCTTTATGCGTTCGCGAACGGCCCATCCGATTGAGATGAAATTTTCTACACGTCTTCCTATCATTCCAGCGCAGCCAACAGTGATATTTTTTTAGTGTGAAATCGGCTGCTTACTTAATATTATTTAATTTTTCATTTTTCATTGTAATTTATATACAGCGAGGGGACTTAACTCTAGAAAAGTTATTTCAAGGGGCATAACTTGTAATAACATTGCTGTATAACTTATAGTAATATTGTTGCACGGTTTTCAAAGATTTATAAACTCTTTGTCTATAGTTATGTACCGGCATATGAGTTATAATAAATAATGATACAATCTTTAAGGCATTTTCAAAGTTTTCATAAAAATAATGCATAATGCATAACATTGTAACTCATCTTTTTATACTTACGAAGTTATCTACAGTCATGCAGGTGATTAGAAACGGTTTTCATTAGAAATAATGGATGGTGTGTGGAAGGACATTCTTTTAAGTTACTTTATTTTGTTGTATGAATTTAATGAGACGCTACCCGCCAGGAGCTGGGCGAAGCCACGCCGGGTCAGATAGATAGACAGACCCACCTTTTCGCTGCAGTTATCTACAGGCAAATGCGTTATAATCCTCCTCCTCCTCCTACCCTCTTCCTCTTCCCCTCCCCCCTCTCCATCCTCCTCCTCCCTCTTTCTCCTCCTCCTCCCTCCTCCTCCCTCTTCCTCCTTCTTCCTCCTCCTCCTTCCTCCTCCTCCTCCCTCTTCCTCCTCCTACCTCCTCGCCCTCCTCCCTCCTCCTAATCACTCCTCTTCCTTCCTCCTCCCTTCTCCTCCTCTCTCCTCCTACTCTCTCCTCCTACTCCCTCCTCCTCCTACGTCCTCCCCCTCATCCCTCCTCCTCCTTCTCCTCCCTTTTTCTCCCTCCTCCTCCAACCTCCTCCTCCTCCCCTTACTCCTCCCTCCTCCTCCCTCTCCTACTCCTCCCTCTCCTCCTCCTCCCTCTCCTCCTCCTCCCTCTCCTCCTCCCTCCCCTCCTCCCTCCACATCCTCTCTCCTCCTCCCTCCTCCTCCCTCCACATCCCTCCTTCTTCCTCCTCCTCCCTCCTCATCCTCCCTCCTCCTCCTCCCCCTCCTTCTCCTCCCTCCTCCTCTCTCCTCCTCCCTCTACATCCTCCCTCCTCCTCCCTCTTCCTCCTCCCTCCTCCTCCTCCCTCCTCCTCCTCCTCCCTCCTCCTCCCTCCTCCTCCCTCCTCCTCCATCTCCCTCCTTCTCCCTCCTCTTCCTCCCCCTACTCCTCCTGCGTTCTTCTCCTCCCTCCTCCTTCTCCTTCCTCCTCCCTCCTCCTCCCCACCTTCTCCCTCTTCCTCCTCCTCCCTACTCCTCCTCCCCCTCCTCCTCCTCCTCCTTCCTCCCTCCTCCTCCCTCTTCCTCCTCCTCCCTCCTCCTCCCCCTCCTCCTTGCTCTCCTCCTCCTCCTTCCTCCTCCTCCCTCCTCATCCTCCCTTCTCCTCCTCCTCTCTCCTCCTCCTCCCTCTACCTCCTCCCTCCTCCTCCCTCCTCCTCCTCTCTCCTCCTCCTCCCTCCTCCTCCATCTCCCTTCTTCTCCCTCCTCCTCCCCCTCCTCCTCCTGCGTTCTTCTCCTCTCTCCTCCTTCTCCTTCCTCCTCCCTCCTCCTCCCCACCTTCTCCCTCTTCCTCCTCCTCCCTACTCCTCCTCCCCTCCTCCTCCTCCTCCTTTCTCCCTCCTCCTCCCTCTTCCTCCTCCTCCCTCCTCCTCCCCTCCTCCTTGCTCTCCTCCTCCCTCCTCCTCCTAATAACTCCTCCTCCCTACTCCTCCCTTCTCATCCTCTCTTCTTCCTCCTCCTCCCTCCTCCATCCTTCCCCCCTCATCCTCCTCCCTCTTCCTCCCTCCTCCTCCCTTCTCCCCCTCCTCCTCCCTCCTCCTCCCTTATCCCCCTCCTCCCTCCTCCTCCTCCCTCCTCCTCCTCCCTCCTCCTCCTCCCTCCTCTTCTCTCCTCCTCCTCTCTCCTCCTCCTCCCTCTACCTCCTCCCTCCTCCTCCCTCCTCTTCTCTCCTCCTCCTCTCTCCTCCTCCTCCCTCTACCTCCTCCCTCCTCCTCCTCCCTCCTCCTTCCTCCCTTTTCCTACCTCCTCCTCCTCTCTCCTCCTCTTAATCCTTCCTCCTCCCTCCTATTCCTCCCTACTCCTACTCCTTCCTCCTCTTCCCTCCTCTCTCCGCCTATCTCTTCCTCCCTCCTCCACCTCCCTCTTCCTCCTCCCAGCTCCTACTCCTCCTTTTTCTTCTTCTGCTGCTGCTGCCGCCGCCGCTCCATTTACCCAAGTTAATTGTTGGGGAAGATGTAAAGACCTTTCAAGTGCTATTTCTAATGCTTTTTGTAAGTTGGTCTTCGTTTATCTAGGTTGTTCTAACTGCAACCAACAAATGATTAGACAGACAGGCAGACAGACAGACAGACAGACAGACAGACAGACAGACAGACAGACAGACAGAGAGGGAGGGACAGACAGACAGACAGACAGACAGACAGACAGACAGACAGACAGACTGGAACGGGAACTTATATGACTACTTATATGAATTAAATGAGATGCTCCCCATCAGGGGCTGGGCGAAGCCGGGCAGGGTCAGGCAGACAGATAGACAGACAGATAGACAGACAGATAGACAGTCGGGAACGGGAACTTATATGACTACTTATATGAATTAAATGAGATGCTCCTCACCAAGAGCTGGGCGATGCCGGGCCGGGTCAGACAGACAGACAGACAGACAGACAGACAGACAGACAGACAGACAGACAGTCGGTAACGGGAACGAGAAATTATATGACTACTTATATGAATTAAATGAGATGCTCCCCACCAGGGACTGGGCGAAGCCGGGCCGGGTCAGCTAGTCTATTTATATAAAAGAGAATGTTTGTGTCTTTGTGTCTTTGTTTGTGTATCCTTTATGCGTTCCTGAACGGTCCATCCGATTGATATGAAGTTTTCTACAGATGTTCTTCTCACTCCCGCCGAGCCAACTGGCATAGTTATTTAGTTTAAAATTAGTTATTTACGTAATAAATCAACATTAAAAGGTAAGATCTCTAATTAAGGGGACTTACAACAAAAGTTATATCAAGGGACATTACTTTTAGTAACATTGCTATATTATGTAATTTAAATAATTGTTGTATTTTTCTTAAAGTTTTATAAAATGTTTAAAGAAGTTATCTGCAGGCATATGCGTTAAAAAAAGGTGATAAACACTTTAAGGCATATTCAAAGTTTTTGTAAAAATAATGGATCTATTTTAGATACGTGAAAATTTTTGAACCCATTCTTCCCGCAACGGGAACGGGAAAGGGCCGAACATATACTCTGCACCACAGCCGTATCAGGTATAAACAAAGTGATAAAAACTTTAAGGCATCTTCAAAGTTTTCGTAAAAATAATGGATCTATTATAGACACATAAAAATTTTCTAACTCTGAACAGTATCATCGAAGCTACAATTTTAAGTGTGAAATTTAAAGGAAAAGATGTACTGTTGCCTCGCATCCCAATGATTCCAACAGATATACCATTCGAATTCAAATGTCTGCAGTTTCCGGATAAATGGACAGACAGACAGACAGACAGGCAGGCAGGCTGATAGATAGATAGATAGATAGATAGATAGATAGATAGATAGATAGATAGATAGATAGATAGATTGATAGATAGATAGATAGATAGATATCTAGATAGATAGATAGATAGATAGATAGATAGATAGATAGATAGATAGATAGATAGATAGATAGATAGATAGATAGATAGATAGATAGATAGATAGATAGATAGATAGATAGATAGATAGATAGATAGATAGATAGATCCCCACCAGGAGATGGGCGAAGCCGGGCAGGGTCAGCTAGTATAAATATAAAGGAAGTCAAATTCGACTTGATTATAACACTAACCCTATCCCGTTCAACCTCAAAGAGAAGTTGTATTAGGGCCCATCTCTGGCTCAAATTAATAATCCTGTGACTGAGTCAGCCACAATTAACAGCTGACCACGGTTTTACCCACACAAGATATTAATTTGAAGGTGTTAGTTGCGGTTACAACCTCATGGCAAATAGTGGCCCCATTATGCTCCGTTCCTGTGCTAGTGAATGTCACACATACTCCTCACTGCCTCATGTGAAAAAGCTTATTATTGTCCACAGAAAGTATTGGTGACGGATACTGTAATTCTGGTGTGGCAGGCTTCTCACATATTCCAGTTAAAGTTATTTGCGTGTAATTTACAGGACGTCGCAGGCAACCCCAGCATTTCTTTTGACCCTATGTGATTTACCAGGCAAGTTTAAGTTCGGTAGTTTGCCGTTGCTTTCTGAACGACCGGCACCCATACCATTTTATAAAACACCAAATGCAAGGCGGTCTGCTGTCAAAATATGGCACACAATCAAGTGAACAAGTGTTATAATGTAAATGTTCATTTACTGAGTATTTAAATTACTGAAGGTGCCACGAAACAAAACAAATAACACGATGACCCTTGAATGACAATATATCGACACTCATACCATTGTATGAAAATCAACAAAAGTGGTTTGCTTTCAAATGGCCTGCAGCTGTTTCCACTGTCACTGTTTCCAATGAGAAGTGCGTGGAATTCCCGTGGAAAACTGTAATGTTCAACCAACCATGGAAAGTGGACACGTAGAAGGGCTTGTCAGAAGATGGCCGAGAGCTTATGCTTCATTGGAGCACAAAAGGCAAGAGAGACAAAAGAAACACGTAATCTGACACAGTTTAGTTAGATGGATTGATGTTTCACAGGGAGAACGAGCTGCATGAGTGTTATTGCTATTCACAAGTGTTTGCTGAAAAGTATTGTTCCCTATTTGCTATTTTCTTGCCTTTCATCAAGTTCTGATTGTCTTCTTCAGATGTCTGGTGTTTATTGTCTCGCTTGTAAGCTCGGTCAATAGCAGACAGTTGACAATCTCACGAGTAGTGTTAGCACAGCTTTCGTGTTGCTCACGGCGAGTATCTACAAATTAATTGATTCAGTGCTAAACAAAAAGTAGGTGTGGACTAAACATGACACACAATCAAATGAACAAGTTTTATAATGAGAACTTCCATTCACGGAGCAGTGCAATTACGGAAGATGCCACAAAACAAAGCACATAAGACTATGACCCTAGAAAGGCGATATATCGCCCTTCTGTCCAAATGGTTGGTAACAAGTGACGATATATTATTCTTCAGCAATGAATCAGTTAATAAGAAACGGTGACTGATGGACTATCGCCAGTGAAAACATTTATACATACCAATTGTTTAATCAATCAATCAAGTGCCGTCTCCACAATTAAGATTTCAATCAGTGTGTCTCCTACGGTTTGTCTCTTTCTCGCATGCAATGATAGATTGGTTCGTCTCTGAATGTTGTGTTCCTGTTTGTATTGATTCCTACAGCTTTCCAGCCTCCATTTGACTGTTTATCCAAAATAGTTTTTAATGAGACTGTCATGTTAACATCACCAACAACTACAAGGAAGAAGGGCAGGATGAGGAGGAGTAAGAAGCAAAGGAGGAGGTGGAAGAAGAAGAAACGAGAAGAAAGCAATAGTAGTAGTAGTAGTAGTAGTAGTAGTAGTAGTAGTAGTAGTAGTAGTAGTAGTAGTAGTAGTAGTAGTAGTAGTAGTAGTAGTAGTAGTATCAGCAGCAGTAGTTGTAGTAGTAGTAGCAGCAGCAGGAGCAGCAGGAGTACTAGTAGTAACAGCAGCAGCAGAAGAAGAAGAAGAAGAAGAAGAAGAAGAAGAAGAAGAAGAAGAAGAAGAAGAAGAAGAAGAAGAAGAAGAAGAAGAAGAAGAAGAAGAAGAAGAAGAAGAAGAAGAAGAAGAAGAAGAAGAAGAACAACAACAACAACAACAACAACAACAACAACAACAACAACAACAAACAAGAAGAATAAACTACAAGAAAAGAAAGTCGCAGAAGTGAATGTGCACTAACCACATCGGAAAAATGAACCTGACAAATGTTCTGACCACACTTGAAATTCTAACTGTACACAACAAAAACCATTCTTTATCTAGAAATATTTATGATTTCTTTTATGGCTTCCCATATCTATTCCTGTCCATTTTGGCTTCTTTCAGCTCGTGGCTGTCATCCACTGGCCATTAAAATAATATTTAAAACGAGCATACGTCGAACCAATGCCATGCCGTGACATTATATAGCAGATTCTACACAGCAGCTCAATTTCATGTCTTGACAAAATACGCAGTCTGAAGGACACAATAGATTGTTCTGTAAATTCTTGGCAGGAAAATCTGGAGCAAAATGTCGTATGATGATATAGAGCAAAATGTATGATGATATAGAGCAAAATGTTGTATTATGATATACTGGAATTATTGAAACTGAAGACGGCCTTTGAAAATGCCATGAATGAATCACCACAAAAGCACACGTTTATTGTAGGCAGAAGTCCTGAGTTCTAGTTATTCTGAAAGACAAACTGCTTCTGATTAAGGAAATAAATAATCTGTCTTATTTTATGTGTTTGTGTATGGGTGTGTATGTGAGGGATATATATGTGTGTGGGGGGGGGGGGGGGAATGTATGTGTGGAGGGGTTGTGTGTGGGTGATGTGTATGGGTTAATGGGTGATGTGTGGATGTGTGAAGGGATGTGTAGTCGGTGGTGGATGTATGTGTGTGTGAGGTATATGTGTATGTGTGTGTGTGTGGGGGGGGGGGGATATTTTGAGAGGATAGTTGGAAGTATGTGGGTGTTGGTGGGTTTGGAGGGGGTGTGGGTAGGGAATGTGTGTTTGGGTGGGTGAATGGGTGTGTAGGAGATTGTGTGGGTTGGGGGATGGGTGTGTAATGGGTGTGGGGGATGAGTGTGGGGGTGTCTGTGAATGGGATATGTCTGTGTGGGTGGGAGTGTGTGAGTGTGGATGGGGTAAATGTGAGTGGTGGAGGATGTATGTGTGGGTGGTGAGGATGTTTGTAGGTGGAGGATGTGTGAGTGGGTGGGGAGATGTGTGGGCGGGGATGTGTATGGGGAATGTATGTGGGGTGTGTGTGTGTGTGGGGGGGAATGTGTTTATGGGTGGAGTTTTGTGTGGGAGGGGAGATGTATGAGAGGTGGGGGAGGTGTGGGATGTGCAGGTGATTGAAGGATGTATGCGAGGATGGGGGATGTGTGTTTGGCTGGGTGGTTGGGGTGTGTGTGAGTGGGAGGGTAGATGAGAGATGCATGTGTTGATGGGCGCGTGGGTGATGTGTGGGTGTGAGTGGTTGATGGATGAGTACGTGAGTGGGTGGATGTGTGTGAGAGATGAGTGTATGGGTGGGGGAGGTGTGTAGTTGTGAGAAGATGTGTGTGAGCGGCGGATGTTTGTGGGTGAGGTATATGTGGGTGGCGGGTGTGTGTGAGTGGGAGGTGTGTGTTTTTGGGTGTTTATGGGTGGGGGATATGTGTGGGCAGGTGGGGAGATGTGTTTATGTGTGGGGATGTGTGTATAGGTGGGGATGTGTAGTTGAGAGATGGCGAATATTGGGTGGGTGAGTGGGTGTAGGTTGGCTGATGTGTGTGTGGGTGGGTGGGAAAATTGTGAGAGTGCGGGATATATGTGTGGATAGGTGCGGGATGTGTGGGTTGGCGGGGGTATGTGTGTGTGGTTCTTCTTCTTCTTCTTCTTCTTCTTCTTCTTCTTCTTCTTCTTCTTCTTCTTCTTCTTCTTCTTCTTCTTCTTCTTCTTCTTCTTCTTCTTCTTCTTCTTCTTCTTCTTCTTCTTCTTCTTCTTCTTCTTCTTCTTCTTCTTCTTCTTCTTCTTCTTCTTCTTCTTCTTCTTCTTCTTCTTCTTCTTCTTCTTCTTCTTCTTCTTCTTCTTCTTCTTCTTCTTCTTCTTCTTCTTCTTCTTCTTCTTCTTCTTCTTCTTCTTCTTCTTCTTCTTCTTCTTCTTCTTCTTCTTCTTCTTCTTCTTCTTCTTCTTCTTCTTGGTGTGTGAGGATGTGTGTGTGGGTGGGGAAATGTGTGTGGGTGGGGTATCAGTGGGTGGGTGGCGGCATGTATGTTTGCCTGGTTCTGTGTGAGTGCGTGGAGGTATGTGTGGGTGGGTGGGGGAGGTTTGGTGGGTGGGGGATGTGTTGGTGGCTGCGGGATATGAGGGTGGATGGGGGATGTGTCTCACAACATTGCAATATGCACTGTTTATGTTTACAACTTTCATTTGACAATGTTTTTTTTTTTCCTCATGTGAATGTATCATGCGTAATATGCATTGTTTATGCTTACAAAATCCATTTGACAATGTTTTTTTCCCCCTATGTTAATGTAACATGCACATTTGATGAATGAAAGATGAGTGATTGAAAGGGCCGAATGTAAGACGGGCCTTCGTGCCCAATTTGTTACCCTTTTAAAATAAAGTTTGTTCGTTCGTTTGTTCGTTTGTTCGTTCTTTCACATACATCCTCCATCCACTCACATTTATCCCATCCACACTCACACACTCAGACCCACACAGACATATCCCACTCACAGACACCCCCCCCCCCCCTCACACTCTTCCCCCACACCCATCCGCAACCCACACACATCTCCCACACACCCATTCACCCACCCAAATACACATTCCCTATCCACACCCCCAACCAACCAACACCCACATACTTCCAACCATCCTCCCAAATATCCCCACCCACACACACATCCCTCACACACATGCATCCCCACCGACCACACATCCCTTCACCCATTCACACATCACGCATCAACCGACACACATCCCCCACACACAACCCCTCCACACATACATTCCCTACACACCCCTCCCCCCACACACATCCCTCAAATACACACTCACATACACACCCACACACACATCCTCACATCTAGACACATACATGATGCCTCACATGATCACTGAAACTAATAAGAACAAACTCCCACACTTTACACACAGTTGAGACATGATTGTCGTGAGCATTCTCGCAAAAATTGTAAGAAATGGAAAAACAAATTGTACATATACATTGTGTAGCGTAAACAATTGGTGAGAGGGAGAAATAGAGAGAGGGATGGAATGACAGTGAGACGAGAGAGAGAGAGAGAGGTATGAAGAAAGGATGAGAGACAGAGAGGGAGACATGGAGAGAGACAGAGAGAAAGGGAGACAGACAGAAACAGAAACAAAGAGACAGACGGAGAGGCACAGCGAAAGGGTGGGACAGAGAGACAGACAGAGACAAAAACAGATAGAAAAAGAGAGAGAGACAGAGAGAGAGAGAGGGAGAGAGAGACACAGACAGACAGACAGACAGACAGACAGACAGACAGACAGACAGACTAAATAGAAGATGGGTGCAGGATGTGGCGGATGATCTCCAGATTGGTGTATCGGACACGGGGCATCTTGCTTATGATCGAGAGGTTTTCCGGAAGGTTGTTATGGGAGCGAGGTTCTGCAAAGGACACGCTACTGAATGAATGAATGTGCAGTGTTTGAAAATATTGCCGGTCTAAATTTTGTATTTACTTATTATGTTGCATGAACTTTACAAAGGGTGAATACACAACTTGGACCGGCAATATTTTCAAACACTGCACAGTCATTAAAACACACCCTATATGATATTCCTCTCACTGGGCGGACACTCAAAACCAGATTATGTAAATGAGTTTGGAAATCCAGGCACGCCGAGTCTGCGGCTTATACCCGATTACGGCTCATTAATGCCACAGCTAGTAAAGTCCAAGCAGCTTTAGGTGGTCAGTGGGGTCAGAGGTACGGGGTCAATGGGTCTTTTCAAACTGGGGAATGAAGTAGCTGGGTGTTGGGGTTGTATATGGTGGTAAGGGAAAAAATATGATTTGTAAAGTTCTTCGTTGTCTTATTGTTGTTTTAGTTGTTGTATAGTAGTAGTAGTAGTAGTAGTAGTAGTAGTAGTAGTAGTAGTAGTAGTAGTAGTAGTAGTAGTAGTAGTAGTAGAAGTAGTAGTAGTAGTAGTAGTAGTAGTAGTAGTAGTAGTAGTAGTAGTAGTAGTAGTAGTGTTAGTAAAAGTAGTAGTAGTGGTTGTGGTGGTGGTGGTGGTGGTGGTGGTGGTAGTGGTAGTAGTAGTAATGGTAGTACTAGTAGTAGTAGTAGTAGTAGTAGTAGTAGTAGTAGTAGTAGTGGTAGTAGTAGTAGTAATAGGAGTAGTAGTAGTAGTAGTGGTGGTGGTGGTGGTAGTAGTAGTAATAGTAGTTGTTTTTGTTGTTGTTGTTGTTGTTGTTGTTGTTGTTGTTGTTCTTCTTCTTCTTCTTCTTCTTCTTCTTCTTCTTCTTCTTCTTCTTCTTCTTCTTCTTCTTCTTCTTCTTCTTCTTCTTCTTCTTCTTCCTCTGCTGCTGTAACTGCTGGCTGTTCCTCATATTTTTCATTATCTCCTTCCTCCTTCTCCTCATCCACACCTCCTTTTCTTCGGCTGCTGCTCCTCTCCCTCACCCACTTCCTCATCGCCTGTCTTCTACTTCTATTTAGTGTGTCTGTATTTTCTTCATTTGAACGCTCTTGACCGTGTGCCTGTCTACAGCTGAGCCGTGTGATTTGCCCTTTCCGACCGAAGCTGGTTGTGGCATAACCGCTAACCACCATTATTCAGTTACCAAGAATGCACGCAAAAGAGAGGGAAAAATATATAACAATTGACTGCACAAACTCAAACCGAAACCAAAACTGAAAACGAACGCAAAATCAAAACTGAACATGAAAGATTCTTCTTCTTCTTCTTTGCGTTCATCCGGAGTGTTTTTTCAGATGTGATTGCGGTGTGTCTAGTTAGGCACCCTTGGATCGAAACCCTTAGGCCAACACATCCGGCTTTTAGCGTGCATTTTTGACCAGGTTAGCATTCCTGGGAGACTCTCACTTTTGTGGTACTGTCCACCTCCCAGCTGGTAAAGTTGGAAGAGTCGGAGACTGCACGGTCATCCCTCAAATGAAGGCAGGGACAGTCCATAGCATTTTCCGCCATCCTGGGTGGCTTCCATAATTGCAGGGCCGGCACATAGCGCCCTGGTACTGGGCACGCAGAGGGAATCGTCACGTCCTGCTCATGGCTGCTTTAATTCCTCACTTCAATATATTGGGCATTTCGTTCACCCCGAGCCTTTCCCGCACAAACCAAGCTGGTCTGCAGTCAGAATCCACTAAGCGAGTTTTTCGGACATGTGCTTGTCGTTGTGTCCGTCAGAGCTGTTCCAGACACGTCGGACATTCGGAAACTACCTAGTCAGAGCTGTTCCGAACAAGAGCGGCATTCGGAAACTAGGTAGTCAGAGCTGTTCCTAGCACAAGAGACAATCGGACGAGACAATTCACTCGGACGTAATTGCGTAGTGTCAATTTTTAGTTAGTAGGACGACACTTCCGACTTCCGGCGGGCATTTTTTAATGAGGTTAGCCTTCCTCTGGTTTCGTAGCACGTAAGACTGTTGTGATGTCGCCAACATCTCAGCTGGTCAAGATAGAACGATCAGCGACATCGAGGTCGGCCCTCAAGGGAAGGCAGGGGCAGACCTTGGGCATTCCCTTGCTATCCAAGGAGGCTTCCATAATTGCAGAGCCGGCACATATTGCTCTGAGACTGGGCTCACCCGAGGAGTTGCCACGTCCTGCTCATGGCTGCTTTAGTTCCTCACTTCCATGTGTTGGGCAACCCGTTTGCCACTGATCGCTCAAACACACACCAGGAGCGGTCAGACTGCGAGCGACATCCACTCGGTAAGCTTTTTATTTTGACTTCAGACCACGCAATAGGTCCGCTCGCCGTGCGTTCCATTTTGCGTCATTGAGACGTTCTTCCACTTTTGTCTATACTCTCTGTGAGCTGGATACAGACAGTTTTCGTAGCCATTTCCTTCGACTGGGGCACTTTTCTGACTTTTCGTACTCGCTCACCAGGTAGGCTACATGTGCTGCCGGCTCAGCACCTTACCTTCGTGCAGCAGTGGACGAGAAACGGCCTGGCCCTCTCATCCGGGAATCTCTCATATTCCCCAGCTGAGAGCCTTCGAACATGTAATAGAACTGAGCATGTAGCTTGCTCAGTATCACGCTTCTATTTTTCGGTAGGCGGGTATCGGCCTGGCTCTCAGATGTGAGAGTTTGTGGCTTAGAGGCGTTCAGCCACAGCCCTCGACAGAGCCTTAAGAGTTTTGTCCGGACCAAAAGCGTCTGCCTTCGTGCCTTCGTGCACCTTTTTAAACTTTTGACTGCTATCCTCAGTCACCTGCAGAGCAGCAGGTTGTGTCTCTCTTAGTCTGGTCCCTATCCCATATGCTGTCCGATATGTAGTTTTTTCACCCATCGGCAAGCACATGGGGTCGATGGGACACGCAAGCTCCCTCACCACGGCAAGGTGGAGACACATCGGGGGAGAACATGAAAGATTGACAGATGACGTCAATTCTTGGAAATATTTCATCAGCCAAAGCTCAGGAGATCATTGGATAGAAACAGACACGTGACAACGCCTCCGCTAGAACGCCTGCTTAGAATATGTTAATCGCGCACTTCCACGGCAGACAGCTTGACGAGCAGACGCAAAAGCTGGTGTGACTGAATTTTCAAACAAGAACGTCAGAATGTCTGAATCCGAGGTAAGCTAGTGACTCCTTAGATTAAACTGATGACCAGATGTATCAAGTATCAAGTAATGGTATCCTGTGTTTGTAACGTCAATTCTTCTTCTTCTTCTTCGTTCATCCGGAGTTTTTTTTTTCGGATGTGATTGCGTTGTGCCTGTTTACAGCAGAGCTGCGTTCTTGCGCCGATAGGCCGACACATCCGACTTCTGCGGGCATTTGTTGACCGGGTTAACCTTCCCGGGGGTTTCTTAGGACGTTTGACTCTCACTGTTGTGGTGTTATCCCCCATCCCAGCTGGTCCATATAGAACAGCCAAAGATCCTGGTCAGCCCTCAAGGGAAGGCAGGGGCAGACCATGGGTATTCCCCGCCGTCCAAGGAGGCTTCCATACTTGCAGAGCCGATACATAGCGCTCTGGTACTGGGCTCACCCAAGGAATCGTCACGTCCTGCACATGGCTGCTTAGCCTCACTTCCGTATATTGAGCCTTCCGCTCACCATAGGCTGTTCTTCCGGAAACCAGAAGTATGCAGTCTCAGATGACATCCACACAGTGAGATTTCGATTCGGACTTTCCATGTAATGGATTTGCTAGCCAAGCAATATTCCATTTCGTGCCACTAGGACACTTTTCCACCTTTTATGAAGCCCACACAGTGGGCTTTTCATTCAGACTTTCCACGTAATGGATTTGCTATCCAAGCAATATTCCATTTCATGCCACTAGGACACTTTTCCACCTTTTATGAAGCCCACACAGCGAGCTTTCGATTTGGACTTTCCACATAATGGATTTGAAATCCAAGCAATATTCCATTTCACGCCTCTGGGTCTTCATGCACCTTTAAATGTCAACCTGTATGTAATTAAAGTAATCTGCGGTCAACTTTAGCTTGTTGATATCTCCATAGAGCTTGTCCTCAAATGAAGCAGATGTGGGCCAAAATATCTTTCTATGTTCTGCATACGTTGGGCAATCCTGCAGCAAATGTTTTGCTGTCATTTTTCCAGTTCTACAATTACATTCATCGGTATCTCCTATCTCTAGTTTATTGAACAAGTGGTATTTCAGCCTGTTATGTCCTGTGCGGAGTCTGAAGATTGCTACTTGTTCTCTTCGGTCGAGTTTGTAATATGCATCATCCTTCTGATGGCCTGGATGCTCTGATTCCCATTTGGTTCTATAAGTGCTTTTTATCAACCTCTTTGCCTCATTATAGGTTATGTCTATGTCAGGCTGTGGTAGTCGTCCGCCCTCTTTTGCCAGTTTGTCAGCCTCTTCGTTTCCAGGTATACTGCAATGTGATGGGATCCACTGTATTACAACTTTTTTTGGATTTCTGGCAAAGACCATGGAGTGCTGCTCTTAGGTTAGTTAGTTCTGTGCTGTTATTGCTCTTCAGTATTGAGACAGCTGACTTTGCATCTGTGAAGACAACTATTTGCTTCTCTTTATTTTCCTCCATCAGGAGCATTTCTGCTGCAGTTTTCAGAGCCTCTACCTCCGCTTTGAAGTTACTTGAGAATTTTCCAGTTGCCATTGAATGTGTTTTTTTTCACTCCATTTTTTAAATTTAGGAGAATTCCTCCTCCTCCATTCTCTATTGAATTTTTGGCTGATCCATCTGTATATGCATGGGTCCAATTCCTGCTTGTGTAATGTTCTTTTATGTAGTTTAGGGTTATTTCTCTTCTTTCGGTTTCATGCTGAGTGTTCTTTTTCTCAATACCAGGAATGTTTTCTATCATCTCAGGCAGTTGCTGCTGTCTCCAAGCTGGGAACTTGTGTGCATTGTATATGGGCTTGACTGTTGATATGTTAAGTATAGGATCTGTCCTAATCCTTCGTTTTGCAGTTTCTACAAAGTTGCTACGCTTATGTCTTCCCTTTCCAAAACCATTAAATCTGTTGTACATAGGTTGGTCTTCAATCTTCTAAATTTTTCTGCTTGTTGCTGGGCTCTGCTATCTCTTCTATCCTGCATTGGTTGTAAACAAGTGATCTTTTCTAGTTCATTAATAGGCGTTGTCTTCAGGCTTCCAGTTATGATTCGCATTCCTTGGTTTTGGACTCTACTTATTTTGTTAAAGTTTGACTTAGCTGCTGTTGCCCAAGCTGCAATGCCATATTCTAGTACTGGCCTCACCCGTCCAGTATATAACTTCTTGAGAACATTCTCATCTGCTCCCCACGTTGTACCAGCAAGCTTTTTCATGATTGCCATTCTCTGCCTTGCTCTTGTTCGATTTTTCTCAACCTGTGTCTTCCATGTCAGGCGACGATCAAAGGTGACTCCTAGATAGTTTGGATTTTCTTCATGGCGCAATATTTTTCCATTCAATACCAGCTTAGATTGCTGAGGTTTATTTGAGAGGGAGAACACTGTGCATGTTGTTTTCTCCTCACTTATCTTCACTAGCCATGATTTTGACCAGTCCTCTAGCGCTAATAAGGCTTGCTGTATTCTGCTGTTAGCTGTACTAATATATTCTTCAGATGTCCATATGGCTAGGTCATCTGCAAAGGAGGATGTGTGTACTGTGGCTGGAAAATTTTCTGTGATGTCATTTATATATGCTAGGAATAATGTTGGTGAAAGAACTCCTCCTTGGGGGACACCTTGCTCCAGCAGCATCATTTTGCTTGTTTGTCCTTGTACTTTTATCCTGGCAGTTCTGTTCTCAAGGTAGTGGATGATCCATTTATACATTTTTCCACAAACATGCATGTTTTGCAGTTTTACTTTCAGTCCTTCCTTCCATACTTTATCAAATGCTTTTTCTAAATCTATCCAGACTGCTAGTGTGTGCTTTTTCTCTTGGAAGGCATCCTCTATTTCCTGAGCTATATAGGTTATTTGATCTTCAGTGGATCTGTACTTTCTGAATCCTGCTTGATGTGGTGTTAAGAGTTTGTTTTCTTCCAGATGCCATGTTAGCCTGCCATTGATAATGCGTTCCATTAATTTTCCTACACAGCTAAGTAGACTGATAGGTCGATAGCCATTTGGTTCTTCCAGGTCTTTTCCTTTCTTTGGGACTGGTATTAGTATAGCTTCCTTCTATGCCTGTGGGACTATTCCTCTCTTCCAGCTGTTATTTAGGACTGCTAGTAGTTTCTTCTTTGCCTTGGTGCCTAGTCCTATTAGCATTTCATTTGTGATTCCATCCTTTCCTGGTGATTTCTTCTTTTTTAGGGTATTCATTGCCTGTTCCATTTCTTCCATTGTTAGATTTGCCATCATATATTCTGCTGCTGTCTCTGTATTTCTATGATGTATCTGTTTGTCTTTGATTGCTTTCTTCTGTTCGGTTGTAATATCAATGTGGTTTGCATTTGCATAGTGTTCCATTAGTGCATTTGCAGCCTTTTTTCCTGTAAGCAAGGCATTTCCTTGTTTAATTGTTATTTGTTTGTTTCTAGGTCCTTCATTGTTCATGGCTTTCACTAGTTTCCATAGTTTGTTTCATCCCTGTCAAAATTCAGTTTTCTGTTTTTTCCCTCCAACGATCTCTTGTTGTTTGATTTACTGTTCTTTTATATTTTGCTGAGATGGCTTTGAGAGAGATATTCGCTTCAATTGTTTGTTCTCTCTCTGCTGTCTTCCTGGCATCTTCAACTTTGTCCTCCAAACTTTGTAGTTCTTCAGTCCAGTATGGTTTGTAATTTTTCCTCGCTCCTCTAGGAATGGACTCAGTGGCTGCCTGTATTATCGCTCTGTTTAGACTTTCCACCATTTGCTTTATGTTGCCATATCGTGTATTTATGTTTTCACAATATTTGTCTGTTAGTATGGCAAATCTGTCCCAATCTGCTCGTTTGTAATTCCAGCGGGGCAGGGGCTTTTGCTCCTGTGGAACATACTCCATATTCATTACAAGCTTGATTGGTCTGTGGTCACTACCTGCTAATTGGTCCAGCACATGGCGATCGATTTTGTGGAGGATGTCTCCTGTGCAGAAAGCTAAGTCTGGAGTAGAAGTGGTAAGCCATCTTCTGGAGTAGAAGCTCGGTGTGTCATCCGCTTTGTTGAGTAGATGGAGATTTGAGTCTTTTTCCCAGTCCTCCAATTCATCTCCTCTGTTGTCAGTATCTGGGTATCCCCATCTTTCTGAACGGCTATTAAAGTCTCCGACAATAATGCAGTTTGTGTCGGTTATTTTCATGTTTGAGAGTGTAAGGTCCTTATCTGCTGGGCTATACAGATTGTAAATTCTTATTTTCACGTCCCTTATCATTATATCAACACCTATAATTTCTGTTTGGTTGTTAGAGATCACAGATACTTCGCTGCAAGGTATTGTATTTCGTGTAAGTATTAGAACTCCTCCTTTGTGTCCTTCGCGGTCGAAACGTGTGGCCTGATATCCTCTGACTGAGAATTTGTGATTGGCGTTGAGGTGTGTCTCTTGAATGCATGCCACATCTATTCTATCTTTATGAAGACGCTGTATTAGGGAGTCTTTCTTCTTGTAAACTCCTTCGGCATTCCACTGTAGTATGTTGAGTGTCCGGGGTATTTGGTCAATAGCTCTTAACCTACTCCTCTGTGCCTTGACTCCACAGCACAGGGGAAGGTGACCACCAGTAGTCATGGGTGGACCCCCTCGAGGCAGGGGGCCCGGCACTATCGCCGCCTGATGGGACTTCACGGGATTAGCACCATAACGATTAATTTTGATTTGTGACATCATGAATTAAGTTACGTTGCACTGCTTTGTCAAGCCTGTGGCTCAGTACATCCGATTTCGACAAGCATTTATTTGGGATGCTTTCCCTAGCCTTTGACTGTCCCCAGTCTACCTACAAGGCAGCAGGTTTTACGTTGCACTGCTTTGTCAAGCCTGTGGCTCAGTACATCCGATTTTGACAAGCATGTATTCGGGTGCTTTCCCTAGCCTTTGACTGTCCCCAGTCTACCTACAAGGCAGCAGGTTTTACGTTGCACTGCTTTGTCAAGCCTGTGGCTCAGTACATCCGATTTTGACAAGCATGTATTCGGGTGCTTTCCCTAGCCTTTGACTGTCCCCAGTCTACCTACAAGGCAGCAGGTTTGTGTGTCTCTTCGTCTAATCCCTCTCCCTTGACCTGTCCGACATGGGTGGCCCTACCAGTAGCTGTGCTACCGTCGGCATAGCTCTTGGGGTCATTGGGACGCACAAGCCCCTCTACCTCGTCACGGTGGACACACAGCAGAGGAGGTAACGTCAATTGAAATGTATTATTTTAAATTAAAACCTCTGAAGTGAAAAATGTTTGACTGTTAGATTCTGACGACGCAGAGCCATTTCCCGGGCAAACTGACAATCTACTACTCTCTTCGAATACTGCAATCTCTGATATTCTTAAAGATAGTTATTAACTTTAAGAAGTGCATAATAATAATACCACATTCTATTCTAGACAACTGTACGAAGTGATGATTCTAAATCAATCTTGTGCATTTCAGCAGGAACACTGCTTAAATTGCTATCACTATCTACAGCTCATAAGACAGTTCGTGTATTAGAACAAGTGCCTCGTTTTAAAACAGACTTATCTATGCCTATTTACAATCTAGAGAGTTGAAAGAGAAATCATATTTTCCCTTTTTCCTTCATATATTGAATAAATAGGGTTTGATGGAATAAATATTTATATTTATGTCAGATTTTACTTAGATAAGGGCACTCATTAACTGCATTACATCAGAAAAGTTATGCTTCGCGGAACTCCATCATTAGAAGTTGACTTAACCCACTACTCAACATAACTTAAAACACAACACCACACCACCCAACACTCAACACCACAACAACAACAGGTAATGGGAGAGGAGTTATTATACAAAGAAGAAGGAAAAGTTGGTTAATTGGGAAAACACAGAGAACCATTTATACACACTACAAACCCAATTGAGTGATAGAAATGTTATAAATGTATGCCATTTATTCATATGCATTTTGACACCTCCTCACTCTTGTCACTGTCTTACTGTACACGTCTCACTGACCCCAGGTCCAATGAGAACTTACATACAGCAGGAACCAGCTGATACCAGGAGTACACAGTGTGATAAACTCTGACCACCCCAAATTAACCCAACACTAGATCAGAGAAAAGAGAGGAAGGGGGGGGGGGGACTAGTTCCTACTTCAGGAATTTAGGTTTCTTCCGACCTACTTCTAGAATATTGCATTGATAGGATTGTATATATTTATGTGAATCTTACACAGTGAAATCTTGGTGGCAACCAACTGGCCAACCAACCAACCCAGACCAGAAAGATGGAAGAGAGAGAAAGAGATGAACCACACGTGAGATGGAAGATGACTAAGCCATGAGCAGAGTATGGGAAGCCTTCAGAGAAGCTACACGGGCAGAACTGAAGCGGATCCATCAGACAATGGACCGAGGCTTATCCTAATCTCCCACTCACAAGGTTACAATTCTCTAAGGAACACACATCACCCATTTCAGGAACAGATACCTAAATGTTGAATTATCATCTCCACACTTATAATGTACAACATTTAAATGTTTACAATGTTTCCACACTTGTTGACATAATATTCATTGATGTTTATTTGTTGGTTGACTGTGAACTTGGACCTATATGCCATTTTCTATGTTATCTTGTGTAAACCACAACGGAAAATGTATGTAACAGGCCAGAGGACACAGGCCAGTCAATAAATGATGAACCTTAACTGACCTTATGTTGATTTGTCAGTCAAATCTATCTGTTGATTCTCCATCTTGTGTGTGTAAAACATGTGGTCAATGTCTACTGAAATTGATAAATGTGTAATTGTCAAAACAAATCCACTCATGATGAATTACTAAATTGGGGCGAGAAGACTCTAGGTCTGTCACCTGCTCAACATCCATGCTTTCTTAACATAAATCAGACTGAGAGAATTCTCCAGACTTTCCTCAGAATTGATAAAAAGGGAGCTCAAGAGCTAAAAGAAACCTCGGAGAAGGGGCAGAATCCCAGTTAGTAATTACTATTCTCACCAGGGCCATAATCTATATCTCCTAGACTAAATTAATAAGACGTCGCCTGCAGATAACTCCAGGGTCATATTCTGGGGTTATTGAAGATAGAAGAGGATGGGGCCAAACTTCTTTTGTTAGAAATGGGGCATGCACTACAGTGATCTCCCAGTCCCTTCAGAATATATGACATATTGGGAAGGCTGCGTCCCGAATTGTTCCCAGGGAATAAAATTCATTAAACAATGCACATTGTGTGTAATTTAACAATTACATAAAACATTGTGCTAATTAAACAATTACAAAAAACATTAACACAAATATCTTTAGATCAAGTATTGTCATCTTTGATAAACTTAATTAATTGACAACATGTAGGTTGTAAATCATTAATCACACATAGATAGAATCTCTGTTACCTGAACAATGTGTTTTCAGGTTAATAAGATCACATCTTGATTTAAATATAGTGTGTGTATCTACTGTCCAAACACTACTTCTCTTTCAGAGAAGGTGTTCTTTTCCTGAGGAGTCTGAACTTAACAGCATTTCATCAACCACCGGAAAATCTTATCCGTTGGGAAATCTCTGTCTAATTTCAGATTCTTTTCTTTTACTAAGGATTAATTCTGGTTACTTCAATGCCTGCTGTCTTTGGCTTTTCCAGCATTGACAGACAGGCATAACATAAAGTGTTTAATATTGTGCATGCTTTGCTGTATAATTGCAGATCCAGGGACTGACAAGCTTACACGGGTCAGACCTACTGCACTTATATTTTATTAGGTAAAGCAAACAAAGCAATAAATTCTAGGCATGGCGGAAACTGCAAAGTTTAGGGCCCAAATAATGGAAACAGGTAGGGAATGCGGGTTAGATGGCCCTGCGCTAGCTAACTATGTTGCAGACGAATTCGACAAAAGAGAAAGGCTTCAAGCCGAACTGGCCCTCAAAGAAAAACACCTTCAGGCTGAGTTAACTGAGAAGGAAAAACACCTTCAGGCTGAGTTAGCTGAGAAGGAAAAACACCTTCAGGCTGAATTAGCTGAGAGGGAAAAAAGGCTTCAAGCAGAATTGGAGGAGAAAGAGAGGAGACTACAGCCTGAAATGGAAGATAAGGAGAGAGAACGTCAACACCAACTGGAGTTGAAGAGAATGGAAATTGAATTGGAGATCCGAAGATTAGAGGGAGGGAGTGCCCCCACACCCTCAACCTCATCAAGCTTGCCAATGACAGAATCACATTCGAATGTCTCCCACCTTAATTCCGGATCTATGTCGTTTCCTCTAGAACCATTCAACGACCAGACTGACAACATCGAAGGATTTTTATCACGCTTCGAGGCAATGGTTGTCAGCTGTGGTCTGGATGAAGGGAGATGGGCAACGAAGTTGTCGCAAGCATTAAGATCCACCGTGTACGACGTGTTCTCTCGACTCACCCGTGAGGAACAGCAGAACTATTCGACACTCAAGACGGCACTCTTGAGCCGATTTGAAGTGGACGGGGATTCTTATAAGCTTAGGTTCAAAACTGCAAGGAAAGAGCCGGGTGAAAGTTATGCGCAACTAGTTGATAGACTGAAGGCATATATCCAGCGATGGACTTACTTAGGAGGGTTTGAAGAAAGTTATGAGGGACTCCGTGAGATGATCACCATTGATCAGATCGAGGGGAAAATGCCGAATGAAATGAAAGCATTCTTAAACCAAAACGGGGCTGACCGCCTAGAAAACATCATCATCCTGGCAGAGAGATTTGAAAAATCTCAGAAGGAGATGGGAGGTAAGGGACGTTCGAACAACACCCCCTCTCAAGATAAAACTCCCAAGCCAAAAGAGGGTGAAAACACTTTAGCCACCAAGAAAAATGGGAAATCCCAGAAAAACACTCAAAACACAGCCCAAACAGCGCCGAAGGAGGACAAACCATTCTGCACCCATTGCAAGATTAGAGGTCACACGTTTCAGAAATGCAGGAAGAAGCCACCTCCACACACAGCGGCCTGTTTGGCCAACCGAAAAGAGAAAAGAGTGAGCACTGATGAAGCGTCCAAACAGACACCTCATCAAGACACATCATCTCGTATTCCGGTTGTAGAATCCATCTTGCTAAATGGATTCAAAACGACCTGTCTATATGCTACTGGGTTATCGTATGACTGTATTGTATCATCATCCTTAGTTCACCCTGAACAGGTGACAGAGGAAATAGTGGAATTACAGGGACCACTGAAGAGTTCAACAAATATGTCTCTTCCAGTGGCAAAAGTGAACATAGCCTCGCGGTATGTCACTGGGACAATCAAGGCAGCAGTCTTGGACGATCCGATATATACCGTAATCCTCGGCTGTAGATTTATCGTTATAGGAGACCCTGTTCAACCTGTGGCGATGGCGACCATGACCACTCGATCCCAGGCGACAAAGACTCCAGAAACAACTACGCCAATCCCTCGAACAGAGGAACTGAAGAGGGCACAAGAGGCCGACAGCACCTTGGATGCCTGCTTCAGAAAACTGCCAAAATCACATTTACTTCTACGTAAAGGTGATCTGTTCATGAAGTCAGCACTTCTTTACAGAAAAGCAGGACGAGCTGGACAAGAGTTTAACCAACTTGTTGTACCAACTCCATACAGGACCCAGATCTTGGAAATGGGTCATAGTCTACCATTCAGTGGGCATATGGGTATCAACGCTACTACACAGCGGATTGCAACTCACTACGTTTGGCCAGGGATGAACTCAGACATACAACGGTTTGTAAAATCATGCCCACAGTGTCAGAAAGTATCACCAAAACACCGGACACCACTGGCATTGTTGGGTGAATCGCCCATCACTGGAATTCCATTTGAGAAAGTGGCAGTAGACATAGTCGGACCTCTCTCAGAAACGAAGAGGCGAAACCGATTCACATTAACGCTTGTGGACACAACAACCATGTGGGCCGAAGCAGTTCCTATGCCCAGCTGTGACTCCAAACACGTCGTTGATGCATTATTAGGAATATTCACACGTCTAGGATTCCCACAAAGGATCTTGACGGACAACGGTTCACAGTTTCGTGGTAAGCTCATGGAAGAGACCTTCAGACTTTTTCATGCACGCCATATCTTCAGTTCACCATAACACCCTCAGTCAAATGGACTTGTGGAAAGGTGGAATGGGACACTGATTAGTATCCTGCGCAAAATTGCCCAGGAGAAGACAGAGGATTGGGACTTGTATTTACCCGCAGCTTTATTCGCTTACAGTGAAGTACCCCATCACTCAACAGGTTTTGCTCCAGCCACACTGTTGTTTGGACGACCGATCAAAGGACCACTGGAGGCGTTACTTCGAACCTGGAACGATAATACTACAGATGATACAGTTGTGACTGCATCTGCATATGTTGCCGAGTTGAAAAATCGTTTACAACACAGTTGGAAACAAGCGAATGTCAATCTACGTCAAGCCAGACGAAGAATTGCTCGTAATTTCAACCGCAAGGCAAAGGATAGAGAGTTAGAGGTAGGAGATAAGGTGATGTTGCTGCTTCCATCCAGTCAGAATAAGCTGCAAATAGGATGGAGAGGACCTTATGTAGTGACGGAGAAGATCTCACGTACCAACTACAGAATTTCAGCCAAAGGCAAGATGAAAGTATTTCACATAAACCTCTTAAAGAAATTTCATGAAAGACTCTCAACCACCGAACCTGCACATCTGATGGCCATGAGTGTGGCTACTGAAGTCGAAGAAGGATCAACAATGGGAGTCGAGTACCCACTGCAAGCCAAAGAGACCTTTAAGGATGTGGAAATCAATCCCAACTTAACAAAGGATCAGCAAAAGCAGATTAGGGAACTTATGGCAAAGTATGCAGAAGTACTTACTGATAAGCCAGGAAAAACTGATTTGGAGGAATTTGACATGAAGTTAAATGACACAGTGCCTGTGCAAGTCAAGACGTACCCAGTTCTTTATGCAAAGCAAAAGACTTTAGAGGAAGAAATACAACAGCTGCTCACCGCAGGAATAATCTCACCATCTGAATCACCTTACAGTACCAGCGTCGTTTTATTGAGAAAGCCAAGTGGAGAACATAGATTATGCAACGATTATCGACAGCTCAATGCTATTATTGAATTCAAAGCAGAACCTCTGCCTGATCAGAATAAACTCTTCACAGCGTTCAACCGAGCTAAGTACTTTACTAGGATTGATCTCAGTAAGGGATATTACCAGATTCCTGTAAAACCGGAAGTTAGACCATGGTTAGCTTTCAGCACGCCTGGAGGACACTATGAGTTCAACATTCTTCCATTCAGATTAAGTAATGCTCCCAGCGTTTTTACACGTATGATGAGAACATTACTTGACCGACTACAGCATCCAGACATCAGTCACTTCATGGATGACATCCTGATCGCAACTGAAACATTTGAAGAGCATGTAGAAACACTGCATCTTTTGTTTAGGCGCCTCAGAGAAACTGGATTGACGGCTAGACCAAAGAAGTGTCAAATAGGATTCCAAGAATTGGACTTTCTATGTCATAAGATATCTCATGGACTGATCACTCCACAAGAGGGAAATGTGGACAAACTCCAGAGAGCACCTCGTCCAAAAACAAAGAAGGATGTAAGATCATTTGTATCTTTATGTGGATTCTATCAAAGATACATCAAGGACTTCAACACTCTGTCAGCACCTTTAACGGATCTTACCAAAAAGGGGAAACCAGAGAAAGTCACTTGGTCAGCTGACTGTGAGAGAGCTTTCACAGCACAAAAGCAGGCATTAACTGCTCATCCAGTCTTACATCTACCAGACCTCGACCAACCATTCGTGCTGCGCACCGATGCCAGTAACATAGGAATTGGGGCAACGTTGTTGCAGAGAAAGGGAGATGTACCATCAGAGCTATTTCCTGTAGCCTATGCTAGCAGGAAATTAAATGCAGCAGAGAGAAATTACAGTACTATCGAGAGAGAATGTCTTGCGCTCGTATGGAGTGTACAGAAGTCCCAAGCATACCTATATGGCAAACACTTCACAGTGCAATGTGACCATCAACCACTCATGTTTCTCGCAGCATCCAAGACTCTAAATGCCCGACTTATGAGGTGGTCGCTGCTTCTTCAACCCTACTCGTTCCAGGTTGAATACGTTCCTGGGAAGATGAATGTGGGAGCGGACTTCCTGAGTCGACACCCAGTGCCTGATGAACCAGGTCAATCAGATGCAGAAGAGAATACAGGGGAGGAAAACACGGGACAAGTTTGATAAATGAAAATGCTGGAAACATAGTTCCATACCGTAGAACAATCTGGGGTGGGGCCATGTGGCATAACCGCTAACCACCATTATTCAGTTACCAAGAATGCACGCAAAAGAGAGGGAAAAATATATAACAATTGACTGCACAAACTCAAACCGAAACCAAAACTGAAAACGAACGCAAAATCAAAACTGAAAATGAAAGATTGACAGATGACGTCAATTCTTGGAAATATTTCATCAGCCAAAGCTCAGGAGATCATTGGATAGAAACAGACACGTGACAACGCCTCCGCTAGAACGCCTGCTTAGAATATGTTAATCGCGCACTTCCACGGCAGACAGCTTGACGAGCAGACGCAAAAGCTGGTGTGACCGAATTTTCAAACAAGAACGGCAGAATGTCTGAATCCGAGGTAAGCTTGTGACTCCTTAGATTAAACTGATGACCAGATGTATCAAGTATCAAGTAATGGTATCCTGTGTTTGTAACGTCAATTGAAATGTATTATTTTAAATTAAAACCTCTGAAGTGAAAAATGTTTGACTGTTAGATTCTGACGACGCAGCGCCGTTTCCCGGGCAAACTGACAATCTACTACTCTCTTCGAATACTGCAATCTCTGATATTCTTAAAGATAGTTATTAACTTTAAGAAGTGCATAATAATAATACTACATTCTATTCTAGACAACTGTACGAAGTGATGATTCTAAAGCAATCTTGTGCATTTCAGCAGGAACACTGCTTAAATTGATATCACTATCTACAGCTCATAAGACAGTTCGTGTATTAGAACAAGTGCCGCGTTTTAAAACAGACTTATCTATGCCTATTTACAATCTAGAGAGTTGAAAGAGAAATCATATTTTCCCTTTTTCCTTCATATATTGAATAAATAGGGTTTGATGGAATAAATATTTATATTTATGTCAGATTTTACTTAGATAAGGGCACTCATTAACTGCATTACATCAGAAAAGTTATGCTTCGCGGAACTCCATCATTAGAAGTTGACTTAACCCACTACTCAACATAACTTAAAACACAACACCACACCACCCAACACTCAACACCACAACAACAACAGGTAATGGGAGAGGAGTTATTATACAAAGAAGAAGGAAAAGTTGGTTAATTGGGAAAACACAGAGAACCATTTATACACACTACAAACCCAATTGAGTGATAGAAATGTTATAAATGTATGCCATTTATTCATATGCATTTTGACACCTCCTCACTCTTGTCACTGTCTTACTGTACACGTCTCACTGACCCCAGGTCCAATGAGAACTTACATACAGCAGGAACCAGCTGATACCAGGAGTACACAGTGTGATAAAATCTGACCAACCCATATTAACCCAACACTAGATCAGAGAAAAGAGAGGAAAGGGGGGGGGGGAACTAGTTCCTACTTCAGGAATTTAGGTTTCTTCCGACCTACTTCTAGAATATTGCATTGATAGGATTGTATATATATTTATGTCAATCTTACACAGTGAAATCTTGGTGGCAACCAACTGGCCAACCAACCAACCCAGACCAGAAAGATGGAAGAGAGAGAAAGAGATGAACCACACGTGAGATGGAAGATGACTAAGCCATGAGCAGAGTATGGGAAGCCTTCAGAGAAGCTACACGGGCAGAACTGAAGCGGATCCATCAGACAATGGACCGAGGCTTATCCTAATCTCCCACTCACAAGGTTACAATTCTCTAAGGAACACACATCACCCATTTCAGGAACAGATACCTAAATGGTGAATTATCATCTCCACACTTATAATGTACAACATTTAAATGTTTACAATGTTTCCACACTTGTTGACATAATATTCATTGATGTTTATTTATTGGTCGACTGTGAACTTGGACCTATATGCCATTTTCTATGTTATCTTGTGTAAACCACAACGGAAAATGTATGTAACAGGCCAGAGGACACAGGCCAGTCAATAAATGATGAACCTTAAGTGACCTTATGTTGATTTGTCAGTCAAACCTATCTGTTGATTCTCCATCTTATGTGTGTAAAACATGTGGTCAATGTCTACTGGAATTGTTCAATGTGTAATTGTCAAAACAAATCCACTCATGATGAATTAATAAATTGGGGAGAGAAGACTCTAGGTCTATCAACTGCTCAATATCCATGCTTTCTTAACATAAATCAGGCTGAGAGAATTCTCCAGACTTTCCTCAGAATTGATAAAAAGGGGGCTCAAGAGCTAAAGGAATCCTTGGAGAAGTGGCAGAATCCCAGTCAGTATTTACTATTCTAACCAGGGCCATAATCTATATCTCCTAGACTAAATTAATAAGATGACGCCTGCAGATAACTCGAGGGTCATATTCTGGGGTTATTGAAGATAGAAGAGGATGGGGCCCAACTTCTTTTGTTAGAAATGGAGCATGCACTACAGTGATCTCCCAGTCCCTTCAGAATATATGACACTGGTTATTCATCCATCCATCATGTGCCATGCTGACAAGCGTGGGCGGTCATGTTCTGCCATCTCACCAGAGTCGTGGATCAGCTCCGTGTTCCTGTCTCGACCGTGCCATGCGGCCAAACCATCCAGGTATTTACATCTCGGTCTTCCCCTTGGTCTCTTCCCTTCGATCTTGCCAGTTGTCACCAAGTTCTCCAAGTCATTTCTTCTCATAACATGCCCAAAAAATGTTGACTGTCTACGTCTAATGACCCTGTTCAGTTTACGATCTTCATTTGTTTCTTGAATGACTTGTTCATTGGTTTTTCTATCTGTCCATGGTATTCGTTGCATTTTCCTCAGAAACCACATTTCCATAGCCATCAGATGTTTTTCAGCATGGCTGCTCATTGTCCACGCTTCACATCCATACAAAAGTATAGGTTCTATGTAGCACCTCAACACTCTTTTTCTCGATTCAGTTGATATCTTTTTATTGGTCAGTATGATTTTCTTCTTGCAAAAGGCTACCTTCGCTGGTTATATACATTCACTATTTACACAGCATACTGTTTTAAAGTAAAATAATACTGTTTTCAATGTAAAATATATACTGTTTTCAATGTAAAATACACACTGAGGTAAAAGTAAAAGACAACCTGTTTTGAAAGTAATATATTTTTAAAGTTGCATATCCCTTACAGGACGTCGCAATCAAAACCAGCATTTTTCTGCCGTTGTTGATGTCTTGGCACGTTTTTACGTTCAGTAGTTTGCCATTGTTTTCCGAACGACCGGCTCCCATTCCAACACGTTAAAACCAGCGCGACACGGTCAGAAAGTAATATACATACTACTTCAAAGGTAAAATACATACTGTATTAAAAGCAAAATGCATACTGTTTTAAAAATAAAATACATACTGTTTTATAAGTAAATTACACACAGTTTTACAAGTAAAATACACACAGTTTAAAAAGTAAAATATATACTTTATTTTTAAAGTAAAATAATAATGTTTTAAAAGTAACATACGTACTGTTTCAAAAGTAAAATAAATGACCCTTTGTACAAGCCTTAAGGCAAATTGGGCACATGGTGCTAACACCTTATTCTTACTGACCAAGCGACTCTGGAGGGTAATGTGATCAACACCTTGCCGGTCGAGTTTACTTCGTGAAACATTTCATGGTACCCATTTCATGATTGGTAAGCAACGGAGCCCAGGTCATATTTACAATTTCGCGTCGATGCGAATTCAAACCGAACACAGCCGGGTAGACTTGTTTGAAGAATTTAAAAGTTTAAGATGTATTAAGTGGAATAATTATAGAGCTAAACAGTTGGCGAAGGGGATATGGACGATGTTCATAATGCCACATACCCGCGTTCGAAACACAGCTGTGTTGGTTTTTTATGAAATGGTATGGGTGCCGGTCGTTCAGAAAGCAATAGAAATACTAAACGTAAACTTGCTCAGGAATCACGAACAACCAAAAAATACTGGGGTTGACAACTACGTCCTGTAAAGGATATACAACTAACTTTAACTGCCATCATTTGTGCCACACCCACAACCCCGTTCTTAACCTGACTCTACCGATTTCCTACACCGTTACTTCCAATGACGCAGAAAGTTAAACACCATGAAATTAATACAGTCACAAATTCACAGATACGATCTTTAATAGATACTTCTTTCCAGTATTTATTGATTTATTAACGAAGGCCTACGTGATTTAATGCAAACTTCTCAATACGTGTATAGTTCGATTCTATCTTGAATACAGCCAATAATCACACTTGAGTGAACAAACTCGACCTTCTGCTCGGTAATAGATCATTAAAATGTCACCGTTACACACATGAGCTATCGGTAGAATCGGGCATTCCCGGCGACAATTGAAAGAGAAAATGATAACGTACAAAAACGAAATGTTATACGTTATTGTTGCTGTTGTTTGTTTTGATATGTTTTTGAGGCTGTTATGTAGCAGAGGCCAAAGAGTGTTGGGATGTTAAAGATGGAGCCGTGGCTGAGAGGTGACGCCAGCTCAGAAAGTATCGGGTTAGATCTCATGGGGCTGATAAATGTGTTCAGAAAACACAGGTATCTAATAATATCACATGTTCTCCTGATCAGATGTGTGCATAAAACAGGAGCTCCCTTTTGCACGTTAAAAACCTTCTCTGATATATATATATATATATATATATATATATATATATATATATATATATATATATATATATTTACATTTATCAACATGATATCATATATATATATATATATATATATTTATATATATATATATATATATATATATAATATATATATATATATATATATATATATATATAATATATATATATATATATATATATATATATATGATATCATGTTGATAAATGTAAATACCTTGGGGCAATCATGACATCAGAAAGTGGACGGAAAAAAAACTTAGTTTAAGAGCAGAAAAGCTGCATTATAGAAAATGAAAAGTGTCATATGCATAATCATTATCACTGAATGTAAGAAAGAGAGTGCTGAATTGCTATATAGAATCTATTTTTGCTGTATGGCAAGTGAATCTTGGAATGTGAATGAATAAATTAGAAACAACTCAGAACCAATCGAGATGCAGTTCCCAAGACGAATGTTGCTGATTCCTTGGAATGCCAGAGTAGCTAACAAGATTGCCTGAACCAGGCTGATGAAACTAGAACATTATATACAAAAATAAAGAAAAGACAAAAGCTTTCTCTGATCATGTGAATATAAGAGAGGCATTTGAGAAAAACGTGACAACTGGAAAGATCGAGAAGAAGAGAGGCAGAGGCAGATCGAGAGAAATGATGCTTGCTGGACTGATACTGTGGCATGGAGGAATATCATCAGAAGAGTTGATTCAGAACACTAAAGACCGAGATCTGTGGGGAGACATGGACGCCTACGCTAGCTGGCAGGGCACAAGATGTTGATAAATATTCCATCAGCATAGAACATCTAGTTACAGACTAGAATATGTGGACACTCTCTGCGGTTACCCTAAGGTTGCAATTCTAAAAACACGAGAACAGTAAACAAGTCTAGACTTTAGATTACAAAGGGAAGTTGGATTACCAGTCGTATCTAACGGAAAAGATATCAGCTATGTTGGCCACTTTCGTACATACTTAAGTTTTGAAACTCCAAAGTTAAGTTTGTGGTTTTGTTAATCGGCGTGGGATTTGCCAACCATTACGGCCGACGCTTATCGGCAAGGCACATAATGATGACAAGATATCAATGTGGGTTGTCACTCAACCGGAATATACAATTACGGTCACGGTGAAGGTTAAGCATAGACATGAAGGAGTTATGGTGGTTGAAAGCAATGTCCTGAAATTAACTCATACATAATTCTCTGTATGTTACAGGGCAGTTCTCCGTGACAAAGATTTCAGGACGCGATTTGTAATCCCGTATAACCGGGTTCGAAACACAGCGGTGCTGGTTTTTTCGAAAAAAGTTATAGGTCCGGTCGTTCAGAAAGCAATGGCAAACTACTGAACGTTAAACTTGCCCAGGAATCACGAACAGCCAAAATGCCGGTGTTGACTGCTACGTCCTGTGAAGGAAATGCAACTAAATTTAAAAGATTTAAAATTGTTACAGGGGATTAAAGCTTTTTGTTGCAGGCGAATAGTTGTCTCGATTGGTTGATTGGTTGGTTGGTTGCTTAGTTCGTTAACAGGTTGATTAGCAGCTTGCTTGGTTCATCGATTAGTTGGCTGGTGTTTGTTGGTTTATTAGGTTGTTGATTTGTTGATTGATTGGTTGGCTGGTTAGTTGGTAGGCTGATCGATTGATTGGCTAGCTGATTTGTTGGTTGGTTTATTAGACTGGTTGATTCGTTGATTGATTGGCTGGCTGACTGGTCCGTTGGTTGACTGACTGACTGGCTAGTTGATTGATTAATTGATTGATTGGTTGGCTGGATTGTTGTTTTGTTGTGCATGGTTGGATGATTGGTTGTTTGGCTGGTTGAGTGGTTCGGTGATTGATTGGTTGGCTGGTTGAGTGGTTCGGTGATTGATTGGTTGGCTGGTTGAGTGATTCGGTGATTGACTGGTTGGCTGCTTGGTTTGTTCGTTGGTTGATTGGTTGGCTGCTTGGTTGGTTCGTTGATTGATTGGTTGGCTGGATTGTTGCTTTGTTGTGCATGGTTGGATGATAAGTTGTTTGGCTGGTTGATTGGTTCGGTGATTGTTTGTTTGGCTGCTTAGTTGGTTGATTGGTTGGCTGCTTGGTTGGTTCGTTGATTGATTGGTTGGTTCGTTCGTTAGTTGATTGGTTGGCTGGTTGGTGGTGCATTAGTTGGTTGGTTGATTGGTTGGTTCGTTGGTTGATTGGTTGTGGCTCCACCTTGAATATTTAGAAGGCTTGCGAATTTCAATGACCGCAAGAGCTATGCCGGCAGTAGCCCAGTTATTTTAAGGTCTCCTGTGTTGGACAGATCAAGGGATAGGAACCAGACGAAGAGAGACACACCTGCTGCCTTGTAGATACACCGGGGACAGTCATCGGCTAGGGAAAGCAAACTTGTAAAAATATTTGTCGATGTCGACATAGGCTTGACGAGACAGTCCAACATAATTCACTTGATGAAATGCATGCGTTTACTTATTTGAAAGTAGGGGTACAGAAGCGGAAGAGAGGTGGTAGAGCAGGGGTAGAGCAGTGGCACAGCAGTAGTAGAGCAATAGCCTAGAAGTGGTACAGCTGAGGTTGAACAGTGGGTCAGCAGTGGTACAGTAGTTGTAGAACAGTGGTATGGCAGTGGTACAGTAGTGGCAGAACAGTGGTAAAGCAGTGGTAGAACATTGATACAGCAGTGGTACATCAGTAGTAGAGCAGTGGTAGAGATAGAGAGTGAGACAGAGAAAGTGGGAGACAAAGAGAGGTAGAGATAGAGAGTGAGACAGAGAAAGTGGGAGACAAAGAGAGGTAGAGAGACATTGAGAGAATGAAAGAGACCGAGAGGGTCAGAGAGACAGATAGAGAAAGACCGATACAGACAGACAGCAATATATATATATATATATATATATATATATATATATATATAGAGAGAGAGAGAGAGAGAGAGAGAGAGAGAGAGTGTGAGTGAGTGAGTGAGTGAGAGATAGATAGAAAGAGATAGAGATATGGAGATAGAAACAGAGTGAGAATGGGGGAGAGACAGAAAGCGACAGAGAAATGCAGAGAGAAAGAATAAGACAGAGAGAATGAGAGGGACACAGAGACAGAAAGAGACATAAAGAGACATATTGTGACAGAGAGATAAAAATATAGAGATAGACAGAGAGACACAGAGAGAGAGACAGAGATGGAGAGAGACTGGGAGAGATAGAGGCGCCGAATGAGAGAGAAACAGCGATAGAGAGACAGATAGATAAACAATGGTTTAGTGACAGAGAGAGAGAGAGACATAAAGAGACAGAGAGAGAAATAGAGAGAAACAGAGATATACACATACAAAGATAAAGAAGGAGAGAGGGAGAGGGAGAGACAGAGAGAGAGAGAGACAAACATACAGACAGGCAGACACACAAGAAGAAAAATAACGAGAGATATATAGAGAGACAGCGAGAGACACAGAGAGACAAAGATAGCCACACATACACACATAGAATAATTCAATTCAATTCAATTCAAATTTATTTTAAAAGGGATACAAATTGGGCACGCAGGCCCGTCTTACATTCGGCTCTTCCAATCATTCATCTTTCATTTATTAATAGTGCATGATACATTCACATTGGAAAATACATTGTCAATTGAATGTTGTAAACATAAGCAATGCATATTACAATGTTATGAGACATATTCCTCACCCACCCACACATCCCCCTCCCAGCCACATACACCCCCGCCCACCCATACACAACCCCATCCAACCACACACAACCCCCACCCACACACACCTCACCCACCCACACATATCAAGAACCCAGACACACACCCTCCATCCACCCACACATATAATCCACCCACAAACACCCCCACCCACCCACACCTACCCACTCACCCCACCCTCCCACATTCCCACCCACCCACACACCCTCACCCAGCCATGCACATCCCCCACCCACCCACACACATCCCTCACACACCCCACTCACAAACCCCACCCACCCACATACACTACCACCAACCCACCCTTCCTTATTAACAATTATCCCCCACACACACATCTCTCCACAAACACACCCATACCCCAGCATACACACACTCACCCACCCATCCATATCCACACACCTCCAACACCCAGACAAACACTCATCCCCCAACCACACATCCCCCACCCACTCACACACATACCCCCCCCCCCCCACCAATCAACACACCTCGCACCCACCCACATACACAATCTCCACCCACCAACCCACACAAACCCCTCCCACCAACACCCACACACTTCCTATCATCCAACCAAACATCCCCACCAACACACACATCCCTCACCCACACACATCCCCCACCCACCACGCATCCCTTCACCCACCCACACATCTCCCCACCCACCCATAAATCACCCACCTACCGGCACATCTCTCAATCACACCCGCATCCCCCACCCACACACACATCCCTCACCCACACACATCTCCCTTCCCACACACACATCTCCCTATCCACGCATACATCTCCCACACATACACACACACCCCACCCACCCATCCCTCAACCCCAACACACATCCCTCTACATACACTCCCTCCACACATACATCCCCTACACACACATCCCCCGTACACATACGTCCCCTACACACATCCTCACATTTCGACACATACATGATGTTTCAAATAATCACTTAAACTAGTATGAACAAACACCCAAACTTTACACACACATACACTGACGATTGTCGTGAGCATTCTCGCAAAAATTGTAAAAAAAAAAAATTGAGAAAAATGTGTACATATACATTGTGTAACATAAAAAATAAATAGTGATGCAATTCAACTCTCTATCTTTTTTCTTACACACACACACACACACACACACACACACACACACACACACACACACACACACACACACACACACACACACACACACACACACACACACACACACACACACACACACACACACACACACACACACACACACACACACACACACACACACACACACACACACACACACACACCACACACACACACACACACACACACACACACACACACACACACACACACACACACACACACACACACACACACACACACACACACACACACACACACACACACACACACACACACCACACACACACACACACACACACACACACACACACACACACACACACACACACACACACACACACACACACACACACACACACACACACACACACACCACACACACACACACACACACACACACACCACACACACACACACACACACACACACACACACACACACACACACACACACACACCACACACACACACACACACACACACACACACACACACACACACACACACACACACACACACACACACACACACACACACACACACACACACACACACACACACACACCACACACACACACACACACACACACACACACACACACCACACACACACACACACACACACACACACACACACACACACACACACACACACACACACACACACACACACACACACACACACACACACACACACACACACACACACACACACACACACACACACACACACACACACACACACACACACACACACAACACACACACACACACACACACACACACACACACACACACACACACACACACACACACACACACACACACACACACACACACACACACACACACACACACACCACACACACACACACACACACACACACACACACACACACACACACACACACACACACACACACACACACACACACACACACACACACCACACACACACACACACACACACACACACACACACACACACACACACACACACACACACACACACACACACACACACACACACACACACACACACACACACACACACACAGACAGACAGACAGACAGACAGACAGACAGACAGACAGACAGACAGACAGACAGACAGACAGACAGACAGACAGAGGAAGAGACAAGCCTACCAGCACATAAGAATACATCACTTTCAGACAGCAGTGATACAGGATGCTCTGCCATAAAACGGCGATGCAGACATCAGAAATACACCAACAGACACCCGGCTATCTGGTCGGCCGTGATACGGTCTTTCCAATGTGTAAAGCCGTCAGGGCGCGCCTCGTCGCTGCCTGGGGTGTGAGTGTTTCCATGGGACTTGAGTCACTGCTGCTGCTGCACCTGCTGGCACGTAATAGCAACAACTACAACTACAAAATAACAATAACTACTACAAATTATAACACTACTGTTGCTGCTACAACAACAACAACAACAACAACAACAACAACAACAACAACAACAACAACAACAACTACTACTACTACTACTACTACTACTACTACTACTACTACTACTACTACTACTACTACTACTACTACTACTCCTACTACTACTACTACTACTACTACTACTACGATTTCTACGACTGCTAATACAAAAACAACAAAAATAACCATCAGCCGTCTCTCCACCTTACCAGTGTAGACAGGTTTGAGTGCTTTAATAACAAGAGGACCTATGCAGGCGGCAGCGCACACCTTACAGGCTCTCGGCGAACCTGTAGATATGAGCGTACGTTCATACTTACGTTGATACATGTCTACACATACATTATAAACTCGAGTAATATCAAAGTCTTCCCCAGCAAAGGAAACACTTTTCCTAATCTCAATCAATGATCTTGTTGTCGAGCTATCACATGGAATTACAGTGGCAATGTACACCGATGACCTTGTCCTACAGAGCACAAATGAACATGTATCAGTGCGCTCCAGATCGTTACAAAGAGCTGTAGATGTATTAGTTGCATGGCCACATAGATGGCGTGTCAGAATAAACACTGATACTGCTTCTACCACTCTCTTGTTCGACTCTCCTGAGCAAAAGCGTAATCTACATAAATGGAATATCGTTAAAAAACGATAAAGAACATACATACCATGAAGTAGCGATTGATGATAAGCTGACATGGAGAAAGCACACCAACAACGCAGTAGCAAAATCCAGAAGGAAAATAGCCATCTTGAGAAAAGTAAGTGGAACCACATGGGGAGCCAGCGGAAAAATAATTAGCAAAGTTTATTAACAGAATATACTACCACACCTGGAATGCGGGTCAACTAAGCGGGTTTCACCATCAAACACCACACTACAATAGCTGGACAACGTGCAAAATCAAACTCTTAGAGTCATCACGGGAGGGATGAGATCAACCCCTATAGTGGAAATAGAGACGATGGTGAGGTCACAAGTACTGAGAGAGCGCAGAGATGCAAAAATGCTATTAAAAGCAGAAAAGTTCCTCAGCTTGCCAGACTACGCTATGAAGAACAGATATGAAAACCTAGTTATGAGGATGTTGAAAACAAGAAGTTTTATCCACTAGGCCAAATGACTTTGCAGAGAAACAACTGAAGTGCCCCCATTTGGTGTCCCCCTGAAAACTATCCCAGAACGAACTCCGTGGAAAGAGAAACAGACTATCACTACAAATCCAGACAAAAGTGAGAGGATTGATTGATTGATTGATTGATTGATTTAGGAATCGACATCACAGCATTCGGGGCATTCCCATAAGTGCTCCGTCTCCATCCTCAGCAGCCAGCGAAGAGTTCCAACACTAATAGTACCAGTAGCAATCTGATTATAAGTCCGTCTCGCCTTTCCTTTGAGCGTTGAGCGTCGGCCAGATCCCTTCGTCACTCCTCGTTGTCTCATTCTTGCCAGACCATGGTAATCCATTTGCTCCTCCGAGGTGTGCACGTGCTCCCACAAGGCCGCAACCACGTATGCCTTGTCATGTATCAATACTCCACCAAGTTCTGCAGAGCCAGCCAATCTGTCCGCCTGTTCATTTCCCAGCACACCGGCATGCCGCAGAGAAAAGATCCAGGCGATGCTTGTCACCCGTGACCACAGAAGCGAAGCAAGCCACTCCGCACGAAGTCTGCCCGTCCTCACCCTCGTCAGCATGCTTTCTGAGGCAGTTACAATCACGATGTGTGTGTGTGTGTGTGTGTGTGTGTGTGTGTGTGTGTGTGTGTGTCATATTCTCCATCCAGCGGAGAGCCGCAGTGACTGCCTCCACTACCATTCTTAAGCTGGATGTTGTGGTATCATATGCCAGGCTCTCCTGCCCCAAACATCGACCATTAGCTTTGGCTATGAACCCCCAGCCACTTCTCTCACCTCTTGACACCGAACCATCTGTGTAGATAAGTGAGAGGAATATTCGACAAGGAAGAACAGAACAATGTTCAACGCAGAACAGCCTCTCTCAGTTTCCTTAAAGAAGATTACCCAAAGAACCCATCTACACAGATGGGGTAGCAGAAACTGCTGTCAGACATGGAGGACTATTGCTGCTGCTGCTTCTGCTGCTGCTGCTGTTACTACTACTACTACTACTACTACTACTACTACTACTACTACTACTACTACTACTACTACTACTAGCTACTACTGCTGCTGCTGCTGCTGCTGCTGCTACTACTACTAATACTACTACTACTACTACTACTACTACTACTACTACTACTACTACTACTACTACTACTACTACTACTTATGTTCCTGCTATTTCAGAAATGAATAAAGATTAATTGTTTAATAAGGAATAACACATTAGATGACAGGCAGATAGCACGTCATACACTCTTAAAACATAATTTTATACCACTCTCAATGACACGCAATAAACACAGCCATCACAAACAAAGCACATATAATGGAACCGCTTGCCAATTTATTACAATTCTTGACAATAAATATTCACAATCATATTACTTTAAAGTAAATATCATATAACGTTAGGAATAAACACTTGTGATTATACAACCGGATCTGTTGTTTTCTGCAGATATTGATCGTAAATTCACAACTTTCGAGTACCGGATTAATCGATGTTGAACAGTTAACCATATCTACTTTAATACGGGTAATGTTTGTTTTTTTATCAGGTCAACATTGACATATTAAACTGCGCAATTCACAGTGTAATAATTTCATAAATTGGCCTGTATACATAAAGGGAGATAAACACATGTTTTGTGTTTCCAAACTAAAGTACTGTTATTCAGTTCTGATAAGAATGAAAGAAGGGTACTAAAGAGATGTTTAGTTAGGTGCATATCCTTTACAGGACGTCGTAGCCAACCCCAGCATTTTTGGCTATGATTTCTTGGTAAGTTTACATTCAGTAATTTGCCATTTCTTTCTGAACGATTGTGACTCATACCTTTGCGTAGAAACCAACGCAAGGCGGTCTGCTGCCAAATCGCCCACAGCTGTGTTTCAAACGCGGTATGCGGGATTACGAATTGCATTCGTAACCCATTTGCCACAGATTTGGCTAAATAGATGTACAAAAATTAAATACCATGTATCCTCAGAAGTCGGAGTGGGTTCCCCTGATGGCGATGGGCACTGGTAATAGGGAAAGCTAATCCACAATAAGCCGGCTTCGTGGCTTAGAGGTTATGACTTTTCTCCGTAATCTCGCATACTCTCGTGGGTTAACGTGATGACGGTAAGAATCAGCGGTGGTTCGAATCGCATCGATAACTTACGGGGTATGTGAGCCGGTCGCTCAGAAAGCAATGGCAAACTACTGAGCGTAATCTTGCCAAGAAATCAACACACAGTTGAAAGATGCTGGTGTTGACAGCAATGTCCTGTAAAGGATATGCATTTTTAAAAAAAAACATCCACAATAACAAATCAGTCCAGTGCAGTAACAGTATCAGCTCGTGTATGACTACGCTTGAGTTCAAAGAAGAGAGCAAACAAAAAAAAGAATAAAGTCCAGGTAGAATGTTGTAGTCTTCTCCTGTTTTCATGCAATCTGCTGTCAAACTGTCATCTACTGCCTGTAGTACCTTGCCATGTAGGACAGGCAGATCTTGCGTCCGAGGAATTAAGATCGCCTGGCAATTGCCGCGAACTGTGCGTGTTAAGAGTTTTCTATTTGTCCCGAACAGAAACAAATCCATCGCCTTAATGAGGATTCGAATCCGAGTCTCCCGAAGAAGAACACGACAATCTAGCCACACGGCCAGGCGCTCCTCCATTCAGTCCACTCATCATCATCATCATCATCCAGTGCCATGTCGGCTGGCGTGGGCGATCATGCTTCTCCACACATTGCGATCTCCGACGGCATGGATCAATTCATGTGTTGAGTCCCTACCGTTCCATGACACAAGACTGTCAAGAATTTTCTCGCGCTGTCTTCCTCTATCTCTCTTTCCGCAAATCTTTCCGATTGTCACAACATGTTCCAGGTTTTGTCTTGTCATAATGTGGCAAAAAAAAAAAAAAAAACGATGACTGCCTGTTTCTGATGTTTGTGATAAGTTGTTATTTCGAGTCCACCTTCCTTAAAACGTCCTGAGCGATCATTTTGTCTGTCCAATTAATTTTCAACATTCTTCTATACAACCACATCTCCACGGCTTCCATGGATTTTAATTTGCACTACTGGGGTATTTTCCATTGATTCCCCTATTGGGACATAGACCCTCAACCGACTCCAAGTCTGTCTACCCATAGTTACCCCATGCAACTCCGTCCATGTCCTCACCATACTATACATACCTCTCTCTCTCTACTTCTCTTCGTCGTGTGTTCTAATGTCTTCCTTTATTTCTTTTGTTCTGCTGATTCCTGACAAAAGCCGTTCTAGTTACATTATCATGGTTCCGTCGCCGTGCTACTGAGTTGAGTGCGCGGAGAGACACTGTGAGGTGTGAATTTCGTGTCGAGTGCTTTCACATCTGTCTGCGATTGTTCGTAGCGTGAACTGCATGTTTAGAAAAATGAGCCGGCCACTTCCATCGACATTGACCTGTATTTTTCGTGGAGGACTTTTGTGTTGGTATTCTGGCAGCGGCATTATGCATACATAGTAAACTTGTGCGGGTTGTTGGTTTATCGAGACTCCTTTCTGTTCTGTGTATTATTCACTGGCACAGGAAGGAGCATAATCGGCCGACCCATTGCCGTGAAGTTGGAACCGCAACTAACTAACTAACTAACTAACTAACTAACTAACTAACTAACTAACTAACTAACTAACTAACTAACTAACTAACTAACTAACTAACTAACTAACTAACTAACTAACTAACTAACTAATTAACTAACTAACTATCTAACTAATTCACTAACTAACTAATTAACTAACTAACTAACTAACTGACTGACAGACTGACTGACTGACTGACTGACAGACAGACTGACTGACTGACTGACTGACTGACTGACTGACTAACTAACTAACTAACTAACTAACTATACTATTCTCACGGTTTTCCTTACTTCTAGTAGAGCCTTCTTTCCTCTTGGTTGTCTTAGTTATTCTGTTTTATTTATCTTCAGATATGTTCATGAGTATCAGGTCTTAGTCAGATATGACTGAGCTATCGTATGACAGCAGGTGGTACTACCTGCTTTCTGTCAGCGCCGAATGTTGGGCGGCGCTCACCAAACCCGACATCCCACATTGTGTCAACGGCTTCTGGCGGAGGAGTGCATTTGGGAGGCTACAAGCCTCACCCTAATGTGAGGAAATGCAACCTAAAGACAAATGTCATGGCAGGGCAGACCAGACCCTAAGCCTTGGTCGTCAACTGGTCTAGGATGGAAGCTCCGACAGGCGGACAGTTAGAGCATTGCTTTGCTGATCCGACAGCTTCTGCAGCTTGTCTTGTTCCTGACGTATTGGTTTTACCTTTCCTTCGGAGTAAACTAGGCAGGCCGAGAGAGGGATCATGCTGCATGGGCAACACATGGTCTCTAAACTCAGCCCAGGCTTTGTGTTATGGAGAGATATAACTCCATTTTACAAACTATCGTCTGTCAAGACGGCCATGTGCCAATCAGTCAGTTCATGGTTGGTTTGATTCGATACGATTTCATCATTACCCCTACCCTATTCAACTTCAAGGAGAAGTTATAGATAGGGTCCATAACCGGCTCAGAATGATAGTCCTGTGATTAAGTCAGCCGCAAAAGTAGCTCCCAACGGCTTTACCCTCACAGGCTTATTAATCCGGAGGTGATTGTTGTCCATTTGGGGCAATCCATGTATCATGTGCCATGGCGGTAAGCGTGGACGGTCAAGACATGCCATGTCACTTGATCATCAGAATCGTGGATCAGCTCAGTGTTCCTCGACCATGCCACGTGGTCAAGCCATTCAGGTATTTACTTCTCTGTCTTCCCATTGTTCTCTTCCCTTCGATCTTACCAGTTGTCACCAAGTTCTCCAATTTATTTCTTCTCATAACAAGTCCCAAACATTTTTAATGTCTACGTCTAAGTTCTCTAATCACTTTACGATTTTCATTTATTTCTTGTAGTACTTGGTTATTAGTTTTTTTCGGTTTGTCCATGGTATTCTTTGCATTCTCCTCAGAAACCACATTTCCATAGCCATCAGATGTTTTTCAGCTTGACTGCTCATTGTTCAAGCTTCACATCCATACAAAAGTACAGGCTCAATGTAGCATCTCAACACTCTTTTTCTCATTTCAGTTAACATCATTTTATTGGTTAGTATGTTTTTCATCTTGCAAAAAGCTGCCTTCGCCATGACGATTCTTGTTCTAATCTCTTCAAGGCATCTCCCATCAGATGTTATTATGGGGTAATAGACTCAATTTTACAGCTAAGGTGATTATACGCAATGGAGAAGCCAACCCCACGCCTAACCCTCCTTCGTCGCCACTTACGAAATGTATGGCAGGTTACAGGGTCTTATTATTTTTTGCTTATTTCAGTCAATCAGTCAGGTGCCTTCTCCACCAATGAAGATTGGTTGCAATGTGACTCCAACACTGTCTGTTTCTCACCCTGACAGCATTCTGTCAGACTGCTGTTGGTCCATCTCTTGATGTTATCTTCCCATTTGTATTCTTGTCTTCTTCCTCTTTTTCGTTCATCCGAAGTTTTTTTTTCGGACGTGAATTGCGTTGTGCCTGTTTACAGCAGAGCCGCGTTCTTGCGCCGTTAGGCCGACACATCCGACTTCTGCGGGCATTTGTTGACCGGGTTAACCTCCCCGGGGGTTTCGTAAGACGTTCGACTCTCACTGTTGTGGTGTTATTCCCCCATCCCAGGTGGCCCATTTAGAATAGCCAAAGACATAACGGTCAGCCCTCAAGGGAAGACAGGGGCAAACCATGGGCATTCCCCGCCATCCAAGGAGGCTTCCATAATTGCAGAGCCGACACATAGTGCTCTGGTAATGGGCTCACCCAAGGAATCGTCACGTCCTGCACATGTCTGCTTAGACTCACTTCCGTATATTGGGCCCTCCGTTCACCACAGGCTGTTCCTTCCGAAACCAGAAGAATGTAATGTGCAGATAACATCCACACAGTGAGCTTTCGATTCGGACTTTCGGCGTAATTGATTTGCTATCCAAGCAATATTCCATTTCGTGCCACTAGGACAATTTTTCCACCTTTGATGACACCTACATAGTGAGCGTTCGATTCGCACTTTCTACATAATGGATTTGCTATCCAAGCAATATTCCATTTCGTGCCAATGGGACGCTGTTTCCGTCTTTGGTGACGCCCAAACAATGAACTTTTAAATTGAACTTTCCACGTAATGGATTTGCTAGCCAAGCAATATTCCATTTCATGCCTCTGGGACGCTTTTGTTACCGACATACCCGTGGTAAGAAGTGTGGCAGTCTAAGTACTTCTTCATGCACCTTTAGATGTCAACCTGAATGTAGTTAAAGTAAGCTGCGGTCAACTTGAGCTTGTTGATATCTCCATAGAGCTTGTCCTCAAATGAAGCAGGTGTGGGCCAAAATATCTTTCTCTGTTCTGCATATATTGGGCACTCCTGCAGCAAATGTTTAGCTGTCATTTTACCAGTTCCACAATTACATTCATCGGTATCTCCTATCTTTAATTTATTGAACAAGTGGTATTTCAGCCTGTTATGTCCTATGCGGAGTCTGAAGATTGCTACTTGTTCTCTTCGTTCGAGTTTGTATTATGCATCATCTTTCTGATGGCCTGGATGCTCTGATTCGCATGTGGTTCTATAAGTGCTTTTTATAAACCTCTTTGCCTCATTATAGGTTATGTCTATGTCAGGCTGTGGTAGTCGTCCGCCCTCTTTTGCCAGTCTGTCAGCCTCTTCATTTCCAGGTATACTGCAATGTGATGGGATCCACTGTATTACAACTTTTTGGGATTTCTGACATAGTCCATAGAGTGCTGGTCTTAGGTCTGCTAGTTCTGTGCCGTTTTTGCTCTTCAGTATTGAGACAGCTTACTTTGCATCTGTGAAGATAGCTATTTGCTTCTCTTTACTTTCCTCCATTAAGAGCATTTCTGCTGCAGTTTTCAAAGCTGCTTTGTAGTTATTTGAAAATTTTCCAGTTGCCACTGACTGTGATTTTTTTTCACTTCATTTTTTAAAAAAATTATGAGAATTCCTCCTCCATTTTCTATTGAATTTTTGGCTGATCCATCTTTATATGCATGGGTCCAATTGCTACTTAGGTAATGTTCTTTTATGTAGTTTAGGGCTATTTATCTTCTTTATGTTTCATTCTGAGTGTTATTTTTCTCAATACCAGGAATGTTTTCTATCATCTCAGGCAGTTGCCGCTGTCTCCAAGCTGGGAACTTGTGTGCATTGTAAATGGGCTTGACTGTTGATATGTTAAGTATAGGATCTGTCCTAATCTTTCGTTTTGCAGTTTCTACAAAGTTGCTACGCTTCAGTCTTCCCTTTCCAAAATCATTAAACTTGTTATACATAGGGTGGTCTGTCAATCTTCTACATTTTTCTGCTTGTTGCTGGGCTCTGCTATTTCTTCTATCCTGCATTAGTTGTAAACAAGTGATCATTTCTAGTTCATTAATAGGCGTTGTCTTCAGGCTTCCAGTTATGATTCGCATTCCTTGATTTTGGACTCTACTTATTTTGTTAAAGTTTGACTTAGCTGCTGTTGCCCAAGCTGCGATGCCATATTCCAGTACTGTCCTCACCCGTCCAGTATATAACTTCTTGAGAACTTTCTCATCTGCTCCCCACGCTGTACCAGCAAGCTTTTTCATGATTGCCATTCTTTGCCTTGCTCTTGTTTGATTTTTCTCAACCTGTGTCTTCCATGTCAGGCGACGATCAAATGTGACTCCTAGATAGGTTGGATTTTTCCATTCAATACCAGCTTAGGTTGCTGAGTTTTATTTGAGAGGGAGAACACTGTGCATGTTGTTTTCTCCTCACTTATCTTCACTAGCCATGATTTTGACCAGTCCTCTAGTGCTAATAAGGCTTGCTGTATTCTGCTGTTAGCTGTACTAATATATTCTTCAGATGTCCATATGGCTAGGTCATCTGCAAAGGATGATGTGTGTACACTGGCTGGGAAATTTTCCGTGATTTAATTTATATAAGCTAGGAATAATGTTGGTGAAAGAACTCCTCCTTGGGGGACACCTTGCTCCAACAGCATCATTTTGCTGGATTGTCCTTGTAATTTTGTCCTGGCATTTCTGTTCTCAAGGTAGTGGCTGATCCATTTAAACATTTTCCCACAAACATGCATTTTTGCAGTTTTACTTTCAGTCCTTCCTTCAATTCTTTATCAAATGCTTTTTCTAAATCTATCCAGACCTCTAGTGTGTGCTTTTTCTCTTGGAAGGCATCCTCTATTTCCTGAGCTATATAGGTTATTTGATCTTCAGTGGATCTGTACTTTCTTAATCCTGCTTGGTGTGGTGTTAAGAGTTTGTTTTCTTCCAGATGCCATGTTAGCCTGCCATTGATAATGCGTTCCATTAATTTTCCTACACAGCTAAGTAGACTGCTAGGTCGATAGCCATTTGGTTCTTCCAGGTCTTTTCCTTTCTTTGGGACTGATATTAGTATAGCTTCCTTCCATGCCTGTGGGACTATTCCTCTCTTTCAGCTGTAATTTAGTACTGCTATTAGTTTCTTTTTATTTGCCTTAGTGCCTAGTCCTATTAGCATTTAATTTGTGATTCCATCCTTTGTCTCTGTGGCGAAGTGGTCAAGCCGTTTGACTCGTACTCCGAAGGTTGTGGGTTCGATTCCTTTCCTGGTGATTTCTTCTATTTTAGGGTATTCAGTGCCTGTCCATTTCTTCCTTCGTTAGATTTGTCATCACATATTCTTATGCTGTCTCTGTATTACTATGATGTATGTTTATCTTTGATTGCTTTCTTCTGTTTGGCTGTAATATCAATGTGGTTTGCACTGGCATAGTGTTCCATTAGTGCATTTGCAGCCTTTTTTTCCCTGTAAGCAAGGCATTTCCTTGTTTAATTGTTATTTGTTAGTTTCTAGGTCCTTCATTTTTCATGGCTTTCACTAGTTTTCATAGTTTGTTTCCATCCCTGTCAAAATTCAGGTTTTCTGTTTTTTCCCTCCAACAATATCTTGTGTTTGATTTACTGTTCTTTTGTATTTTGCTCAGATGGCTTTGAGAGAGATATTCGCTTCTGTTGTTTGTTGTCTCTCTGCTGACTTCCTGGTATCTTCAACTTTGTCCTCCAAAATGTGTAGTTCTTCAGTCCAGTATGGTTTGTAAATTTTCCTCTCTCCTCTTGGAATAGACTCAGTGGCCGTCTGTATTATTGCTCTGTTTAGATTTTCCACCATTTGCTTCATGTTGCCATATCGTGTATTTATGTTTTCACAATATTTGTCTGTTATTATGGCAAATCTGTCCCAATCTGCTCGTTTGTAATTCCAGCGGGGCAAGGGCTTTTGCTCCTGTGGAACATACTCCACATTCATTACAAGCTTTATTGGTCTGTGGTCACTACCTGCTAATTGGTCAAGCACATGGCGATCGATTTTGTGGAGGGTGTCTCCTGTGCAGAAAGCTAAGTCTGGAGTAGAATTGGTAAACCATCTTCTGGAGTAGAAGCTCGGTGTGTCATCCGCTTTGATGAGTAGATAGAGATTTGAGTCTATTTCCCAGTCCTCCACTTAATCTCCTCTTTTATCAGTATCTGGGTATCCCCATCTTTCTGAACGGCTATTAAAGTCTCCGACAATAATGCAGTTTGTGTCAGTTATTTTCATGTTTGAGAGTGTAAGGTCCTTATCTGCTGGGCTATACAGATTGTAAATTCTTATTTTCACGTCCTTTATCATTATATCAACAATAATAATTTCCGTTTGGTTGTCAGAGATCACAGATACTTCGCTGCAAGGCATTGTATTTCGTGTAAGTATTAGAACTCCTCCTTTGTGTCCATCGTGGTCGAAACGTGTGGCCTGATATCCTCTGACTGAGAATCTGCGATTGGCGTTGAGGTGTGTCTCTTGAATGCATGCCACATCTATTCTATCTTTATGAAGACGCTTTATTAGGGAGACTTTCTTGTTATAAACTCCTTCGACATTCCACTGTAGTATGTTGAGTGTCTGGAGTGTTTGGTCAATAGCTCTTAACCTACTCCTCTGTGCCTTGACTCCACAGCACAGGGGAAGGTGACCACCAGTAGTCATGGGTGGACCCTCGAGGCAGGGGCCCGACACTATCACCGCCTGATGGGACTTCACGGGATTAGCACCATAACGATTAATTTTAATTTGTGACATCATGAATTAAGTTACGTTGCACTGCTTTGTCAAGCCTGTGGCTCAGTACATTCGATTTCGACAAGCATTTTTCGGGGTTCTTTCCCTAGCCTTTGACTGTCCCCAGTCTACCTGCAAGGCAGCAGGTTTGTGTGTCGCTTGGTCTGGTCCCTCTCCCTTGACCTGTCCGACATGGGTGACCCTACTAGTAGCTGCTCTACCGTCGGCATAGCTCTTGGGGTCATTGGAAAACTTAAGCTAGTCTACCTCGTCACGGTGGACACACGGCAGAGGGGTGTATCGTTGTCTACCTCCTTGCTTCCTTTAAGGGTTCCGCTAACACGGAGGGAAACCCCCATAGTCGCCCCTTACGACATTCTTGACAGAATTGCAGTGTTACTATTCGTTGCTTTCTCTTACGGTTCAGGTAACACGCGGCGGAGTCTCGTTAATCGCCTGTTACATGTTATGTAAGAATGTTGTATTGATTGATTATAAATCGTTCTCACGTGTATCATGTGAATAGTGTGGAAGATTAGGTGAAAATCGTTGCCTGTTAAGACTGGTGCGGCAGGGGATGACCGAAGGGTCTGACTGACACGCAGTTCTCCGAGGAACGATCTCACATAGTCAGATTGCAAATTGTACCATTGGTATTGGAACTCTTCGCTGGCTGTTGCAGCTGAGGATGAAGGGCGTATGGGAATGTCTCGGGTGACTCAATTCAACTTAGGTCAGTTCAGCTCAGCTTAACTCAAATCAAATCAAATCAACTCAGCTTAACTCAACTCAACTCAACTCAAATCAACTCAACTCAACTTAATTCAAATGAAGTAAACACAACTCAACTCAGCTTAGCTTAACTCAACCCGAAGGAGCGGCTGGCCGAGTGGCTAAGAACGCCGGGTTCTCCTTCGGAAGACCCGGGTTCGAATCCTCGGTAATGTGTGGATGTTTCTCTGTCGGGGGCAAAAAGAAAATCCTAACATGCACAGTTCGCGGCGAGTGCACTAGCCAGGCGACCTTAATTCCTAAAACTCAAATCCCCCCCCCCCCCCGTCGTCCCCCTCTGTCCTGCACTGCAAGGTGCTATAAGCAGTAGATGACAGATGACCGTCTCAGTAATTCTACAACATCCGCCAATGTAGATTATCTACATTTAAAGTTTCTCCTCCACAAGTTACCAACAAGCCACGGAGCCCAACAACCATCTACCTAACTTACAAATCCGACCGTGCCGACATCAGTAATTACCTTTTCCGGTCTAATTTCACGTGAACCACAACTCGCCTTGCATTAGGGTAGTCGTGAATCAACTGTATATAACTCCCCTACTTCCTACCTCCCCAGGACTCAACATGGTCTGTTGGCAGGTCTGTTGAACGGGTATCGAGGTGGTCCCGAAGAACAGCGGTTCTCCGACTTGTGTCTCGTCTGATCTTTACTATCCCCATAGGCTTGTTTACAGCCGGGGTCGATACAAGGGGGTTGATGCTTTTTGCTATGGAGAGGTTAACTCCAGTTTACAAACTGTCGTATGTCAAGATGGCCATGTGCCAGTCAGTCAGCCAGTCAGTCAGTCAGCCAGTCAGTCAGTCAGTCAGTCAGTCAGTCAGTCAATCAGGCAAGCAGTCATTCAGTCAGTCAGTCAGTCAGTCAGGCAGGAAGGCAGGCAGCCAGTCAGTCAGTCAGGCAGACAGTCAGTCATTCAGTCAGTCAGTCAGTCAGTCAGTCATTCAGTCAGCCAGTCAGTCACATCAGTCAGTCAGTCACATCAGTCAGTCACATCAGTCAGTCAGTAACATCAGTCAGTCAGCAGTCAGTCAGTCAGTCAGCCAGTTACCGAAACATCCCAGGCAATAAATTAAACAAGGTTTAAAAGACAATAAGATCGACTTCATTGCACCGAGTTGTATCCCATTTGTCACGGTGACTCTCTGCAGGTCCGCCTACCGAAAGCGTCGTACAAAGCACGAAATCAGTAGCTCCAGTACCGCAGGACGAACCGCAGGAGTCTCTGAGAAAGCCTGCACTCTTGAACCGAACGACGTCGCCAGGAATCGAACCCACAATCTTCTGAGCGCGAGGCATTCGGTGCAAACACTTCGCCATGGAGACTCCCAGGCAATAAAAAAAAATTCGTGTAAAAGTCGACATGGTCGACTTCATTGCACCGGATTTTTATCCCATATGGCTCAGTCTCTTTCCGCAGCAAACTGCCAAAAGCGTCGCACAAAGCACGATTTCCATAGCTCCAGCGACGACCCCCAGGAGTTTGCTGAACGGAAGGACACTGTCCGGAAACGAACCAACAACCTTTTGAGCCCGAGTCAGATGGCTTGACTACTTCGCCACGGAGCCTCCTATAACATCTTCCTTGGTAGCATCTCCACTAGGAATTTCTACCACACCCTCAACTTTAAGGCAATAAATTATACAGCCTATCGTGTATGACTTATGTGTTCAATTTCACTAATGGAATACGTTCTTCTCAGTATCTTGAGAACCACTACAGCAACAATGATTAACGGCTGTAGGTTAGGATGTGTTGAGAGCCAGCGCTGATTAAACGACCAAACCGCTTATAAAGGACCCTCTGTCTAACGTGCGCCTGCTGATTGCTGACTCACAGCTGTACTCCATCCACCTACTCTGTCTGATTAACTGATTTATTGTCCAACAAAATGTAGGTTTGGACCAGACATGGTACACAATCAAATGAACAAGTGTTATACTGGGAATTTCCGTTCACTGAACATTGAATTTGCAGCAAAGAACCTCAATGGCTCGGAATGCTGAAGAAGTAGAAGAAGAAGAACATTGAATTTGCGGAAGGTACCACGAAAAGAAACAAATAACACTATGGCGCTAGTATGGCGTTATATCGTCCTTCTTTATAAATCTTTCTAAATGGGGAGGTGGGGGTGGGTGTCACATTACACGATATATTATCCTAAGGCATTCAGTCAGTTAGCTTCATTATCTCCCAGCCGGGGGTCAGCATAGCCGAATGGATAAGAGCGCTCGGTCTTAAATATCCGGTGTGCAGATGCTGAGTTAGTGAGTTCGACCCCTACACCGGTCAGTGGGACTAAAATATTAGCTTCCCGTCCTTGACTTGGGGACGTAAATAACAAGTTCTTCAGAAGTTGGAGTGTGTTCGCCTGATGACGAGGGACACAGGTAATAGGCAAAGCTAATCCACACGCAAAAATCAGCCCAGTCCACTAGACGTTGCAGCACGTGTATGACTACGCTTGAGTTGACAGCGAGCAAAGAAAAGAAAGAAATATCCCAGCCACACAGATGACAATTCTTTATGGCTGATACCTAGGAATGGTATAGCACAAGGCAAGAGTGGAGGACGTACTTGCAGGTTAACGGTTACAGAGGGTCATACATCTTAACATATCATGTTTATCACTATCATGTGTCTTGACAGCTGGCGAGGGTGATCATTCTCGTCAACAGCTCCCGATCTCTCGTAGTGTTGAGTTGAGCATTCGGGACATTTCCGCGCGAGCTCCGTCCTTACTTTCAACAACCAGTGAAGAGTCCTCGTACTGACAGTACCAGCCGCAGTCTTATTATGTGTCTGTCTGACCTTTCTTCAGGGTGCTGAGTGTCGACCAGACCCTCTTGTCACTACTAAACCATTCTCTCCAATCAATGATGGCGTGTCCATTCTTCCAAACTTACAGGCGATCCCAAAGAGCCCTAGCCACGTCTGCCTTTTCCAGCACCAATACCGCATCCACGGAGTGCAGACCCAGTCAGTCTGTCTGCCTGCTCGTTACCCACCCGACCAGCATGTCCTGAGGGAAACATTCCAACATGTCGGCCTGCACGTCTCAAGGTTCACTTCCTCTGCACAAATTCCACCCAAGCTACCGGGATGTATCTACCCATTCGTAGGTTTCTATTTCAACAAATTAGTGGACTTAGCGCTTTCTGATACTTGTCCACTTTGACAGACTATAGTCTGTGACATTCAATAATCAGGTGCCGTCACCGCAACGAAGGTTGGCTACAATGGATCTCCAACAATGTCTGTCTCTCGCCCTGACTGCACATTCTGTCAGGCTGATGTTCGTCCATCTCTTGATGTTATCCTCCCACTTGTATCGTTGTCTACCTCTTGCTAGCTTGCCCTCAACCTTGCCTTCCAGTATGGTTTTTATAAGAGTATCATGTCTTTTAACGTGGCCAAAATATGTCAATTGCCTTCTCTTTATTTCTTTCATCAACTCTCTCTTCATTCCCAGTTTTTCTAGGACCTCTGCATTTGATTGTTTTTGTTTCCATGAAATACGACCTATTCGTCTGTATATCCACATCTCCAGGGCTTCTATGCGACTTTCTAGTTGCTTGTTCAATGTCCAGGCTTCCGCGTCATACAGTAGCGTTGAATATACGTAGCATTTGACAATTCTCATTTTTAATGCGTTATTAATCTCTCTAGATGTTAATACTGATTTCATGCCGTTGAAAGCATTTTTGGCCATTCCTATTCTCTTTTTGATTTCCATTTCACTTCTGCCATCATCTGTTATTATATGTCCAAGATAAGAGAAACTTGTTACTTGTTCTAGTATCTGCCTGTTTACTGTGATGTTCATTGATGACCTTCCCTTTTCACTGCTAATTATCATAGTTTTTGTTTTTTGGATGTTAATATCTAAGCCACATTCTGCACTGTGCCTGTTTACTTCTTCCACTAGGTCTTGCAACTCTTGCTCACTTTCTGCTAGTAACATGGTATCGTCAGCATATCTAACATTGTTTATGATTCTTCCATTGATGTTAAGTCCAGGCATTTCAACTTGTTTAAAAATTCTTTCTGTGTATAGGTTGAAGAGGCTTGGTGACAGTACACATCCCTGCCGTACTTCCTCTTTTTATCTCTATAGGCGACGAATAGTCTGTGACATTGTGTTAATAAAAAAGAACACGCAAAATAACTGCAACCCATGGAAGTAGCGTATGTGATTGATTAGACCAATTCGCGCGGTATATGTTCGTCGACAATGGATGCATGTGAACACATGGTCATTCCCACCATAACGCATCATCTGACGTCTCACACGCCCAGCGTGTGATTTATCTGCAATCAATTTCTCTTTTGTCTTTATTCCATTTCTAATATTTTTCCTCCATGCACCACGTTCGGAGGCGACTTGCTCCCATTTTGCATTATCAATGGTTGTATCAATCATGTCCAGCTTACACACATCTTTGTATCGTAGTAAAGACGGACGTCGAGATCTTTTACCCATCAGTAATTTACCCAAAAAATGTCCTTGAGTATTCTACCTTCGTCCATCCTTCAAATGTCTCCTACCCATCTATGTCTACGAAGACTGAGCGTGGAACAAAGCTTCACACAAACCCAATATTTCCAATATTTCTTCTTCTTCGTCTTCGTTCATCCGGAGTTTTTTTTTCGGATGTGATTGCGTTGTGCCTGTTTACAGCAGAGCTGCGTTCTTGCGCCGTTAGGCCGACACATCCGACTTCTGCGGTTTCCAATATTTCAGTATTTATGATTTTATCTTGCCAGTCAATAGCAAGTATTCTTAGTTAACCTCAAAGTACTGCCCTCTCTCTTTCCTTTTACCATGCCGACCTTAGGTATCAGACAGACTGAATTGTTAGCCGAGTAGCTAGGACATTTTGTTGTTGCGATTTGCAAGTTCCGTGGGACTTGTTTACATGCAAAGCTTGCATATTCTACCTCCTGTTTTTCGCCCATATCCGACATGGCTATGTGTCTGATCACACTATCCAAGAGTTCATGGGTGTGTGTAATATCATTAGGTACCAATGGTTCTTGGGAAAACTATCAATCCCATGGGGTAGATCAAACCTGATACTTTCTGAATCTGATACGTATACTGCAACCTCTCTTCCGCGGATACCCCCGACTAGGAATTCGAGAGTGAAATTGGTGGCAATGATTGCACTTGAGGACGTGTAGCTAACCTGACCAGTCCTGGTTTCGTTCACTAGCTTTCAATGTTTATGTTGCCTAGTATGTCCTATAATCTCTATTTCTTTCTTCTACTTCTATAAAAGCTAATCATCTTCTTCTTCTTTTGTCCTTCACTGCTTTTTGCCGTTAGGTGTCGCAGGCTTCATTGATGATTGGTTATATGATGATATGGAGCTCTGTCGCTTGGTATGCTGAGATGTAGGTTTTTCGAGTCTTGGTGACTTCGTCGATCCGTCTTCTCCGTCGTCTTCCCCTGCTTCTTGATGTTTGCATTTTCACGTTGTATGCTCATGTGATTGGCGAGTTAAGTCTTTGTTTCGCTAATCAAATACAGCGTTAATCAACTTGTTAATTCGTTTATGAGCTAACCAGCTTCCATAAGGGACAATCTGCATCCATAGCGTTCCATGCCTAATGCAAAAGAACGACCCCTTTTGGGCTTGTCTCAAGTTTAATGACGTCAGTTCCTCATCCTAACAGTAACCAAAAGAATTGTCCTTGGTGACATTCAAACTAACCTTTGATCCGGAAGCAACACGTAACAACAAGCCGATCTTAAAAGAATGAACACAAAGGGCTTGTACATTTACAGGATTGTTTGCTGACCAAGGAGTTGACTCCAAAACACCTGGCACATCCCCTCAAACCGTTTGATCCCTAGTCCTTTCTGGAAAATTCTATTCTTCTCTTAATAAAATTGTGACGGCCAATATTCACAACTACATGCTCAATCTGGACAAACTTGTCGCGCAAACTGGACTTCTATTATGTTCTTTTGTGCGGCTGGCCAGGGCCTTGTGGTAACTCGTGCTAAACGGCTATTCTTTGTTACACTGGAGTTAGTGTACTTAAGGATTAAATCTTGCCAGTCCGAAACAATGGCTCAGACAAACAAAGAAATTCAGTGACTAGAATTCTGAATGGACCAGAGGGAGAGAAAATTTTTTGAACAAGCTTCAGCGCGTGTTCCGCACGCGCATGCTTTGATCAGGTGGGTCCTGTTAGTACCTGTAGCAACCTGTTGGTATCATGGCGTGTGTGCCCTGGGGATGTCAAGGATACGGAGAAAGGGGCATAAGGGACTGGACTAAGGGCATCAAATTCACCCGTGAGATAAATGCACATGTAGTTGCGTATCCTTCACAGGATATCGCCAGTCAATACCAGTAATTTTTTTTTTTAATGTTTGTGATTTCTTGGAAAGCTTGTATGTTCAATAATTTGCCGTTGCTTTCTGAACTATCGGCACTGATACCAGTGTATGAAAACCAGAGCAAGGCGGTCTGCTGCCAAATCGCCCGCGGCTGTGTTTCGAAAGCGGTTTGCGGGATTGTGAATTGTGTTCGTAACCCCTTTCACCACGACGCATTCTGTCATCAACTACCAATAGTACCTTGAGGTGCAGGAGGACAGGAAAGGTGGGATGGGATGGGGGTGGGGGGGGGGGATCTTGTGTCTGAGGAATTAAGGCCGCCTGACTAGTGCAATCGCCGCGAACTGTGCAGGTTGAGGTCCACCCCCCCCCCCCCCCCCTACCCGGGGCCGTTTCACGTTCAGTAGTTTGCCATAGTTTTCTGAACGAGAAATCAACGTTTAAGTCCATCCTAATATAGATGTATTAACAACAAATGAGAATTGTCAAATGTTACGTATATTCAACACTACTGTACGGAGTGGAAGCCTGGACATTGAACAAACAACAAGAAAGTCGAATAGTGGCCCTGGAGATGTGAATATACAGAAGAATATTTTGTATTTCATGGAAACAAAAACAATCAAATACAGATGTTCTAGAAAAACTGGGAATTGAAAGAGAGTGGATGAAACTCTTGCGAGCAAGAGGCAGGCAATGATACAAGTAGGAAGATAACACCAAGAGATAGACGAACATCAATCTGACAGAGAGACAAACAGTATTGGAGACCCATTTCAGCCAACCTTCACTGTGGAGACAGCACCTGATTGATTTATTGAATGCAAGTGTAGAAGTTGAATCTAATATCCCCTCTGCTGTGTGTCCACCGTGACGAGGTAGAGGGGCTTGTGCGTCCCAGTGACCCCAAGAGCTATGCCGACGGTAGCACAGCTACTGGTAGGGTCACCCATGTCGGACAGGTGAAGGGAGAGGGACCAGACCAAGCGACACACAAACCTGCTGCCTTGTAGGTAGACTGGGGACAGTCAAAGGCTAGGGAAAGCACCCCGAATACATGCTTGTCGAAATCAGATGTACTGAGCCACAGGCTTGACAAAGCAGTGCAACGTAAAACCTGCTGCCTTGTAGGTAGACTGGGGACAGTCAAAGGCTAGGGAAAGCATCCCGAATAAATGCTTGTCGAAATCGGATGTACTGAGCCACAGGCTTGACAAAGCAGTGCAACGTAACTTAATTCATGATGTCACAAATCAAAATTAATCGTTATGGTGCTAATCCCGTGAAGTCCCATCAGGCGGTGATAGTGCCGGGCCCCCTGCCTCGAGGGGGTCCACCCATGACTACTGGTGGTCACCTTCCCCTGTGCTGTGGAGTCAAGGCACAGAGGAGTAGGTTAAGAGCTATTGACCAAATACCCCGGACACTCAACATACTACAGTGGAATGCCGAAGGAGTTTACAAGAAGAAAGACTCCCTAACACAGCGTCTTCATAAAGATAGAATAGATGTGGCATGCATTCAAGAGACACACCTCAACGCCAATCACAAATTCTCAGTCAGAGGATATCAGGCCACACGTTTCGACCGCGAAGGACACAAAGGAGGAGTTCTAATACTTACACGAAATACAATACCTTGCAGCGAAGTATCTGTGATCTCTGACAACCAAACGGAAATTATAGGTGTTGATATAATGATAAAGGACGTGAAAATAAGAATCTACAATCTGTATAGCCCAGCAGATAAGGACCTTACACTCTCAAACATGAAAATAACTGACACAAACTGCATTATTGTCGGAGACTTTAATAGCCGTTCAGAAAGATGGGGATACCCAGATACTGACAAAAGAGGAGATGAATTGGAGGACTGGGAAATAGACTCAAATCTCCATCTACTCAACAAAGCGGATGACACACCGAGCTTCTACTCCAGAAGATGGCTTACCACTTCTACTCCAGACTTAGCTTTCTGCACAGGAGACATCCTCCACAAAATCGATCGCCATGTGCTGGACCAATTAGCAGGTAGTGACCACAGACCAATCAAGCTTGTAATGAATATGGAGTATGTTCCACAGGAGCAAAAGCCCTTGCCCCGCTGGAATTACAAACGAGCAGATTGGGACAGATTTGCCATACTAACAGACAAATATTGTGAAAACATAAATACACGATATGGCAACATAAAGCAAATGGTGGAAAGTCTAAACAGAGCGATAATACAGGCAGCCACTGAGTCCATTCCAAGAGGAGCGAGGAAAAATTACAAACCATACTGGACTGAAGAACTACAAAGTTTGGAGGACAAAGTTGAAGATGCCAGGAAGACAGCAGAGAGAGAACAAACAATTGAAGCGAACATCTCTCTCAAAGCCATCTCAGCAAAATATAAAAGAACAGTAAATCAAACAACAAGAGATTGTTGGAGGGAAAAAACAGAAAACCTGAATTTTGACAGGGATGGAAACAAACTATGGAAACTGGTGAAAGCCATGAAAAATGAAGGACCTAGAAACAAACAAATAACAATTAAACAAGGAAATGCCTTGCTTACAGGAAAAAAGGCTGCAAATGCACTAATGGAACACTATGCAAATGCAAACCACATTGATATTACAACCGAACAGAAGAAAGCAATCAAAGACAAACAGATACATCATAGAAATACAGAGACAGCAGCAGAATATATGATGGCAAATCTAACAATGGAAGAAATGGAACAGGCAATGAATACCCTAAAAAAAGAAGAAATCACCAGGAAAGGATGGAATCACAAATGAAATGCTAATAGGACTAGGCACCAAGGCAAAGAAGAAACTACTAGCAGTCCTAAATAACAGCTGGAAGAGAGGAATAGTCCCACAGGCATGGAAGGAAGCTATACTAATACCAGTCCCAAAGAAAGGAAAAGACCTGGAAGAACCAAATGGCTATCGACCTATCAGTCTACTTAGATGTGTAGGAAAATTAATGGAACGCATTATCAATGGCAGGCTAACATGGCATCTGGAAGAAAACAAACTCTTAACACCACACCAAGCAGGATTCAGAAAGTACAGATCCACTGAAGATCAAATAACCTATATAGCTCAGGAAATAGAGGATGCCTTCCAAGAGAAAAAGCACACACTAGCAGTCTGGATAGATTTAGAAAAAGCATTTGATAAAGTATGGAAGGAAGGACTGAAAGTAAAACTGCAAAAAATGCATGTTTGTGGAAAAATGTATAAATGGATCAGCCACTACCTTGAGAACAGAACTGCCAGGACAAAAGTACAAGGACAAACAAGCAAAATGATGCTGTTGGAGCAAGGTGTCCCCCAAGGAGGAGTTCTTTCACCAACATTATTCCTAGCATATATAAATGACATCACAGAAAATTTTCCAGCCAGAGTACACACATCCTCCTTTGCAGATGATCTAGCCATATGGACATCTGAAGAATATATTAGTACAGCTAACAGCAGAATACAGCAAGCCTTATTAGCGCTAGAGGACTGGTCAAAATCATGGCTAGTGAAGATAAGGGAGGAGAAAACAACATGCACAGTGTTCTCCCTCTCAAATAAAACTCAGCAACCTAAGCTGGTATTGAATGGAAAAATATTGCGCCATGAAGAAAATCCAAACTATCTAGGAGTCACCTTTGATCGTCGCCTGACATGGAAGACACAGGTTGAGAAAAATCGAACAAGAGCAAGGCAGAGAATGGCAATCATGAAAAAGCTTGCTGGTACAACGTGGGGAGCAGATGAGAAAGTTCTCAAGAAGTTATATACTGGACGGGTGAGGCCAGTACTGGAATATGGCATTGCAGCTTGGGCAACAGCAGCTAAGTCAAACTTTAACAAAATAAGTAGAGTCCAAAACCAAGGAATGCGAATCATAACTGGAAGCCTGAAGACAACGCCTATTAATGAACTAGAAAAGATCACTTGTTTACAACCAATGCAGGACAGAAGAGATAGCAGAGCCCAGCAACAAGCAGAAAAATTTAGAAGATTGACAGACCACCCTATGTATAACAGGTTTAATGGTTTTGGAAAAGGAAGACTGAAGCGTAGCAACTTTGTAGAAACTGCAAAACGAAAGATTAGGGCAGATCCCATACTTAACATATCAACAGTCAAGCCCATTTACAATGCACACAACTTCCCAGCTTGGAGACAGCAGCAACTGCCTGAGATGATAGAAAACATTCCTGGTATTGAGAAAAAAGAACACTCAGAATAAAACCGAAAGAAGAAAAATAACCCTCAACTACATAAAAGAACATTACCCAAGCAGCAATTGGACCCATGCATATACAGATGGATCAGCCAAAGATTCAATTAAAAATGGAGGAGGAGGAATTCTCCTTAATTTAAAAAATGGAGTGATAAAAACACAGTCAGTGGCAACTGGAAAATTTTCAAGTAACTTCAAAGCGGAGGTAGAGGCTTTGAAAACTGCAGCAGAAATGCTCTTGATGGAGGAAAATAAAGAGAAGCAAATAGCTATCTTCACAGATGCAAAGTCAGCTGTCTCAATACTGAAGAGCAAAAACAGCACAGAACTAGCTGACCTAAGAGCAGCACTCCATGGTCTATGCCAGAAATCCAAAAAAGTTGTAATACAGTGGATCCCATCACATTGCAGTATACCTGGAAATGAAGAGGCTGACAGACTAGCAAAAGAGGGTGGACGATTACCACAGCCTGACATAGACATAACCTATAATGAGGCAAAAAGGTTTATAAAAAGCACTTATAGAACCAAATGGGAATCAGAGCATCCAGGCCACCAGAAGGATGATGCATATTACAAACTCGACCGAAGAGAACAAGTAGCAATCTTCAGACTCCGCACAGGACATAACAGGCTGAAACACCACTTGTTCAATAAACTAAAGATAGGAGATACCGATGAATGTAATTGTGGAACTGGTAAAATGACAGCTAAACATTTGCTGCAGGAGTGCCCAATATATGCAGAACAGAGAAAGATATTTTGGCCCACGCCTGCTTCAGTTTGAGGACAAGCTCTATGGAGATATCAACAAGCTCAAGTTGACTACAGCTTACTTTAACTACATTCAGGTTGACATCTAAAGGTGCATGAAGATGTATTTAGACTGCCACACTTCATACCACAGGTATGTCGGTTACAAAAGCGTCCCAGAGGCATGAAATGGAATATTGCTTGGATAGCACATCCATTACGTGGAAAGTCCGAATCAAAAGCTCACTGTGTGGGCTTCATAAAAGGTGGAAAAAGTGTCCTAGTGGCACGAAATGGAATATTGCTTGGATAGCAAATCCATTATGTGGAAAGTCTTAATCGAAAGCTCACTGTGTGGATGTCATCTGCAGACTGCATTCTTCTGGTTTCCAGAGGAACAGCCTATGGTGAACGGAAGGCCCAATATACGGAAGTGAGGCTAAGCAGCCATGTGCAGGACGTGACGATTCCTTGGGTGAGCCCAGTACCAGAGCGCTGTGTGATGGCTCTGCAAGTATGAAAGCCTCCTTGGATGGCGGGGAATGCCCATGGTCTGCCCCTGCCTTCCCTTGAGGGTTGACCAGGATGTCTTTGGCTGTTCTATATGGGCCAGCTAGGATGGGGGATAACACCACAACAGTGAGATGCAAGTGTCGGCCTAACGGCGCAAGAACGCAGCTCTGCTGTAAACAGGCACAACGCAGTCACATCCGGAAAAAAAAATCCGGATGAACGCAGAAGAAGAAGAAGAAGAAGAATCTAATATTTCGCCATTCATAGCACTGGAAGTGTAAGAGCGAGTGGTCTGATCTTGTCAGCCGCGTGGATAATGGTGTTACGAGTGGTAATAAATGAGCTGTCAACATTCGATAACAAGGACAAAGCGAAACACAAGTTCAATGGCAGTGATTCAACCAGAAGCACTCCGGCCCAATTACTGCATTCTCGGTCTCGTTGGGAGCAAGGGTCTAGGAAGTCTAGTCACCACCCATCATCCTGTGCCTTGTCGGCTGGCGTCAGCGATCATGCCTCTCCACAAATTACGATCTCTGACGTCATGGATCAATTCGTGCGTTGACTCCCTTCCGTGCTATGACACAAGACTGTACAGAATCTTCTCACGGTGTCTTCCTCTATCTCTGTTTCCGCAAATCTTTCCGGTTGTCGCAACATGTTCCAGATTGTGTCTTCTCATAACACGGCCAACAAAACGATGACTGTCTCTTTTTGATGTTTGTGATAAGTTGTCTTTGCGACTCAGCTTCCCTTAAAGCGTCGTGAGAAACCTATTAAAGTACAAGTAAATAAATGACCGTTATCCACACGTTGGGCCGTCTCTTGTATATTGTGTTAGCCCTAGATGTTTATACACCAACCAACACACGATGGATTTATTGTTGTTGTTTAATGTATTGTGTTTTCCATTGCCTTGAACTCAAGCGTTGTCCATAGGCGTACAACTACTCCTAGTGCACTGGAATGACTTTAGCGTGTGGATTAGCTTTCCCTATTACCCGTGTCCCTCACCATCAGACGAATCCACTTCGACTTCAGTCAACATTTTAGTCCAACTGGGCGATGTAGGGGTTGAACCCGCTACCTCGGCGTCAGCACACCGGAAGTTTAAGGGAGTGGGTTTTTTTTTATCCATTCGACAATTCTGACCTTCACTTGATTGATAATATGGTCAACACTAGGACAGGCTGGAGTGTCTTTCTTGGTCATTTCCTGGGACCTATTTTAGGCATTGGTCGACAAGGGAGCCCAGAAATCTCGGTCCATTACTCCGGGTGGCCTAGTTGGGGAATTAGTGGAAAATAAACACAGTTTAATGCGAGATAATGTGATAGTGTGTCCAAACTGAGATAATAAGCGGATGAGGATAACAACACTATGCTTGCCAGGACAAACAGGGAGCTTAACTGATACAAGTTTCTTACTGACGGTGATGCTTGGCTGGTTGGTGGGTGGACATGACCCAGAAGAAGAAGAAGAAGAAGAAGAAGAAGAAAGAAGCAGAAGAAGAAGGAAGAAGAAGAAGAAGAAGAAGGAAGAAGAAGAAGAAGACGAAGAAGAAGAAGAAGAAGAAGAAGAAGAAGAAGAAGAAGAAGAAGTAAGAAGAAGAAGAAGAAGAAGAAGAAGAAGAAGAAGAAGAAGAAGAAAGAAGAAGAAGAAGAAGAAGGAAGAAGAAGAAGAAGAAGAAGAAGAAGAAGAAGAAGAAGAGGCAGAAGAAGAAGAAGCAGCAGAAGAAGAAGAAGAAGAAGAAGAAGAAGAAGAAGAAGAAGAAGAAGAAGAAGAAGAAGAAGAAGAAGAAGGAAGAAAGAAGAAGAAGACGAAGAAGAAGAAGAAGAAGAAGAAGAAGAAGAAGAAGAAGAAGAAGAAGGAAGAAGAAGAAGAAGAAGAAGAAGAAGAAGAAGAAGAAGAAGAAGAAGAAGAAGAAGAAGAAGAAGAAGAAGAAGAAGAAGAAGAAGAAGAAGAAGAAGAAGAAGAAGAAGAAGAAGAAGAAGAAGAAGAAGAAGAAGAAGAAGAAGAAGAAGAAGAAGAAGAAGAAGGAAGAAGAAGAAGAAGAAGAAGAAGGAAGAAGAAGAAGAAGAAGAAGAAGAAGAAGAAGAAGAAGAAGAAGAGGAAGAAGAAGAAGAAGAAGAAGAAGAGAAGAGGAAGAAGAAGCAGAAGAAGAAGCAGAAGAAGAAGAAGAAGGAAGAAGAAGAAGAAGAAGAAGAAAGAAGAAGAAGAAGAAGAAGAAGAAGAAGAAGAAGAAGAAAGAAGAAGAAGAAGAAGAAGAAGAAGAAGAAGAAGAAGAAGAAGGAAGAAGAAGAAGAAGAAGAAGCAAGAAGAAGAAGAAGAAGAAGAGAAGAAGAAGAAGAAGAAGAAGAAGAAGAAGAAGAAGAAGAAGAAGAAGAAGAAGAACGAAGAAGAAGCAGAAGAAGCAGCAGAAGAAGAAGAAGAAGAAGAAGAAGAAGAAGAAGAAGAAGAAGAAAGAAGAAGAAGAAGAAGAAGAAGAAGAGAAGAAGAAGAAGAAGAAGAAGAAGAAGAAGAAGAAGACAGAAGAAGAAGAAGAAGAAGAAGAAGAAGCAGCAGCAGCAGCAGCAGCAGCAGCAGAAGAAGAAGAAGAAGAAGAAGAAGAAGAAGAAGAAGAAGAAGAAGAAGAAGAAGAAGAAGAAGAAGAAAGAAGAAGAAGAAGAAGAAGAAGAAGAAGAAGAAGCAGCAGCAGCAGCAGCAGCAGCAGAAGAAGAAGAAGAAGAAGAGAAGAAGAAGAAGAAGAAGAAGAAGAAGAAGAAGAAGAAGAAGAAGAAGAAGAAGAAGAAGAAGAAGAAGAAGAAGAAGAAGAAGCAGAAAGAAGAAGAAGAAGAAGAAGAAGAAGAAGCAGAAGAAGAAGAAGAAGAAGAAGAAGAATGAGGAGGAGGAGGAGGAGGAAGGAGGAGGAGGAGGAGGAGGAGGAGGAGGAGGAGGAGAGTGAACATCACAACTTATATCTTAACATAGAGAAAACAAAGATAATGCATACAGATAAAACTACTATGGAGAAAGACATATGTGTTGATGAGTACAAATTGGAGGTTGGAGAAAATGTCGAATGTCTTGGGTCAGGAATCACCAACAATGGTGACGCAATGAAAGAAATTAAAAGACGAATATCCATGGCTCTTTAAAAACTAAAACTGTTACTGAATAAATTGTGGGACAGATAAAACTACAAAATTTAGATGTTTAAGAGCATGCATCTTTCCCATTGTAACATGCGCATGTGAGACTTGGGCACTTACTAAACAACCGCATGAGTGCTTTTGAATATAAATGTTATAGACTGGTTCTAAGCATATCCTGGATACTCAAGGAAACAAATGCACCCACACGACAAGATCTGAATATTGAATAAGGTTGGCTACTAAAGACAATAATACAAAGAAAATTGAAACAGTGTGGTCACTTGAAAAGTCGTGAAAGTTTAGAGAGAACAATATTGGAGGGATATATACCCGGGAAGAGAGGAAGAGGAAGGCCAAACAGAAGATGAGTGCGGGATGTTGCGGATGATCTCCAGAAGGGTGTATCCGACACGGGACATCTTGCTTATGACCGAGACGTTTCCCGGAATGGTGTAATGGGAGCGAGGTTTTATAAAGGACATGCTACTGAATGAATGAATGAGCATTGAAATAGCCGAGGATAAGACGAAACAAAACAAATAACGCGATGACCCTAGCACGGCGATATAACGTCCTCCTCTACGAATTGGAGGTCACATATGGCGATATATTATCCTTCGGCTCTGGATCAGTTAACTCATTAGTTAGCTCCCGGGAGTCTCTGTGGCGAAGTGGTCAAGCCGTTTGACTCGGGCTCCGAAGGTTGTGGGTTCGAAGGGGTGGGTTCGCGTCCTTTGGTTCAGGAGTGAAATTTTTCAGAGACTCCTGTGGGTCGTCGCTAGAGCTACGGAGTTTGTGCTTTGTGCGACGCTTTCCGCGCTGCGGAAAGAGACCCAGCTATATGGGATAAAACCCGGTGCAATGAAGTCGATCCTGTCGACTTTTAAGCGACTTTTTTAAGCGACTCATTCATTGATATAAGGTAAGGGCGATAACAACAAAAATACCACTGCGGTCGTGCTCACTTGAAAGTGTCTGTGACTGGCTGGCGACCACGTCGGTTCACAACCCTAGGTCTTTAATAAAATCGAGGCGTATCAGGTATATGGTGCTAGTGTCGTGTTGTTCTAGAGCAATCAGCACCGGAGGATGACGTGTTCAATATCTCAGAGGCCGCCTTCTATACCGACGGGTCAGTGATGAGACACAGACGGAGTGCTGGGGTTTCATTGCGAAGGCTAATAAACGATTCTTGAAAAAGGAGAGTATGGCATATGAGGCTATGACCTCCAGCATGAGAATGGAGGTGGAAGCAGTCACAGCAGCATTCCGTTGATTAGAGGAGACCACCGTTTTTTGTTTTTTTAAAGCTTAGTAAAGTGGAGAAACAAATGTTTCGTGTGGAATAGCTCACCTCGCTTCAGAGGTCAGATATTGTAAGAATTGTATGGATTTTTGTTTTGTTTTGTTGCCCTGGTGCCATGCGGGAGTGCGGGGGAATGAGCAGGCTGATAGGCTGGCAGGGAATGCAACTCTTGGTGGTCGATTACCTACGAACTCCCGGGAAGGTTAACTCCCGCAGAAGTCGGATGTGTCGGCCTAACGGCGCAAGAACGCAGCTCTGCTGTAAACAAGCACAACGCAATCACGTCCGAAAAAACTCCGGATGAACGCAGCAGCAGAAGAAGAAGATTACCTATGAACAAGGGATAGGTGGTAGTGCGCATGTGGGACCAGGTGGAGAAGGTGGAGGTACAGATTGAGAACCCATATGTAGAAAGGATGAGATTGCGAGGGATTGGCAGGGGTTCTGGTAGAATCTCAAAACTGAGAGGGAAGACAGGAAAACTTTCAATCAGATAGCGGTGGGAGCGATTAGTAGTGTGACTCTACGCTGGCTGTTGAACGAGGGGACGGAGCGCATATGGGAATGTCCCAGTGCAGTGATGTAGGTTCTTAGCTCAAATCAACTCAACAATTCAACTCAACAATTCAACCCAACTCAAATCAACAACAGAACTCAACACAACAAATCAACTCAAACTCAACAACTCAACTCAACAACTCAACCCAACAACTCAACTCAACAACTCAACCCAAATCAACTCAGCAACTCAACTCAACTCAACAACCCAACAACTCAACTCAACAACTCAACTCAACAACTGTACTCTCCTTAACTCCACAACTCAACTCAGCAACTGAACTCAACTCAACAACTCAACTCAACAACTCAATTCAGCAACTCAACTCAACTTAACAACTCAATTCAACTCAACAACTCAACTCAACAACTCAACTCAACATCTCAACTCAACATCTCAACTCAACATCTCAACTTAACAACTCAACTCACATGCCGCCTATACTACCGAAGACAATTCCTGGTCCCCTGTGTAGGCTGCATCGACTTGAGAGCCCGGGTCAATATAAAACATTCACCTAAGTGCGAATTACAACCCTTGACCACCAGAGCGACAGGCAAGCGTGCTATTCACTGCGGCACTTCGGCTCGGATATAGTGTGGTAGCCCAGTATTTGTGTAGACTAACTGGTATTCGGCAGCTCCGTGGCAAAGGGTTTACGGACGCAGTTCGTAATCCCGCATACCCGCTTTCGAAACAGCTGCGCGCGAAATGGCAGCAGACCGCCTTGCGTTGTTTTGTTACGAAACGGTATTGAGCCGGTCGTTCAGAAAGTAATGGTGAACTACTGAGCGTAAACTTGCCAAGAGATCACAACAGCAAATAATGCTGGTGTCGACTGCAACGTCTTGTAAATGATATGGAACTAACTGAACTAATCGGCATTCGATGAACGATACGGTTGATAACACGCCAGTCGCATTTACTTCTACGACATTTCCTAGAACTCATCTCCCAGGAAGAGAAAGGGGAAACAGAAAGATCTGTGTGTTTTTCCAGAGCTGGTGCTTGCTCAGTGCATTCTACTCTTTCATTTCATCTCATTATGTCATCTCATTATGTCATCTCATTATCTCACCGCTTTCTCCACCTGAACCAACCAGGCGGCCGACCATCTCTCCCTTGTTCATAGGAGTAATGTACAGCAGTCGTGTGCTTTAAATGGGTAACTTTGATTCACTGGTAGTTGTCTAGTTCTTTCCATAAGCTCCACACTGATGATTTTGTCATACCATTTCATCTCATCTTGTTCCTTTTGTGCCTTGCGGTGTCGAGGTGAAGCATAAACAGCCGGAGAGTGTCCGCTTATGGGCTTCATGTATCGAGGTTCCTATAGACATCATCTGTCCATCGTTTACATGGTCGGCCTCTTTCCCTGGTTCTATTTGGTCTGTATATCAATACTTGTTGTGGTATACTGTTAGCTGATAACCTAGTTATGTGGCCAATCAATTTCACGTGCTGTTTTCTGATGATATCTAGCGCTGAAATTATCCCCAGTTTAATCCTGATTTCATCATTTCTGATATTCTCTCTTCCTACTGCTCGGGAGAACAAGAATGAAACATAACTGGACCGTCATACCACTGTAGTGCTATTTCGCGCAAACACAAGAAATCAATGGGGAGAACCGTTGAGGCCACTAAGACAATTACATAAATAAACACACATAGTATTATTTGGCGCTCACATGTTTGTTCATATATACTTGACAACAGCAATTACGGTCCGATGTGTTTGTGTTTTTGTTATTCGACCTACGCTGGTTTAATATAAATTATGAGACCTATGGTGCTATCTAAATGGTTTGATACAAATTCTGTCCGTATTCCATAGTTGTAGGTTCATGTGTATGATAGACATGACCAATGAAGACACTTTTACTTGGAGTGTCTAGTTGGTCGTGCGTCGAAGTACACTTGTTCCTGCAGCGAGGAGCCGTCGTCATTTGGAGGTGACAGGTTCGAATCCGGGTCGGTAAATATAGCTTTCAAATTTTATGTTGTCTATTGCGTCTTCTAGTCTCCAATTCCTTCTTCTCCTTCTGTGAGCGCCAAATAATGTTATGTGTGTTTATTTATGTAATTGTATTTCGCGAAAACACAGTTAATTAATGACTAATCTATTTGTAATCATTTGAGTCATTCTCCTTGTTTCTGATGGGGTTGTGATTACAGTGATAATTTAATGTATAATGCAACCTTTTTGCTACCATAACTAATATTAACAACTTTTAAGTCATAACTGTGACATACCCCTAGGCATCATTTACCGTCATCCATTTTTGTTTTGTCTAAACCTACATTTGGGGGGGGGGGGGGGGGGGGCCGCACTCGCTCACTTTAAACTCACGCGTGGTCCATACACACTATAACCTAATAGTGCTGGACTGGATTTTGCTTGTGGATTAACTTTCCCTATTACCAGTGACCCTCGCCGTCAATCGAATCCACTCTGACTTTAGAGGTAGTTGTAATTTACGTCCCGTAAAAGCCTATCCCACAACCAGAATTAAAAACGACTGAATTGATGCCTTGTGTGTCTGCCCACAGACTCCCGTGATATCAGTCCACGGACCAACAGGTGGGATTTATACGGCTGTTGATGGCAAAGTGGGACTAACACGGCTGTTGACGGTAAAATGGGACTAACACGGCTGTTGACGGTAAAGTTGGACTGACACGGCTTGTTAATGACAAAGTGTGTCCAACGCGGCTGTTGATGGCAAGGTGGGACGAACACGGCTGTTGACTGTAAAGTAACACGTCTGTAACGGTAAAGTGGGACTAACACGGCTGTTGACGGTAAAGTGGGACTAACACGGCTATTGACGGTAAAGTTGGACTAACACGGCTGTTAATGACAAGGTGCGTCTAACACGGCTGTTGATGGCAAGGTGGGACGAACACGGCTGTTGACTGTAAAGTAACACGGCTGTTGACTGTAAAGTGGCACTAACACGGCTGTTGATGGTAAAGTTGGACTAAGACGGCTGTTGACTGTAAAGTGGGACTAACACGGCTGTTAACGGTAAAGTGGGACTAACACGGCTGTTGACTGTAAAATAATACGGCTGTTGACGGTAAAGTGGGACTAACACGGCCGTTGACGGTAAAGTGGGACTAACAAGGCTTTGGTGACGATAAATTGGGACTAACACGGCTGTAGATGACAAGGTGGCACTACTACCGCTGTTGATGACACGGTGTGTCTAACAGGGCTGTTGATGGCATGGTCTGTCAAACACGGCTATTGATGACAAGGTGCGTCTAACACGGCTGTTGACTATAAAGTTGGACTAACACAGCTGTTGATGGCAAGGTGAGACTAACACGGCTGTTGATGGCAAGGTGTGTCTAACACGGCTATTAATGGTAAAATGGGACTAACACGGCTGTTGAAGGCAAGGAGTGACTAACGCGGCTGTTGACGGTAAAATTGGGCTAACATGGCTGTTGACGGTAAAATGGGACTAACACGGCTGTTGACTTTGAAGCGGGACTAACACGGATGTGGATGGTAAAGTGGGGCTAACACAGCTGTTGACGTTACAGTGAAACTAACACGGCTGAAGACGGTAAAATGGGACTGACACGGTTATTGATAACAAGGTAGGGCTAACACAGCTGCTGACGGTAAAGTGGGACAACACGGCTGTTGATGGCAATATTTAACTAACACGGCCGTTGATTGCAAGTTTGAACAAATACGGCTGTTGATGGCAACAAACGATTGAAAGATGTCACCATACATCTCTAAAATCTATACCCTATCTCTCAGCTGGACCTCAAACTAACCGCCCGACCTGGATTCATGCATTGAGCTCTGCCCCGCAACATTCCTCAAGTCTTCTGCGCGTCACGTTCTTTGTTTGCCTGCCTTCTTCCCTTCACCATGTACCACCTCAGCTGTGGAATTGTCAGGTCTCAATACTTCCTCCGCCACGAAACTGAAAACAATCTTCCATTGAGGAGGATGTGGTCTGGATGTTTGACCTTTGAAGCCCTGGGATAAGCGGGGGAGGATCCCGAGAAGCCCATCCCTAGCGCTCTAGTTTTGTTTACAACTTCCCTCACCACTGTCAAGTCACAACCCCTTTCCTCTTAATTCTATTTACATGTTTCTAACAGCTGATCTTGCTTAATATACCCCGACGGTTCTCGAACTCTGAGACAGCTGGAGGTTCTCGGCCTCAGAACTCATCTTCATCATGAGCCCTACTAACAGGCGTTGGCGATGATCCATGTCCCTAACTCTCAGTCCTCGGTGTTCCCGGTCAATTCTATTGCTAATATTACCGCATTTCATAGTTTTTGACCATAAAGCATCGTTTTTACCGGCCCCTCTCTGATGCGACTCAACCTTGGAGAGACAAGAGGGTTAGTGCGTTCAAACGACCCCCAAGAGCTACACTGACTGTAGCTGAGATAAGTTGAATCAAGAACCAACATCTTATCACTCGAGACATTCCCAAACTTGCCCGTCCTCATCTTCAACAGACAACGAAGAGATCCAATACTAATGGTGCTAGTAGCAGTCTGATTATGTGTACGTCTGACCTTTGCTCGGAGTCCAGAGTGTGGGCCAGATTCTTTGATCACTCCTTGCAGCACCAATCTCTCCATGCCGTGATCAGCTATCTGTTCTGACACACTATACACACGATCCCCAAGAGCCTCGACCACGTCTGCCAATACACCAATACACCATCCAGCGGTGCAGACCCAGCCGATTTGTCCGGCTGTTCGTTTCCCACAACACCAGCATGCCCTGAGGGGAAACAAATCCAAAAGATACTTTTCATTTTTGATTGTTGAATTAAAGCCTGCCACTCTGCCCGAAGCATAATTGTCTTCACCTTCCTCATCGTACTTTGTAAGTCCGTTAAAATCACGACATGCGTTTTCTGTTTGTCTTCCAGCCAGGGGAACACCGCCGTGACTGCATCCACCCCCATTCTCAGACCAGATGTTGTAGTATCATATGCCAGGCTCTCCTGCAACAAACACCGTCCACCGACCTTCGCCACAAACCCCCAGACTCTTCTTTCATCTCTTGGATGAGCCATACGTGTAGATAATTGCTGTCCACCTAATGAATTTGTTAGCCATTCAATCCATTTAGTAGTCACTGAGATACCTTTGCTACCTAAAAATCCTGGGCATGCAGCGCGACACACCAGGGATATTCAGTAACTTTCCTTTAATTTTGACAAATATGCACACGGAGCATGGTACGAGAGGGCTTCAAGTGAACATTTTTAAAGTGTGATAGAAATTACAGTAACCATGCTGTTGTCTTGTAACATGTCAATGTTGTTGTTAAGGGTGTCAATGGTGTTAAGCACGTGATATCACGGTGCAGACGAACACGGTGACGTCAAGATGACAGTTTAAAGATGGCCGCCCCACTTTTGACATGCACCAAAGAGGAGCAGCATTCTGTTATCCGCTTTTATTTTTATCAGTGAAAGGGTGCAAACTATAGAAATTCATCGGCGAATTCAGGTCCGACGTGACGCTGCATGCCTATCAGTCCAGCAAGTGTATGATTGGAGTAGGAAGTTTTAAAACCCAGTCTTATGTGACAGACTTTTCAATCCAATGAAAAGGTACAGCAGGTGGTACATAAGTGGTTACACACGCGACCACTCTACAAGAATCCAAGCGCTATATCGGCGCTGGAGGATTTGCATTGAATGCAATGGTGACTATATCGAAAAATGATACATTTGTTCCTACCTTTTCAGAATATATTCACACACACACACACACACACACACACACACACACACACGCACGCACGCACGCGCGCACACACACACGCACACACACACGCACGCACGCACGCGCGCACGCACGCACACACACATACACACATACAAACCATTTAAGCTTTTCATTTGAAGCCCCCTCGTTTGGTAGGCGTCATGAGTGGGCGGCTGAATCGAGTTGTCATTTAGTCGGTTTTTGTTAGGCAGACATTTGAATATCTTGGCACATTGGTAATATCAGACGGAAATTGCATTACAGAGATAAATAACAGAATTGGGCAAGCAAAAACTGCATTCTATCAAACAAAGCGAGAACATTTGATGCACTAAGTTCTTGTCATTGGAAGTTAGGAAAATAATTCTCGCATGCTACAAAGGACTGGTTCTAAAATATAGCTGCGAATACTGAACAATTAGTAAACAAGCGTAAAAATCCATGGAAGCTTAGGAGATGTGGTTTTCTTGAAGAATTCTAAAAATTCATTGGACATTCACAATGAGCAATTTAGACATGTTGCGGGAGGCTAACTGGTAAATGCAAGTTATCAGGAAAATCAAAAAGAGACAGTCATCATTATTTGGCCACATTATTAGAAGACAAACATTTGATCAAGGAGTGACATCTGGAACGATTTGTGAAAAGAGAGATAAGGGAAGACCGCGAGACAAAATTTTGAGTCTTGTGTCATGGCATGGAAGGGAGTCAGCAGACGAATTGATACATGCCGTTGAAAATTGCAAGATGCGGAGAAGCATCACCGCCCATGCCAGTCAGAAAGGCACTGACGATGAGGCATTTGAACCGGACAGTCAAAACTGTCACTGTCATTTACTGCCTATATAGTACCTTACCTCGCGGTGTATAGCGGGGGTGGGGGGGGGTGTCTTGAGTCTGAGGAATTATGGCCGCGTTGCTAGTGCAGTCTCCGCGATCTGTGCAGGTTAGGGTTTTCTTTTTGCCACCGACAGAAAAAAACCCACACCTTACCGAGGATTCGAACCAGAGTCTTTCGAAGGAGAATCCGGCATTCTTGACACTCGACCAGCCGGTCCTCTTTGAACCGGACATTTACTAGTAATCACATTATCCAGCCGATCCTTGTTGATTTACAAACCCCCTGAGACATTTAACGTGCACACGGCGCATCCTGGTGCTTAGCCCGTATCCTTTACTTCAGTACCATGTATATTGCAAAACATTTGCTGCTTAAATAGCCGCTTAGATAGAAACCTACCTACTTTACTACCTACCTACCGTAGTTCTTACCTACTTAGGTACGTATCTATGCAATTACATTCACACCTGCTTGTCTATATAAGTAAATTAACTCAAGGTCCATCCATCAACCCACCCATCTATGCCTCCACCTACTCAAGCCCATCAACCCACCTAACCGTCCGTCCGTTTGTCTGTCTATCTATCTATCCCTCTGTCTGTCTATGCATCAGCCAGCCAGGCGCACCTACCTACCTACCTGTACGTCCGTCCTTCCATTCGTCCGTCTATCCATCCACCCACCCAACCGCCTATCTATAATTGTCCCTTACATTATACTCTGAGAATCACTGTAAAGTACCTGGAGAGCCACATGTTTACAAGACCCTCAGGTTCCCATCTCACCGACTGTGAATGAAATTCCCCAGCCCGAGCCATCGGCGGGTATTAATTTGCCAAACACATCGCATACAGCCTTTCCGCTGTTGGTTCTGCAGCACGGAAATAAGCACAGTGCAACTCTCATTCTGGTTGCGTTTAACCGATTCTTGTTGTAATCACAACCAGTGGCGTAGCGAATAAATGAATGGGGGGGGGGGGGGGGGGGGGGGGGGGGGGGGGGGGGGGGGGGGAGAGAGAGAGAGAGGAGAGAGAGGAGAGAGAGAGAGAGAGAGAGAGAGAGAGAGAGAGAGAGAGAGAGGGTATAGTCAGTCTTGTCTGTGTGGAATGAATTGGGAGGTGGGTGTGTGAGGGAATAGGTTGGTGGGCATGCATTCAGGCAGATAGATGTGTTAGTTAGTAGGTAGGTTGGTAAGGATGAAGGGAGGTTCGTAGGTTTGTATTCAGGTAGGCAGGTGTGTTGGTAGGTAGATTGGTAAGAATGAAGAGAGGTTGTTTGGCAAGTGTGGAGAGGGGAGGGGGGAGTTAAGTTGGTAGATCGATCGGTTGATAGATAGGTAGACAAAGAGACAGACACATATATAGATAGGCAGATAGACGAATGTATAAAATGTAAAGTATTCTTGGACAGAAGACTAGTCTTATGTTAGTTTAGTTAGTTAGTTAGTTAGTTAGTTAGTTAGTTAGTTGATTTCTTTGTTAGTTAGTTAGTTAGCTATTATAATATATGTATGTATTTGCGCTGCACACATCAGTCCACTCAGACTTGAGTATTCCCTTAGTCCACACATAAAGAAGCAGCGAGAATGTGTTTCATTATTACAACAATCACATTTTGGTGCACACTTCATTGCTCTTCGACATTCGCCAGCTATGGCCAACCCCTTTACTAGGCACACGCGCATGTCTTGTATGGACATCCACGGGGCTCTTCCCCGTAGTTTTCACTCTCCGCCCACCATCGTATCTCCATTGCGTCCAGTTTCCCACCTTATCTTCCTCCTCACTTCCATGTACCACTTCCACACATGTATCTGACATCGTAACTGGACGGTTCCCATCTCCTAACCCTGTCCCCATGACACCACAGACCCTCACGTCTGTCTATGTAAGAGTATCTATGTCAACATTCATATGTGAATTCTCCTATGGATAACAACCCCATTCTAATTATTTTCTGAAATGTAGCTGATTTGGTCAAATGATTAATAATCAGAGGCTGGGATGGACCCTATGTATAATTTCGTTTATGAGGTTGAACAGGAAAGGGGTAATGGAAAAATGACCAATGCGATTCATGTTAGTTTTACAGCCTGGAATTCTGAGATAAGTAGCGGATTTTGTACATTTTCTTTTCATTGTTCCCATATTTTTCATCTTTCCATTCTACTCATCTGCTATTACGCGTTTATAAAGTCACCGTAGTTTTTTTGTTTTGTTTTTGCGCTTGCTCGATTTCAACTCAAGCGTAGTCCATACACACTATTTCTAATCGCTCTGAACTGAATTTTGCTTGTGGATTAGCTTTCCCAGTTACCAGTGTCCCTCGCCATCAGGCGAACCCACTCCAACTTCAGAGGTACCGTAGTGTCTTCCCCGTGTTTATACATTGTGTTGTGTGTATTTGTTTGCTGATGAAGGCTAGTGGCAGCAACGTCCTATTATTTTGTGTAATTGTGTTCGTTAAAGCTGCATTATTTCATGTTATTTTATATTGTCTGAACAGGCACGGACACACACCCATAAGAGAACTTACTGACTGGCAATGGCCCGGATCAATGACTGTGATTCTTTTTGAAAAAAGAGACTTTGAACGCCACAAAACGACCCAGCCAGGAATAAAGAGGGACCAACAGCGAAATCAGACTTATTAGTAACTTGCACTGGGAACAAGTGGCAGTAATAACTATTCGTCACCTATAGAGATAACAAGAGGAGTATGGCAGAGATGTGTACTGTCCCCAAGCCTCTTCAACCTATACACAGAAAGAATTTTTAGACAAGTTGAAATGCCTGGACTCAGCATCAATGGAAGAATCATAAACAATCTTAGATATACTGACGATATCGTGTTACTAGCAGAAAGTGAGCAAGAGTTGCAAGACCTAGTGGAAGAAGCAAACAGACACAGTGCAGAATGTGGCTTAGATATTAACATCCAAAAAACAAAAACACATTGATAATTAGCAGTGAAAAGGAAAGGTCATCAATGAACATCACAGTAAACAGGCAGATACTACAACAAGTAACAAGTTTCTCTTATTTTGGACATATAATAACAGATGATGGCAGAAGTGAAATGGAGATCAAAAAGAGAATAGGAATGGACAAAAATGCTTTCAATGGCATGAAATCAGTATTAACATCTAGAGGGATTAATAACTCATTAAAAATGAGAATTGTCAATTGCTACGTATATTTAACGCTACTGTATGGCGCGGAAGCCTGGACATTGAACACGCAACTAGAAAGTCGCATAGAAGCCCTGGAGATGTGGATATGCAGACGAATAGGTCGTATTTCATGGAAACAGAAACAATCAAATGCAGAGGTCCTAGAAAAACTGAGAATGAAGAGAGAGTTGATGAAAGAAATAAAGAGGAGACAAGTGAAATATTTTGGCCACGTTAAAAGACATGATACTTTTATAAAAACCATACTGGAAGGCAAGGTTGAGGGCAAGCGAGCAAGAGGTAGCCAACGATACAAGTGGGAGGATAACATCAAGAGATGGACGAACATCAGCCTGACAGAATGTACAGTCAAGGCAAGAGACAGACAATGTTGGAAATCCATTGCAGCCAACCTTCTTTGCGGAGACGGCACCTGATTGATTGATTGAACAGCGACAAAGAAAATACCAGGCGAATCCTTTGAAATAACAGAGAAAGCAATCTTCGAGAAATGTTATGGGATTCTATTTGGGTAGCTCCGCTCGGCTGTACTCTTTAATTTCTTTTCTATTCTACGGGCGTTTGCTAGATGCGAAGTTAAGATCTTATTCTGATCACAGATAAAGGAACATTTCTCTAAAGGATCGTCAATAGCCTGTGTTATGCCGATAAGCATGGCTGGTTAGTACTGAATATTGGCTGGTCATCTTACAGGGTCATCGGAGTCTTGAGTCAGGTCCTTTTTCTTGTCTCCACTATGTGGCCGAGAAATCCTTGTACGAGGGAGCTTCAAATGAAAATCTGAAAAGTATGATAGAAATTACAATAACAATGTCGTTGTCTAGTGACCTGTCAGTAGTGTTGTTAAGTATGTCAAGAGTGTTAAGCACGGAACATGACGGTGTAGGCGAACACGGTGACATTATAAGGATAGTTAAAAGATGGCCACCCAACATTTGACATGCACCAAAGAGGAGAAGCGTTCTGTTATCCGGTTTTTTTTTTTTTTTTTAAATCAGTGAAGTGGAGAAACCTATAGAAATTCATCGGGGAATGAAAGGTCATGTGTGGTGGTGCATGCCTGGCAGTCCAGCAAATGCATGTGTGGAGTAGGAAGTTTCACAACTTTTCGGTCCGATTAAGAGGTACAGCGAGTGGTGCATGAGTGGTCACACACACGACCAAGTACATTTATTTCTACAGGAATCCAAGCAGTTTTTCGGCGCTGGAGGACTTTGCGCTGAACGCCGAAACATGATACATTTGTTCTTTACTTTTTCA
>JACEFZ010018529.1:0-12338 GCA_014155875.1 Cepaea nemoralis
GACATTCAACATAAAAGGACATTACACATCAAAGACATTCACAAAACAAATCATGCACACAACAAAGACATTCACACACCAAAGACATTCATATTCAAAGACATTCACACAACAAAGACATTCACATACCAAAGACATTCACACACTAAAGACATTCACACATAAAAGACATTCACACATCAAAGACATTCACAAAACAAATCATCCACACAACAAAGACATTCACACAACAAAGACATTCATATTACAAATACATTCACACAACAAGATATTCACACAACAAAGACATTTACTTATAAAAGACATTCACACACCAAAGACATTCACACAACAAAGACATTCACCCATAAAAGGCATTCAAACACCACACAAAGACATTCACACATAAAAGACATGCACACATCAAAGATATCCACACAACAATGATATTTACCCATCAAAGGATTTCAAACACCAAAGACATTCAAACACCAAAGACATTCACATACCAAAGACATTCACACACCAAAGACATTCACACATAAAAGACATTCACACATCAAAGACATTCACAAAACAAATCATGCACACAACAAAGACATTCACACACCAAAGACATTCATATTACAAATACATTCACACAACAAAGACATTCACACAACAAAGACATTCACACAACAAAAACATTTACTTATAAAAGACATTCACACAACAAAGACATTAACACAACAAAGACATTCACACAACAAAGACATGGACACATAAAAGACATTCATACAAAAAGACATACACACAACAAAGACATGCACACAACAAAGACATACACACAACATAGACATTCCCACATTAAAGACATTCATACAACAAAGACATGCACACATAAAAAGACATGCACACAACAAAGACATACACACAACGTAGACATGCACACAACAAAGACATGCACACAACAAAGACATGCACACAACAAAGACATGCACAGATAAAAGACATTCACAGATAAAAGACATTCACACATAAAAGACATTCACACAACAAAGACATACACACAACAAAGACATGCACACAGCAAAGACATTCACAGAATAAAGACATCCACACAACAAAGACATTCACACAACAAAGACATGCACACAACATAGACATACACACAACATAGACATTCCCACATTAAAGACATTCATACAACAAAGACATTCATGCAACAAAGACATGCATACAACAAAGACATTCATACAACAAAGACATGCATACAACAAAGACATGCATACAACAAAGACATGCATACAACAAAGACATTCATACAACAAAGACATTCATACAACAAAGACATGCACACAACAAAGACATGCACACAACAAAGACATACACACAACATAGACATTCCCACATTAAAGACATTCATGCAACAAAGACATTCATATAACAAAGACATGCTCACAGCAAAGACATTCACAGATAAAAGACATTCACACATAAAAGACATTCACACAACAAAGACATACACACAACAAAGACATCAGTTATCAGTTGGGGTATCTTCATTGCACTCCGGACATGTCCATAGGTGCTCAGATCCTCCCCCCAGCATATGCATCAGCGTCCGGTGGCTAATAGTGCCAGTTCTGTGTTGGTTGACGAGGCGCTTTGTTTTCCCGATGTACCTCTCACGTCTGGCTGTGCCGATTCTTACTCCCAAGTCTTTCATCCTGGACAGCGATGTGGAATCACTGACGTCAAAGTCCTCTGTTCTCGCCATATCTTTGAGGACGTTAATAACATCGGTACGATCCATGGGTTGGCCATCTACAGGGGGTGCAGAGCCAGCCAGTTTATTAGCTCGTTCATTTCCCTCGACTCCTGCATGTCCCGGGACGAAGATGAAGGTGACTTTACGGACAACAGACTTCCGCAGCGACTCAGTCCACTGTCTACGTACAGATCCAGCTTCGACCTTCTGAATCATGCTCATTGAATCACTTAGTACACACACGTTAGTATAAAGCTGTGATTCCAGCCATATGAAAGCCTGTGTAACTGCCATCACCTCCATCGTCATGCTGCTCGTGGTCATAGAGTGGGCACCACTGGATTCTTGAACGGTTCGGCCCGCTGAACGGGCTGTAAATGCCCACGCACTTCTCTGCTGCTTTACAACAGATCCATCTGTATAGATGAGCACATGTCTCTTCTCTGACCTGAAATCCTTCGTAAACATCTTGAGCAAACACCACCGCATTCAGCCATGACTCTTTGTTGCGTCTGTACCCTCCAAGTGTGGGCGGGAAGCAGCCGAGCTGTTCCAAGTCACAAGCAAGTCTGTGTGCTACAATTTTCTCCAGTAACTTGCCCGCAGTGTTCTGCATCGTAATGATTCTGTAGCCGCTTATCTTGGAATGGTCTTTGTTCGGTTTTGGCAGCGGCAGCAAGTAGCTGTGTAGCCATTCTTCTTTGATCTGACCCCTCTGGATACTGGTGTTGAATTCTCTGGCCAGTTCTTCCATGTCATCATCTGATATCACCAGTAGGTCACCATATCGGATGCCGTCTGGGCCTGGGGCGGTATTAAGTTATTTCTTGAACATCGCATGCATCATCTCAGCTGTGATTATCCCTTCTTCGTCTGTCCCGACCTCCTCGAACAACTGAGATAGTGTCGTTGTGGTCCTCTGTCTGGCGGGCTCGTCTTTCTGGTCAGTCTGTTCTATGTAGCGTGCAAGAAGGGCCTTACCTTTATCCGCATCCGACTTTTTCCATGTGAGGTCTGTGCCTTGAAAGTCTGGAATACCCCTACGTTGTGCGGCACTGTTCATGCTCTTATGGAGGCGCCAGAACATCGTAAGAGATCGCTCGGAGCACACCTTCCTGCAGAACTCGTCCCATTTTTCGACCTTGGCCTGTTTGGCACAGGATTTGAATAAAGTCGTCGTCCTATCGACCTCAGTCTTCAGGTTTGCCAACTCAACCTGTGGCATGTTAGCCTTTCTGGCCTTTTGCCAGTCTTTGACAGCCTGCCTCTTTCCCAGCCATGCCTTCTCGACCTCTCCATTCCACCATGGTGGCTGCAACCATCTTTCTTGTCTTCTGTGGGAGGAAGTTAGTTTTCTTCTTCTGATCTTGCTTATGGCATCTTGACAAGTGTTGTTGTACAGGAAGGCATTTGTCTTATTTCTTTGACTCATGGCCCTGTCTTTCTTGATCAGGATGACACAAGGGTAGTGGTCACTATCGTGGTATCCCAGTGTGTCCCACCGGCACCTTGGTGCGATGGTGGGCGACACCAGAGCCAAGTCAATGACGCTGTCAGAGTCACCTGGTCGAGTGGCTATTCTAGTGACCTTCCCATCATTCAGACAGATTAGGGCAGCAGATGCCAGGGCGTCCTCCAGATCTTCTCCCTGTCTATTTGTGATGCAATTCCCCCATTGACTGCCTCTGGCATTGAAGTCCCCACAGTAGATAATATGCCTTTCATCCATATTGAACAAACTCTGCCATTGTCGCACGGCGACCTTCCCATTTCGCGCATAAACGTTCACGATTACAAGCTGCACTGGCGTCATTATTCTTAATGCTTGCACTTGCAGGGCATCACTGTTCCAGGAAGACATATCGATCTGACACTAGTATGTTGTCGCGGACCAGAATGGCCTGTCCGAGGTGCCGCCTGTTAAAGAATCCCTGAAATCCCGCGACATTGACTGTTCCGTCGCCGAGCTGTGTTTCTTGTAAGACTACAATATCGTTTCCGTAGAGTAGTTTTTCAAGAATTGGTCGGCGTTGACTAAATGATGCACAGTTCCAGTACAGTACTCGAACATTTCCGATACCCAATCTGTCACATTTTAAACGCCTTCTGCGCGCGCCTGCCCTCTTCCCACACTGTGTCCTTGTGGGTCGTCTGGTCGTCATGTTAGGCTTAACTATCGCCACCGGGCGCCGATGATACGCTGAAGGAAGTCCGGGCGCGCGTGCCCGAACTCCTTTGCACGGTCTGAACTCCATTTCACCACAAAAAACACACTTAATCCATAAACATTTCGGAAAAAACACGTTCCATTTTACGGGACGAAGAAATGTCCCGCCATCTTGCTTCAAGGGAACTCACTCCCACTCACTCCCACTTCAAGGGAACTCACAACAAGGACATGCACACAGCAAAGACATTCACAGAATAAAGATATCCACACAACAAAGACATTCACACAACAAAGACATTCACACATAAAAGACATGCACACAACAAAGACAGAGGCACTACAAACATTGAGTCATAGACTACAAACACCATATAAGGCACTACAAACATTGAGTCATAGACTACAAACACAATATCAGGCACTACAAACACAATATCTGGCACTACAAACATTGTGTCATAGACTACAAACACAATATCAGGCACTACAAACACAATATCAGGCACTACAAACACAATATCAGACACTACAAACATTGTGTCATAGACTACAAACACAATATCAGGCACTACAAACACAATATCAGGCACTACAAACATTGTGTCATAGACTACAAACACAATATAAGGCACTACAAACATTGTGTCATAAACTACAAACACAATATCAGGTGCTACAAACAATGTGTCAGAGACTACAAACACAATATCAGGCACTACAAACATTGTGTCAGACTACAAACACAATATCAGGCACTACAAACAATGTGTCAGAGACTACAAACACAATATCAGGCACTACAAACATTGTGTCATAAACTACAAACACAATATGAGGCACTACAAACATATCAGGTGCTACAAACATTGTGTCATAAACTACAAACACAATATCAGGCACTACAAACATTGTGTCATAAACTACAAACACAATATCAGGCACTACAAACACAATATCAGGCACTACAAACACAATATCAGGTGCTACAAACATTGTGTCATAACTACAAACACAATATCAGGCACTACAAACATTGTGTCATAGACTACAAACACAATATAAGGCACTACAAACACAATATCAGGCACTACAAACACAATATCAGGCACTACAAACATTGTGTCATAAACTACAAACACAATATCAGGCACTACAAACACAATATCAGGTGCTACAAAACATTGTGTCATAAACTACAAACACAATATCAGGCACTACAAACACAATATCAGGCACTACAAACATTGTGACAGACTACAAACACAATATCAGGCACTACAAACAATGTGTCAGAGACTACAAACACAATATCAGGCACTACAAACATTGTGTCATAAACTACAAACACAATATGAGGCACTACAAACATATCAGGTGCTACAAACATTGTGTCATAAACTACAAACACAATATCAGGCACTACAAACATTGTATCATAAACTACAAACACAATATCAGGCACTACAAAAACAATATCAGGCACTACAAACACAATATCAGGTGCTACAAACATTGTGTCATAACTACAAACACAATATCAGGCACTACAAACACAATATCAGGCACTACAAACACAATATCAGGCACTACAAACACAATATCAGGTGCTACAAACATTGTGTCATAAACTACAAACACAATATCAGGCACTACAAACACAATATCAGGTGCTACAAAACATTGTGTCATAACTACAAACACAATATCAGGCACTACAAACACAATATCAGGCACTACAAACACAATATCAGGCACTACAAACACACTATCAGGTGCTACAAACATTGGGTCATAAACTACAAACACAATATCAAGCACTACAAACACAATATCAACACTACAAACACAATATCAGGTGCTACAAACATTGTGTCATAACTACAAACACAATATCAGGCACTACAAACATTGTGTCATAAACTATAAACACAATATCAGGCACTACAAACATGGTGTCAGAGACTACAAACACAATATCAGGCACTACAAACAATGTGTCAGAGACTACAAACACAATATTAGTGTGACAGTGCTACACACCAAGGCTATGATCGTGAACGTATAGCACCAGACAAGTCAGTCTTCGCGTTGTTAGAAAAGGATTTTATTGATGAATCATTCTAGCTCAGCACATATGATGGAGACTCCCTTCTCGGTGTTGACATCTGTTCTCGCTGGCCCCCAAGTGACGTGTGTGTTTTCCTAGATACCCTTCTTCATTCGTGCACACACGTTCACTATGGTTTTCCCCCTAGTCAAGGAATGCGCAGCATTCCTTAACTCTTTACTCCTAACCTAGAATCCCTCACTGTTACAATACCTCCCCTTCTTCAAAGAGAATTTTTCCTTGAAAAAATCTCAACCCCAACTTTTAATTAGTTAACTTTACCTCTCTATACTACAATAACAACAATTCTATATATTTCCTAAGTCAATTCTCCTATCTCCTCATAGCCAATTGCTACCCAGAGATCATAATATCGAAACTCTCTACAAAACTCATCATAAAGTTCTCTAGAAAACTTTCTACAAAACTCTCCATAAATTCCCCACAATACAAAAGTCTCCATAAGCGAACCGCTTTTAACTTTAAAATGTCCATCTAAATTATGATTGACAAAACTGAAGATATTCCCCCCTTATCCTTTATTTCCCCCCTTATTCACATTCTCACACTCTCAGTATTCTAGGATAGACAGAAAAAAATAGCTAGTTTAGATTTGTGTAGGTGCGCACCTGAAATCAATAAAAGTAAGGAAAAGTAAGAAAGTAAGAAGTAATCACCTTTCTCTTCCCATACATTCTCAAACTTTATCAAAAATAAAGTTTCAAAATTTATCTTCAGTTTCCGTCAATAATAATTGTTATTATCAAAAAAATATGTTAATCCAAAACTGCTAGCCTTTGTATTATTCAGATCATCAATTTCCCGTTTACCATTCCTTCAACAACAAAAAACTTCCTAACTATTATTATACTGTTAAGTACAGTCTTCTTCTTCCAATATGCAGTTATTTAAATGCCAAATTTCAACCTGGCATTCCCCCCATATTCTCCCATTAAACGCTGTTCAACCCAGCTCCTATTATAAACCTTGTATATACATTGCATACCCCACATGTAATAATAACATACTCTTCCGTATACATATAGAATCACTTCACTAACCACTACTTTAATTCATCTTTTAACTGAACTTCAAAGTAATAATCATTTTAAACACCCTTAAGGTAACTCAATCAACCCAAAACATCGTAAAAATAACCATCTAAGTTAAGTTATTTTACACATTTCATAAAACACAATTGAAGTCCCAACAATTGAGCAAAACATTTCAATCCCCTCATCATATTTATCCCCCCACATTAATCAATGTACACATACATTATAAATTTCAAGACCAATTTCTGAGTACCCAATAATAATTTTCCGCTTTAGAAAAATTCCATCAAGTACCTTTGTAAACACAAAATTATCGTGTCCAACTTCTTCTTCTATCTGCTATCTGCAGAACCTTGTATCACTCTATTCATCTATCACTTCTCCATTTCTTTAATAACCTCAAATTTTTTTCTATAATTGCAATATCTACATCAATGTCTCTATCCTCTCGAGGAGAGCTATCTTCTTTCATATCAGCTTCTTCATCAGTTTCTGACTTTTCATCCATCTCTTGTTCCCCATCTGTATATCCATTACTAGCAACCGCTAATCTCTTCCTTTCTACATCCAATCTAATTTTTCTGTCTTGCCGTCTCAACAGATTTTCAAAAAGTGGCATCTCTTCCTCACTCGAAGAATTCTCTCTAAGTTTCCTTTGCCTCTTAATTTCTTTTTCTTTCTGTCTATCCAACTTTCTTTTTACTGCTTGTCTTGTATTCATAAATGGAGGTTCAATATTTTCCCTAACTGACTCTTCACTCATATAATCGTCATACACATTATTTTCCTCTGTCATGACTGTTTTTGGTATCGTTTCTTCTTGTTCAGCTGTATTAGATGCTGTTGTTACTTGTTTTCCATTCTCTATAGGCCTTGGATAACCCGATTGTCTAACGATCTGTCCACCCGACAATATTTCTTCGGAACAATAATAATTATTATTATTATTCTCTGCATCCCTTTCTTCATTATCCCGCCTTAAGTGTTCTACATGTGAACGTGCAACATGCCCTGAAATTTGATTCTTAATAGTATACGACACTGGACCTTTTTTTTTCTAAAATATAGTATCCCGGGACCCAATGAGCATCAAACTTAGAGTTTTTTCTATGTTTTTTATAATATACCCTATCACCTACGTTAAACTCTTGTAAGTGTGCATTTTTATTTGCGTATTTCTTCTGTCTTTCTCTAGCCTTAATTATATTATTTCTTAAACGTACATGTGCTTTATGCATTTCTTGTAACCTTGTTTCTTGAAAATCTTCCCCCAAATATTTTCTCCTAGGTTTTAATAAATTATCAATTGGCAATATCGGTTCTCTTCCATGTACTAAGTAAAATGGTGAGAAACCTGTTCCTTCATTTTCGTGTGTACGTATCGCCGCTAATGCCATCCCCAAATAAAGATCCCAATCCATATCGTGTTCTTCTACATTTTTCGCTAGAATATTGTATAGTGTTCTATGTTGTCTCTCATTTTTTGCATTAGAAGTTGGTCTGTAATATGAAGTCCTAATGTGTTTTATATTCCAATCTTTTACCAATTTCTCAAACTTTTTATTTACAAACTCTTTCCCATTGTCTGTAAGTATTATTTGTGGACACCCAAACCTTGGTATAAATTCTTGTAAAAGCATATTTATAACTGAATCCGCACTCTTGTCTGGAATTGGATATACTTCTGGCCAAAGACTATATGAATCAACTATATGTAGTAAGTATACATTTCCCGATAATGTTTTTGGATGAGGACCTGAAATATCCAAACTTACTTTCTGCATTGGAAATTGAGGAATATCGGTATCTTGTAAAGGACATTTAATTATCTTCATGTTCCTTAACCTACACTTTTCACATGCTTCAACATATTCATATACGCTTTTGAATAAATTCGGCCAATAATATTTACTGACTGTGGTTTTAAATTCATGGTTGTTTTAACTCTAACTAATGTCGACACATGCATATCTTCCTCTAGATCTACGTAAACATCTTGGAATTTTAATTTATGCAAATCAAATAAAAGTCTCACCCCATTTTTCAATAAAAAATCTCGTCCCAATATCATATTTCTATTTAAATCTTTAACCACATGGAACATATGCCTAACATTTATCCCTCCTAATTTCAAATTTATCATCGTTTGTCCTAACACTTCCAATTTTTGTCCCGTTACCGAATGAAGATTCTCTTGAATTCTAATTATTTTACAATTTTTTAACATTCGATATAAAAATGCTTCTTTAATCACGCTAACTTGTGCTCCCGAATCAACTAATGTTCTAACTTTATATTTTCCTATCTGTACTATACATGAGCTAGGATCTACCATATTTAATGACAATTGCTTTACCTCGGCTTGTTTTTTATTTCTAAATGTTCTATTATACTCATCCTTTGGGTTTTTAATATATTGATGCCCTTTTTGGATCTTACTATCTTCCCTCTTACTGCCGATCCTATTCAATAAGCGGGATGCCAATTTCCCTGATTTCCTGACCTTCTAAAATTTCTCTGTATTTCTCCAGAATTCCAATTTGCTGGTCTACCATTTGCCATTCTATTCTGTATACTCGTCTGAACACCTCTACTATTTTGCGTAATCGATGGGCCACTTCTGTTACCACAAAAGCGAAAAATGTGCCCATGTTGGTGACATCCCCAACAAACCACATTCGAGTTATTTGTGTTACCTTCCATGTTTCTTACAGTATTTCTCACTTGTCCTCTTCTATCTTGATTATATACATTCTCGTTTCTTTGCACCATCTGTATTTCTCCTCGTCTTCCTCTCCATCCATGTCTATACTGACCTATTTCCATAGGTTCTTCAATTCTATCTTCTGAACTACTACCTAACTCTCGTCCTACCCTTAGCCTAAACCTCCTCCTCAAGCTTTCCTCTTGTATAGCGATATCTACCGCTTGTGACAATCTTGCAGGATTCTCTCTTAATAATTTAAATTTCAATCCATCTGACTTAATTCCATCAACAAAAATCCCTACCAACATCCGTTCCACTTCCTCTGCTCGTACATTCTGTCCTAAGAATGACTCTTCAGCTAAGTTGATTAACCTGTCACTGTATAGCTGAACACTTTCTGTGCTGTTTTGTCTAGTCTGTCGCAATACTGAGAATGCGTGTTGTGGATCAGTAATTTCAGCATATTTTCTTGCGAGATCATCTTTGAATTCTTCCCAAGTTTCACCTCCTGCTGCTTCTAACTTTCTTCTAATATGGTCAGAAACTGGGCTTGTACTTGTTCTGTATGCCAAGTTCTTTTTCTCTGCGTCTGTAGCATTTACTAAATATGCATGTTTTTCAATGGAAATAATCCATTTCTTAAACTGATTTGCTTGACCACTAAATCTTTCAACATCATTGCTTATATTCTGTTGTCTTAACACCGCATCCAACCTTGATATTGCCCCGCCAACTCCAGTGAGTACCTGTGAAAAATCTTGGGATTCCATCCTAAAATTTATAATTATCAAGCAATATACAAATATTTCAACAATATTGATTTCAAACCCAGCAACAATACACAATCTGTTAATTATTCTAATATTATCTAATTAACTTAACTAAATCCTCCAATCGAAGATCCTGACGAAGAAATATTCCTGTTTCAACCCTGAATTTTGATAAAAGAATTTAAATGACCTCCTGATTCAAAATTTCCTACACCACATAAAAAAAGGACTCCAATCAAGCTCGTTAAAATGATCAGAACAACGAAGAGCGTCTGGATTTCTTTCCTTACTAATTTACTTGAAGTCGAATTCAGATTATTTCCAATTATTTCCTGACGTTGATCACGCTCGATATCAGGCTCGCAACAAGACTTTGATTACCTGCTCGATTACTGTAGATTCCCTTCAGATAAGTTCACCTTCATGCAAGAAGCGACAATTGCTCACGACTTCAGCAAAAAAAACTTATTTTCCAGCAGCAATCTGTGACTTTCATATATATCAAACGTAATCCAGTCAACAACAACCGGACTTAAAGCTGACGCTATCCAGTCTCTTATTTTCATGTGGAACTCTCGCCATGGTCAGTTTAAATAGTTGAAAGTATAAAGTATTGCAGACCTTGATTTCATAATTCTGGAATTCGTACCATAACCTTGAGTTCACCTTCAACAGTCCCACGGGTTAAAACTCATTTTTTTCTTACTGATTTTTGATGCAGAACGGCATTACTTATAGCATTTTGCGTTGGTCAGTTCTCCAACTAATTTCCTAATTATGCAATAACATCAGTCTTTCAAAAAAATAAGTATCACTCAAACCTTTTCTTTAGCGCTGACCTTGAATTTGGATCTCCTTCTTAATCAGGAATCTAGTGCAAACCCAGAACAGCTACCAACAGTCGGCTTTCATCTGTTGTTTTTCAAATTAATTACTTCTCCAGACATGCCCGACATAGCTATGGCGGTATTCTCTCTCCGCGACCTCCCATGTTTCGTAGGTCAAAGGCACCAAATCAGCCTTGTGTGACAGTGCTACACACCAAGGCTATGATCGTGAACGTATAGCACCAGACAAGTCAGTCTTCGCGTTGTTAGAAAAGGATTTTATTGATGAATCATTCTAGCTCAGCACATATGATGGAGACTCCCTTCTCGGTGTTGACATCTGTTCTCGCTGGCCCCCAAGTGACGTGTGTGTTTTCCTAGATACCCTTCTTCATTCGTGCACACACGTTCACTATGGTTTTCCCCCTAGTCAAGGAATGCGCAGCATTCCTTAACTCTTTACTCCTAACCTAGAATCCCTCACTGTTACATTAGGCACTACAAACATTGTGTCATAAACTACACACACAATATCAGGCACTACAAACATTGTGTCATAAACTACAAACACAATATCAGGTGCTACAAACATTGTGTCAGAGACTACAAACACAATATCAGGCACTACAAACATTGTATCAGAGACTAGAAACACAATATCAGGCACTACAAACATTGTGTCATAAACTACAAACACAGTATCAGGCACTACAAACATTGTGTCAGAGACTACAAACACAATATCAGGCAATACAAACATTGTGTCATAGACTACAAACACAATATCAGGCACTACAAACAATGTGTCAGAGACTACAAACACAATATCAGGCACTACAAACATTGTGTCATAAACTACAAACACAATATCAGGCACTACAAACATTGTGTCATAAACTACAAACACAATATTAGGCACTACAAACATTGTGTAAGAGACTACAAACACAATATCAGGCACTACAAACATTGT
>JACEFZ010018530.1:0-14442 GCA_014155875.1 Cepaea nemoralis
CTCTGGGGTTTTTTAAAAAAAAATTTTTTTGTTTTTTTTTTGAAGGGAAAGAGGGTCATGCGTCTGCTCGTTGCTTGTCAACATGAGGAGAAGATTGGCCGCGTATTCTTCCGTGCTCTCAAGCCTACAAAATGTGATAACACTATCACATCGCAGACCCAAAGGAGAAACTGCTTTGCAACAAAGTTAATTAACTGATCCAGTGCTAAACAAACAGTAGGTTTGGACCAAACATGGCGCACAATCAAATGAACAAGTGTTGTAATGTAAATTTCCGTTAATTGAGCATTGAAATTGTGGAAGATAAATAAAAAAACAATAATGGTACCATGAAGATACATATATCACCAACTTGCCCCTCCCTTTGGACCAAAGGAGATACATGCATAATAGGCCTCTTGTTGTTCTTTGTTTCGCAGATTTGCGAAATTTCAATCGCGTAAGCTAGTTATTAGTTTCGACAGATCATCCTCATTGCACATCGAACCATTCAGTCCATAAGTGCTCGGATCCCCTCAGGAAATCCTGCAGCGTGTAGTGGCTAACGACACCAGTTCTGTGTTGGTTTATCAATCTTCTTTGGCTTCCTGCGTAGTGTTCTTGTTTGGCCACCCCTCTTTTAATTTGCTGTTCTCGCAGTCTGGCCATGGTTGTAGATTCACAGTCATCACTTGGTTCACGCAAAAGTCTCACTTCTCGTAGAGCATTCAGAATGTCAGCCTGGTCCATGGCGCGTCCGCCCTCCACCGTAGCCTCACCTGCGAGCTTGTCAGCCCGCTCATTTCCTTGTACTCCCGCATGCCCTGCACGAAGATGAAACTAATCTTTGCCAGCCGAGACCGCTCCAGAGGCAGCAACCATTCTCTTCGGATCGACCCCTCCTCTATCCTCTTGAATCATGTTCATTGAGTCGCTAAGGAAAGCAAGCCCTAGTGAATGTTGTCTCGAGCCATGTTATTGCTTTACTTACTGCCATGACTTCCATAGTAAGGCTACTTGTGGTTTCAGTGAAAGCACCAGAGTCCTCCTTCACAATTCTCCCTCCGGCCCGAGCCGTAAAGGCCCATGAGCTTCTTACCCTGTCGGACGACCGCCCCTCTGTTAATGACCGCGTCACCGTCTAGCGAATTCCTCGAAAAAAAAACGCTTGTATTTACCTCCACATAGCCAGATTTCTTGTCTGCATTTTCTATCTTTGGATGCAAACTGAAAAGGATGTCAGAATCTGTTGGCACTTGTACCACTTGTGCGCAGTAAGCGGATCATATTTACATTTTAATACATGTTCATCTGATAACGGGTAGATCCCGAGAGCCCGTTACCGTGGATTGAATCTATCTAGACTAGAAGAAGTAAACCTGACACAGATGCATTATAACGGTCGGACAAACTGACCTTTAATGTAGACCACCCATGGCTTGAGACATTGTAGAACTTGTGTGCTTTATTTGGTGGTTAATTTGGGGAATTCAGATATGGCCAGACTTATTAGTTCTGGTGTTCCGCAATTTACATCGATACAAGCTAGATTTTTTTAAACAATTTTAGAAGATAATGAATCTAATGTAAACAATTTTATGAAAGATTATGAACACAGCAGCACCACTAGTAGTAGTATATAGTATATAGTATATAGTAATAGTAGTAAATAGAAGTAATATTATATTTTAGTTGTAGTAGTAGTATTTTTATTGTGTAGTAGTTGTAGTTGTAGTAGTAGTAGTTGTAGTAGTAGTAGTAGTAGAGTATATAGTAGTAGTAGTAGTAGTAGTATGTTTTAGTTTTAGTATTTTTGTTTGTATAGTAGTTTGTAGAGTAGTATTTGTTTTAGTAGTAGTAGTAGTAGTAGTAGTAGTAGTAGTAGTAGTAGTAGTAGTAGTAGTAGTAGTTGTAGTTGTAGTAGTAGTAGTTGTAGTTGTAGTAGTAGTTGTAGTAGTAGTAGTAGTAGTTGTAGTAGTAGTAGTAGTAGTAGTAGTAGTAGTAGTAGTAGTAGTAGTAGTAGTAGTAGTTGTAGTTGTAGTAGTTGTAGTTGTAGTAGTAGTAGTAGTAGTTGTAGTAGTAGTAGTAGTAGTAGTAGTTAGTAGTAGTAGTATAGTAGTAGTAGTATTCGTAGTAGTAGTAGTTAGTAGTACGTAGTAGTAGTAGTAGTTGTAGTAGTAGTTGTAGTAGTAGTAGTAGTAGTAGTAGTAGTAGTAGTAGTAGTAGTAGTAGTAGTAGTAGTAGTAGTAGTAGTAGTAGTAGTAGTAGTGTAGTAGTAGTAGTAGTAGTAGTAGTAGTAGTAGTAGTAGTATAGTAGTAGTTAGTAGTAGTTCTAGTAGTAGTAGTAGTAGTAGTGTAGTAGTAGTAGTAGTAGTAGTATAGTAGTAGTAGTAGTAGTAGTAGTAGTAGCAGTAGTAGTAGTAGTAGTTGTAGTAGTAGTAGTAGTAGTAGTAGTAGTAGTAGTAGTAGTAGTAGTAGTAGTAGTAGTAGTAGTAGTAGTAGTAGTAAAAGTAGTAGTAAAAGTAGTGGTAGTAGTGATTCAGCAGAATATTACAGGGGAAAAAAATGATAGTGAAAGTACGTCAATATATGATAACACAGGTCGACTGTAATTTAATATATAATACAACAAGTCTGCTACCACATTAAGCACTTTTAAGTCATAACTTTGATACGCCTCTACTTCGCTTTTTTTGCCATCCTGTTTGTTTGGTCGAAACCAACTTTTTGTTTAATCAAAACCAATATTTTGTTTGGTCAAAACCAACATTTTGTTTGGCACTGAATCAGAAAGGCGTTTACAAGGGCCCATAACTCAGTATCAATCTTTCAAGAACCATTATCGAGTTATCCTGAATAACAAACAACTCATCATTAAATGTAACACGTTTTTTTTCTTCTGAAAAACATACCTTGAACAAATAGTTCAGTTGTTTACCTGTATTAACCTTTATACGTGATTGTGAGTCTCATTATGTATGATATACCCGTGATGTATGACGCACTTGGTATTATGAAACATCGTTATGTATGATATACTCATTGTGTATGATACATCGTTATGTATGAAGCACTCATTATATATGATACATCGATATGTATGATACATTCATTATATATGATACAACCGTTATGCTTGATAAACACGTTATGTGTTATACACCCATTATGTATGATACACTCGATATATATAATACACCTATTATGTTTGATACACCCATTATGTATGAAACACACATTATGTATGATACATCCATTATGTATGATACACTCGCTATGTATGATACACTTCACTTTGTATGATGCATCCCTTATGAATGATACACCCAATATGTATGAAACACACATTATGAATGATACACTCGCTATGCATGATACACCTATTATATTTGATACACCCATTATGTATGAAACACACATTGTGTATGATACATCCATTATGTATGATACACTCGCTATGTATGATACACTCACTTTGTATGATGCATCCCTTATGGAATGATACACCCAATATGTATGAAACACACATTATGAATGATACACTCGCTATGCATGATACACCCATTATATTTGATACACCCATTATGTATGAAACACACATTGTGTATGATACATCCATTATGTATGATACACTCGCTATGTATGATACACTCACTTTGTATGATGCATCCCTTATGAATGATACACCCAATATGTATGAAACACACATTATGAATGATACACTCGCTATGCATGATACACCTATTATATTTGATACACCCATTATGTATGAAACACACATTATGTATGATACATCCATTGTGTATGATACACTCGCCATGTATGATACGTCAATTATGTATGATACATTCGCTATGTATGATATACTCGTTATGTATAATGCATCCGTTATGTATGGTACACCCAACATGTATAAAACACACATTATGAATGATACACTCGCTATGTATGATACATTCGCTATGTATGATATTCTCGTTATGTATGATGCATCCGTTATGTATGGTACACCCAACATGTATAAAACACACATTATGAATGATACACTCGCTGTGTATGATACACTAGCGAGCGCTCTGACCTAGTCAGCCCCGCTGACCTCCTGTGGATGGTTCAGAGTGAAGGCCGTGCTCAGTAGATCACCAGACACTGCTGTGTCAATAAATACACTTCTAACCGTGGCCGGCGTGTTGGTTTAGTTGATATGAAGCTGCGCTGATGATGCCAAAAGCGTCGTCGGTCTAAGGTTCGAAACCTGCGTTCGTCGTCCGCCAATAGAGGGAAAGACTGGCCACCTATTTCTCCGTGCATTTAGGTCTGCAAAATGTGATTGTCCTATCACATCACAGACCTCCGTGCATTCAAGTCTACAAAATATGATTGTCCTATCGCATCACAGACTTCCGTGCATTCAGGTCTACAAAATGTGATTACCTAATCACATCACACACCTGCGTGCATTCAGGTCTACAAAATGTGATTGTCCTATCACATAACAGACCTGCGTGCATTCAGGTCTACAAAACGTGATTGTCCTATCACATCACAGATGTCCGTGCATTCAGGTCTACAAAATGTGATTGTCCTATCACATCACAAGACCTACATGCATTCAGGTCTACAAAATGTGATTGTCCTATCAAATCATAGACCCCTGCTTCGGGACATATGGGTGTTTATACTAACTGTCCAACTCTTTCAATCAATCAGGTGCCGTCTCCACAATGAAGGATGGCTGCAATGGATCTCCAACGCTGTCAGTCTCTCGCCTTGATTGTACAATCTGTCAGAATGCTGTTCGTTCATCTTTTGATGTTATCTTTCCACTCGTATCGTTGTCCACCTCTTGCAGTGTCATAGAAACCTTTACCTTTTTAACTAATGCACCATATTTTAGCATTCAAGGCATCACCCGTAATGGCTTTTTAATTGCATGAGACTCGCTACACGTTTTTTTAAAGAGAACTTTATTTCTGTCTTGGGGAAATTCCCAGATCCACATCTGACCTAATCTGCGGCAAATAGCAATGCTAGGTGAAGGAGTATTATAAACAAACAACATTATAACGGCTACGTTGCGTGTCAACAGTAAATCAATGCACACAAACCGTAAACGCACACACACGAAAACACGCACACATACACATGCGCGCGCATACACACATTTACGCTTCGCTGCAAAGAACTGGACAAAACACCCAGCAAAAGCCTGAAATGTATAGACCCAGCTCAGATTGTGATTCATCTACGTCACTCGTCCCCACGCATTTAGCAAAGGTAATCAATAACTGCAGAAAAATATGACAACATTTAATTGCAACAAATTAGTTACATAGACAACATGCAGAGAAACAACGAAAACAAAATCAACATTACAGCGAAATTAGATATTCTTGTCTTGGCACCACCAGAAACATAACTGTGAAAATATATGTACAGAAAGCTAACAGATTTAGTGCCGAAGGATAATATATCGACAAATATGACCTCCCATACGATAGAAGGATGATATCTCGTCATACTAGGGTTATTGTGTTATTTGTTTCGCTTCGCGGAATCTTCCCAAAGGCCGTGGAAATGTGGTTTCTGAGGAAAATGCAAATAATACCATGGACAGACAGAAAAACCAATGACAAAGTCCTACAAGAAATAAATGAAAACCTTGAACTGATTAGAGAAATTAGACGTAAACAGTCACAAGTTTTCTGGCCACGTTATGAGAAGAAATAAATTGGAGTACTTACGGACAACTGGCAAGATCGAGGGGAAGAGAACAAGGAGAAGGCAGAGAAGTAAGTACCTGGATGACTTGGCGTAGTATGATCGAGACAAGAACACTGAACTGATCCACGACTCTGGTGATCGCGAGATGGCGAAACATGACCGCCGATGCTTATCGATATAGTACATGAAGAATGAATTAATGAATACTTGTTCATTTGATTATGTATCCTGTTTGATCCAATCCTACTTTATTTTTTTTTTTTTTGGCACTGAATAAGTTAAACACAATAATAATTTTTTTTTTTTTTTAAACAGTGACAATAAAAGAAAGCGCCTATAGTTAACTAAACCGTAATTTTAACATAAAAATATAATTAAGTCTGCAAATGTTATCACCAAAGATAAATAGTCTTTACAACAATAACAATAATTGTTTGATTCTCACTATATACAATATATGTTGCATAACGTCTTGAATAGAAGTATATCAAGTATAAAACTGCATGGAATGTTAGCAATAACATTAGAAAAGTATACTTTTGATTTTTCTGGCACATGCATTGATTGTAAATTACTGTCTTTGAAATTTCCTGTCACTTGCCTAAATCATTGTCTTTGAAATGTCCCGTCATTTATCTAAGTCAATGTCTTCGAAATATACCGCCACTTGCCTGTAGGATTGTTATATGCACCCTCGCTGTCATTAGGAATCTCAGTGGATAGTGGCCAGGTATTCCTTGTAAGGCGAAAGATAGTTTATATTGAGAACATGAGGCGTCACTCCAGCATAATCACTGGATACTTGTAAATTTCTCTTCTTCAGCGATTAACTTTTGTATGCGTCTATTCCAGCATGATGTACAACAACCATTGTAGTGCGTAGATGTTCGCTTTCTAGTCCCTTGCTACTTAGACCAACATCTTCCCACTTCGGCAGTTGAGGTTTCTCTTCTGGATCCCTCCTCCCATAGGTAGATTTCTTTCCCGGGCTTGTTGGTTCTACCTGCCCACATTTTCTGTCCGGCTTACTAGAAGCTTGACTGGAACGGGAAGAAGCCTGTGTATTGCTGTTCGCAAAACTCATGAATAATGAGAATGATAAACACAGTCTTGGGAGATGTCAACATGGTCAATTTGACTGCTGCTTGCTTTGGATTTATTTATACTGACGCCGGCAGGTGTATGAAGTAGAAGTGAAAGAATACAATATACAAAGTCCCATTTTATACGTCGTTTGCTGCTAGCCCCATAATTTGTTAGATCAGCCAAGGACGAGAGAGGAGACACTACAACCAACTCCTCGTGGGAGCGGTGAGTAGAGATACTTTGAGCTGACTGCTGCATCGGGGGATTAGAATAAACTTGCACGGTGCCTATTCTGTACAGCAATGGGGCATTTCTCACTCATTCTTGGTATACTTCAAGTATTGCCAACTTTAGCTTGATATTTCTTAGAGCCATCATTACTTTCTTCAGTTTATCCATAGTTTTCCTATTACTGGTACATGGTCACTATTGAAATTTGCGTCTTGTTTTGTTTTTATTGTCCTCGTCGTCGTAATAGTCATTATAGTATAATTGTATTGTCATAGCAAGTGATTAGTGAGCGTCATAACAACACCCGGGACAAGTTCATATGTCCTCCATCTCCTCGTTAACATCTCTGCCAGCGTATATCGACTGATCATACAAGTTCTGCTTTGGTTAACAAAATGTCTTGTGGCGGGCTTTTACATCTGTCCGCGGTTGTTGCAGCGTGACTTGCATGTTCAAGAAAATGGCGACCGGCCGTCGATGAACTAACTGGGTTGAATTATACAGTAATGCGTGGCTGCTGGTTTTCTAGTGACTGCCGCTTCCATCGACGATGAACTGTATTTTTCGTGGCGGACTTTTGTGTTGGCATTCTGGCAGCGACATTATGCATAGTATACACATTGAGTTTATGAACACAATTAATAATGCTTGGTTCAAATATTTTAGCAATGTTGACAAATTTGTATGTCCTTTGCAGGAAATTGCAATCAACATCAGCTTTAATTGGCTGTTTTTAATTTACTAGCCCCAGAAGGTTAACCCGGTCAACAAATGCCCGCAGAAGTCGGATGTGTCGGCCTAACGGCGCAAGAACGCAGCTCTGCTGTAAACAGGCACAACGCAATCACGTCCGAAAAAAAACTCCGGATGAACGAAGAAGAAGAATTTACTAGCTAATTTAGCTTTATTTCTTTGTAATTTAGCTTTATTACCAGGTAATTTAGCTTTATTACTAGATAATTCAGCTTTTAGTAGTTTGCCATTAGGAGCCAGCCTGTCCACGGGGCGTAAAGTGCTTGACTTATAACTATCTGTGCGCTGATAGCGGGGTAGTGGAGTAGTTTCCTACACATGTCATTTGAACTTAAACGTTGATTTCCCCTTGAGAAAGCGGCAACAACAGAACCCAGAATTGCCTAGTTAAATGTTAGATGCATATCATTTCCAGGATGTCGCAGTCAACCTCAGCATGTATTAGCTGTTTGTGACTTCTTGGCAAGTTTACGTTCAGTAGTTTGCCATTGCTTTTTTAACAACCGGCACGCATACGATTAAATTGAAAATTGAAACCATTTGTCTCCTGCCAAATTACCCAAGGAATGCGGGATTACGAATTGCATTCGGAGCCACTTCGCCACAGAGTAATTAACCCTCAAATTGGGGTTGACTGCAACGCCCTGAAACGACATGCAACATTTTTTAGTTTGTCATTGCTATCTGAAACGAGAACAATAGCCAATCAAATTCTACGTGACAGTTTTCAGCGAATCCTCGTCTCTCAGCCTCAAAACATTCGGTAGCGGAAGTGGTCTTCTGGGTGTCTCTTCCGGTGAGATCTTTGACGTCATTTCTCTGCTCAGCGGCTGTGGGGAATGTCGCAGGTTGCTGTTCTTCTTGCCTAGTACTTTCATGAGACCTTTGCTCATGAAGTATGGCCTTTCTGCTGAACCATCGTTCATCTCCAGGTCCTCCACTGCAATAGACAGGGAGTGGGAAAACGTTAATGTTGTCAAGTATTCACAAGTATTGTATTGGCACCTTGCCATCTTGACAGACGATAGTTGTTATGCTTTAATAACAAAGCATAAAAACACATCCATAGCACAAAGCCTGGGCTTGTAGAGACCGTGTGTTGTCCATGTAGTATTTCCTCTGGAGTACGTTAGGCAGGCCGAGATAGGGGTAATATTGCCTAGCTTACTCCAGAGGAAATGCAACACCAATACATCTGGAACAAGACAAGCTGCAGAAGCTGCAAGATCAACAAAGCAATGCTATAACTGTTCGTCTGTCAAAATTTCAATCCTAGACCAATGTGACTGTGACTTTCAATGTTGCATGACCGCGGCTGTCAATGTTGTGTGACCACGGCTTTCAATGCTGTGTGAGTGTGACTTTCAATACTGTGTGACTGTGACTTTCATTGTTGTATGAATGACTTTCAATGTTGTGTGACTGACTTTTAGTGTTGTGTGACCGCGGCTTGTGGGATTGTTACAGTGAGTTACTAGCACGCGGGTGCGTCGTTTTTCATCCTTATAGTAAAAGTCTTTCTATCTGATCTTACTTCACAAGATTCAAGGTGGAAACGTGACAGCGATTCCCCCCCCCACCCCCCCCCCCACACACACACACTGTTCTAGTGTCGACTCATCCTGATAAACTGAATGTCAGATAATTATTGTAGAACATTCTAGGCATTGTCTGGGAAGGAAAGGTCGCAAGGGAAGGAAGGTCTCATATGTATACCGTGGCCTACTACATGTGATGGCTTAATACATCACAACCCAACGGCAATACGTGACTAACAAGTTAGCTACATGTTCTTTACAGGACATTGCAAGCAACCTCATCATTTGTTTGATTGTTTGTGATATTTTTGGCAATTTTTACAGTCAGTAATTTTTCATTACTTTCTAATTGACCGTCGCCTCATAACATCAAAATCAACGCAAAGCGGTCTGCTTCCACAACGCGAAGGCTGATTTCGAACCCTTGACTCTATATGACGGGGAATTGTGAAACGCGTTATATATATATATATATAACTACCTTCAGGCTACATAGTGTGTGTGTGTGTGTGTGGTGTGTGTGTGTGTGTGTGTGTGTGTGTGTGTGTGGGTGTGTGTGGGTGTGTGTGTGTGTGGTTGTGTGTGTGTGTGTGTGTGTGTGTGTGTGTGTGTGTGTGTGTGTGTGTGTGTGTGTGTGTGTGTGTGTGTGTGTGTGTGTGTGTGTGTGTGTGTGTGTGTGTGTGTGTGTGTGTGTGTGTGTGTGTGTGTGTGTGTGTGTGTGTGTGTGTGTGTGTGTGTGTGTGTGTGTGTGTGTGTGTGTGTGTGTGTGTGTGTGTGTGTGTGTGTGTGTGTGTGTGTGTGTGTGTGTGTGTGTGTGTTGTGTGTGTGTGTGTGTGTGTGTGTGTGTGTGTGTGTGTGTGTGTGTGTGTGTGTGTGTGTGTGTGTGTGTGTGTGTGTGTGTGTGTGTGTGTGTGTGTGTGTGTGTGTGTGTGTGTGTGTGTGTGTGTGTGTGTGAGAGAGAGAGAGAGAGAGAGAGAGAGAGAGAGAGAGAGAGAGAGAGAGAGAGAGAGAGAGAGAGAGACTTTCCAGAAGGCTTCGAATTCCATTGCTGGAGTTGTAGGTAAATGAGTATGTATAGCATTTTATTTACATTATATTTTGACCCCAAAACCACTGTTGTTAAATATACACGGATAAAAGAATCAGAGACGTCAAAATCAGATAAACGTATAGAAAAATAAAAAGTGTGTGAGTAGAAGGTAGACTTATAAAAACATTAAAAGTGTGTGAGTTGAAGCCAAACTTACAGAAGCATAGAATATGTGTGAGAACAAGGCAAACTTACAGAAACAGAAATTATATGAGAACAAGGCAAACTTACAGAAACAGAAATTATGTGAGAACAAGGCAAACTTACATTAACATGGAGAACAAGGCAAACTTACAGAAACATATAAATTATGTGAGAACAAGGCAAACTTACAGACACATAGTCATTGTGTGGGAACAAGACAAACGTTCATAAATATAGAAATTATGTGAGAACAAGGCAAACTTACATTAACATAGAGAACAAGGCAAACTTACATTAACATAGAGAACAAGGCAAATTTACATTAACATAGAGAACAAGGCAAACTTACATTAACATAGAGAACAAGGCAAACTTACAGAAACAGAAATTATGTGAGAACAAGGCAAACTTACATTAACATAGAGAACAAGGCAAACTTACAGAAACATATAAATTATGTGAGAACAAGGCAAACTTACAGACACATAGTCATTGTGTGGGAACAAGACAAACGTACATAAATATAGAAATTGTGTGAGAACAGGGCAAACTTACAGACACATAGACACTATGTGGGAACAAGACAAACGTACATAAACATAGAAATTTTGTGAGAAATTGGCAAACTTACAGAAACATAGACATTGTGTGAAAACAAGGCAAACTTAAATAAACACAGAATTTATGTGAGATCAAAGCAAACTTACATTAACACAGAAATTATGTGAGATCAAGGCAAACTTACACAAACACAGAAATTATGTGAGAACAATGCAAACTTATAGAAACATAGAAATGACCCGAGAACAAAGCAAACTTACAGAAACATAGACATTGTGTGAAAACAAGGGAAACTTATAGAAACACAAAAATGATGGGAGAACAAGGCAAACATACAGAAATATAGAAATGATGTGAGAACAAGGCAAACTTACAGAAACATAGAAATTATGTGAGAACAAGGCAAACTTACAGAAATATTGAAATTGTGTGAAAACAAGGCAAACTTATAGAAACACAAAAATGATGTGAGAACACAGCAAACTTACAGAAAAAAACAGAAATTATAAGAGAACAAGGCACACTTACAGAAACATAGAAATTATAAGAGAACAAGGCAAACTTACAGAAACAGAAATTATAAGAGAACAAGGCAAACTTACAGAAACATATAAATTATAAGAGAACAAGGCAAACTTACAGAAACATAGAAATTATAAGAGAACAAGGCAAACTTATAGAAACACAGAAATTATAAGAGAACAAAGCAAACGTACAGAAACATAGAAATTATAAGAGAACACGGCAAACTTACAGAAACATAGAATTTATAAGAGAACAAGGCAAACTTACAGAAACATAGAAATTATAAGAGAACATGGCAAACTTACAGAAACATAAATTATAAGAGAACAAGGCAAACTTACAGAAACATAGAAATTATAAGAGGACAAGGCAAACTTACAGAAACATAGAAAGTATAAGAGAACAAGGCAAACTTACAGAAACATAGAAATTATAAGAGAACAATGCAAACTTACAGAAACATAGAAATTATAAGAGAACAAGGCAAACTTACAGAAACATAGAAATTATAAGAGAACAAGGCAAACTTACAGAAACATAGAAATTATAAGAGAACAAGGCAAACTTACAGAAACATAGAAATTATAAGAGAACAAGGCAAACTTACAGAAACATAGAAATTATAAGAGAACAAGGCAAACTTATAGAAACAAAGAAATTATAAGAGAACAAAGCGAACTTACAGAAACATAGAAATTATAAGAGAACAAGGCAAACTTACAGAAACTTAGAAATTAAAAGAGAACAAGGCAAACTTACAGAAACATAGAAATTATAAGAGAACAAGGCAAACTTATATAAACACAGAAATTATAAGAGAACACGGCAAACGTACAGAAACATAGAAATTATAAGAGAACACGGCAAACGTACAGAAACATAGAAATTATAAGAGAACACGGCAAACTTACAGAAACATAGAAATTATAAGAGAACAAGGCAAACTTACAGAAACATAGAAATTATAAGAGAACAAGGCAAACTTACAGAAACATAGAAATTATAAGAGAACAAGGCAAACTTACAGAAACATAGAAATTATAAGAGAACAGGGCAAACTTACAGAAACATAGAAATTATAAGAGAACAAGGCAAACTTACAGAAACATAGAAATTATAAGAGAACAAGGCAAACTTACAGAAACATAGAAAGTATAAGAGAACAAGGCAAACTTACAGAAACATAGAAATTATAAGAGAACAAGGCAAACTTACAGAAACATAGAAAGTATAAGAGAACAAGGCAAACTTACAGAAACATAGAAATTATAAGAGAACAAGGCAAACTTACAGAAACATAGAAATTATAAGAGAACAAGGCAAACTTACAGAAACATAGAAATTATAAGAGAACAAAGCGAACTTACAGACACATAGAAATTATAAGAGAACAAGGAAAACTTACAGAACCATAGAAATTATAAGAGAACAAGGCAAACTTACAGAAACATAGAAAGTATAAGAGAACAAGGCAAATTTACAGAAACATAGAAATTATAAGAGAACAAGGCAAACTTACAGAAACATAGAAAGTATAAGAGAACAAGGCAAACTTACAGAAACATAGAAATTATTAGAGAACAAGGCAAACTTACAGAAACATAGAAATTATAAGAGGACAAGGCAAACTTACAGAAACATAGAAATTATAAGAGAACAAGGCAAACTTACAGAAACATAGAAATTATAAGAGAACAAAGCAAACTTACAGAAACATAGAAATTATAAGAGAACAAGGCAAACTTACAGAACCATAGAAATTATAAGAGAACAAGGCAAACTTACAGAAACATAGAAAGTATAAGAGAACAAGGCAAACTTACAGAAATATAGAAATTATAAGAGAACAAGGCAAACTTACAGAAACATAGAAATTATAAGAGAACAAGGCAAACTCACAGAAACATAGAAAGTATAAGAGAACAAGGCAAACTTACAGAAACATAGAAATTATAAGAGAACAAGGCAAACTTACAGAAACATAGAAATTATAAGAGAACAAGGCAAACTTACAGAAACATAGAAATTATAAGAGAACAAGGCAAACTTACAGAAACATAGAAAGTATAAGAGAACAAGGCAAACTTACAGAAACATAGAAATTATAAGAGAACAAGGCAAACTTACAGAAACATAGAAATTATAAGAGGACAAGGCAAACTTACAGAAACATAGAAAGTATAAGAGAACAAGGCAAACTTACAGAAACATAGAAATTATAAGAGAACAATGCAAACTTACAGAAACATAGAAATTATAAGAGAACAAGGCAAACTTACAGAAACATAGAAATTATAAGAGAACAAGGCAAACTTACAGAAACATAGAAATTATAAGAGAACAAGGCAAACTTACAGAAACATAGAAATTATAAGAGAACAAGGCAAACTTACAGAAACATAGAAATTATAAGAGAACAAGGCAAACTTATAGAAACAAAGAAATTATAAGAGAACAAAGCGAACTTACAGAAACATAGAAATTATAAGAGAACAAGGCAAACTTACAGAAACTTAGAAATTAAAAGAGAACAAGGCAAACTTACAGAAACATAGAAATTATAAGAGAACAAGGCAAACTTACAGAAACATAGAAATTATAAGAGAACAATGCAAACTTATATAAACACAGAAATTATAAGAGAACACGGCAAACGTACAGAAACATAGAAATTATAAGAGAACACGGCAAACGTACAGAAACATAGAAATTATAAGAGAACACGGCAAACTTACAGAACATAGAAATTATAAGAGACAAGGCAAACTTACAGAAACATAGAAATTATAAGAGAACAAGGCAAACTTACAA
>JACEFZ010018531.1:0-12906 GCA_014155875.1 Cepaea nemoralis
AAATGAATTTCAACTCTATTCAGGGACAGATGAACCTTGAAAAAAATATTTTCATACCAGACGGAAAAAAAACTCACACGTCACCCCCCCCCCCCCCCCCCCCCCCCCACCCCCCCCCCCCCCCCCCCCCCCCCCCCCCCCCCCCCCCCCCCCCCCCCCCCCCCCCCCCCCCCCCCCCCCCCCCCCCCCCCCCCCACCCCCCCCCCCCACCCCCCCCCCCCCCCCCCCCCCCCCCCCCCCCCCCCCCCCCCCCCCCCCCCCCCCCCCCCCCCCCCCCCCCCCCCCCCCCCCCACCATGGAAACACTCACTGGAAGATCCCAATTATCCCCCATTACTCATTTCTCAACTAGTAGAGCTTATCAACACTACACTAATCTGCCAAATATCACTTCCCGACTCTAACTAGTTTTCCACTAACAGTGCTAATCATCACACTCTAGTTTTAACAAGGCTACAGCCTATATTAATTAGAACTAATTATAATAGGTTCTACCTTATACGGCACTGCAGTTTTTACTCAATCACATCTAAAGTTGCCATGACAGGCACGTGTAAAATAAATATAATATATCCCGCACACGTTAGATGTTATTAACTCCCTAACCGCAGTGCCAAAGCACGTCTTCCTAGATCGACGTTTCGAGTTACACTCGTAGTCCCCAAATCTGGTTTTTGGCAACCGCCTAAAATTGGTCACATGACGTTATTTTATATGTGCACACAGGTGTTATTTTGGGTCGATCATCCCTTGTCAGGAATCCATCTCCCCTGGCTTAGTCACTGTCAGAGTTGTCATCACTTGTTTTGACTCCCAAAACAATCCAGCGAGTTCCTGTACGATCCCAACAACGAGCTTCCACAACACGCCGCCAATCCGCGTGATGCCTGAAAACTCTAAATGACAGACGGGACTATTACATGTCCCTAGCTGTCAATTCTACGTTGATCCGACCTGTTGATAAACTATCAAAGTGGTGTATTGAGTCATCTCACTCACTTCCCCTACACATCTGCAGCTGTTAACTTTGCCCGACCTGTGATGGTTGACATCTGATTGTAACCAGGATCTGACGGGTTCTATCTGTATTCGAATGTTGATAAACTGTCAAAGCGATGCTGGGATTTATCTCACTCACCACCGAATGTTCCTAATCTGTCGACAAGATGTAAACACGTGCAGCTGCAACCCCGACTGTTTTCTCTGGATTTGTTGAAACAACCTGTGGCCTCGAACATGCCGCTAATCAGAACGCCTTTTATTCTCATCACTGGTTAAATCACGTTGGTCTATTATGTGACAATGATGATGAATGACAGAGAAACTTATTATTTTAAGAATATTTGTTTGCGTGACCTCCTTAAATCTCAAAACAAGAACAGGCTCGACATTTCCTTGCCGTAAGCCAGATTCTTGTCTCCGTTTCTTTATTGTGCACATTATCTATCACATCTAGAATCCACCTACGTTGTAGTCTTCTTCTTTTCCGCTTCCTGTGTACGCCTCTCTCCATAGATTTCATTTTCAGACAATCAGTCAAGCCTTTGTCCATCCATCCGTCATGCGCTATGCCGAAAAGCGTGGGCGGTCAAGATTCGAAATTTCACTCGACCACCAGATCGATCACCTACTCAGCTCAGAGTTCTTATCTCGACCATAACAATTGGCCAAGCTATCCAGGTATTTACTTCTCCGTCTTCCCCTTGTTCTCTTCCCCTCGATCTTGCCAGCTGTCAGCAAATTCTCAAATTTTTTTCTTCTCATAATATAATCAAAAATGTTGACTCTCTACGTCTAATTTCTCTAATCAATTTACGATATTCATTTGCTTCTTGTAGGGCTTGGTCATTGCTTTCTCTATCTGTCCATGGTATTCTATGCATTTTCCTCAGAAATCACAATTCCACAGCTATCAGATGTTTTTCAGCTTGTCTGCTTATCGTCGACGCCTCACATCCATACCACAGTGACGACCATAATAAGTGTCTTATTACAATTTAATTCTACCCCTAGTTGTTCACAGTGTGCAACAACCGCATCTACTAAATGCTGAAGTTCCTGCTCATTGTCTGCAATCATTACTGTATCATGTGCATATCTAATAGTATTGATCTATCGTCCCCCCAATGATAATTCCATTAATATCTTCTATATTTCTGAAACTATATTCGCTGTTCGGGGAGAAAACATCTGGAGACAATAAGGTCACGAAACGGCTGGCCGGTTCGGTTCGCGGTCAGTTTCGTCACGGGAGACCACCTAGCACTTTCTAGCGGAAAGTCACATTTCGGGGATTTCCCGTTCTGGACTGTTCTAGACGCTCTATTCTGGAAAGGGGTTTCTAGCCCGTGAGAGAACGCTTCACGAAACTGCTTAGCAAGTAATTACTGCATGCGTGGCCTGAGAAAAATCCCTACGTTCGGTAAGCGAAATTCTCCGCCTCGCCAAGGATCCCAAGGTCGACTGTCCTCAGTCGCCAGTTGTAAGTTTGCTTTGGTTGAGCGCAGACGCCTTTCTATGAGCTCTTACATGTGTCTACATAGACAATAATGTGTCTCGACATGGACTGGAGCAGGTTTCAGGATGTGTTTCTTCATTAAGGTAAATGGATTTTAGATATATTATAACCATGTCAAAGTCACGACGAGAAGCGAAGTCGGTAGGCGACGTTGCGCAAAGTTAGGTCATGCATTTTACAGAGGCCTTATTCAGTGGGAGCCGAAATAGGGATGGAAAATTGAGGCCGTTTAAAACCCATCCTCCAAGCGCAACCTATGTGCCGGCAGCCATATGATAGCCACTTGAGAAGGGCACTCGATGGCCCAAGGCCTCCTGTTATGTAAAATGAGTATATGCATGACCGATCTTCATGAAAGTAATAGACAGAGAGTGTCGGCGCGGCCGAGCGGTGTGAAGCGGTTACATCTAATGGGTGTAGCCTGATACATGGAGGATGAACCATGTATTTATGCTTTCTGTAGCCTTTAAACCCAGGATGGAAAAAGACTAAAGTAGAGAGGTACCTCTCCTATATTAAGGAGAGATGAGGCTACGTACCGATGGTTTCTCAATTATCTGGGAGGGAGAGCCCAGAAAGAAACAGAGGTCGACAAGAACAGGAAGAGGGTGCGGCCGAGAAACCGTATGTCCCTATACGGGTGTTATGAAGCCTGACAACGATGCCTAACTTTTCTGGTAGTGAATGAGAGAGGTGAGAAAGAGTGAGAGATTTCAAATGACTTCGGGAAGCTAATTGTGACTGATCGGCTGGACCTGTCCGAGCAGCATCCTAAGTCTACTTGACGAAACGGTTCCTGGAGCTGTCTGACAGAGGAAAGCCCCGGTTCACTATAGTCCACATCACTGTAGATGAGGAAGGTTACAGGAACATGTTTATGTTCATAACATGTTATGTTTCTGAAGGCGTATGATAACGTTCTTGGGTATGCGCGAGATGCTGTTACCTGTTGCTCTCACTAGGTCCTGATGTTACAGAACCTACCTTCGATTTGGCGATCGACTAGATCTGGAGTCTGGCGAGATACGAAAGAACATGGCGAGGACTCCGAGTTACCAGCAGCGAGAATTCCCCAGAGTTGGAGCAGCGCCCTTGAGTTGTGTGTGAGACGTTCTTCTCCAGCCAAGTCTTCGCTTACCCGATCGCCGAGGACCAGCACGTAATAGCCATCCGCTCCACTACCTCTACAGTATGAAGGTAACAGTACACAGTACTTGTGATGTCAGGCCATTGAGGCCCAGAGACTTGTCATAAGGAGAGATTAGGTCTGAGCCATAGACCTTATACTGTTCAGAGCCGCAGAGCGCCACAGCCATTCATTTGAGTCCTACGCCAGTGATTTGACTCGAACTGCTACCTGCAGCCGTCCAGGGCTGATCTGTGTATGTTGATTGAACAGGACTAATTACATAGACTTTGCACAATGCTTTGTGTTCCTAAGGACAGTATAAACTTAGTGCTAGATTTCGGGCAGATTTATACATCCACTGCATCCTACACCAGCGAGGAGTACACGTGGTGGGTTGCCCGACCTTGAACTTTTGGCCAACAGTTATAACCCAGTTGAGAAGTCACGACAGTCGGGACCAGTCAAGGGAGGCTCTGTGCAGGCCGGGTGAGACGACAAATACAGCTGACCGTCTTGACCCTACCTACACGGCCTGATGACGAATGCCTTGAACCTACTCTGCAGATCCTGAGCCTTCCTAATGTCTGAACTGCCTACCTTCACCTATACCTATCTTCCTTTACTCTTAAGTACATACTAACATTATATTTCCATTTTGTTTTGACAAAACCAGAGATAAGTCGTGTCGTCTGGATGGAGCACTAGTGGTTCCTATGTTGCGAAGATGAAAGAAAGCAGGGCTCGGGGACCGGGAGTTGGAGGTAGAATGAAAGCACCTGTACCCACACCCAGAACATATCACGTGTAATGAAGTGTAGTGATGATTCCGCTCACCCCACGGACATTCGTACAAATACACATTCCTGTCTCACACCTCTCTTAATAGGCTGATATTGACCTAGTTCATGATCAATTCTTATGGCAACTTGTTGTTTCCAATGTGTGTTTTTGACCAGTCTAAGGTCATTCCCATCAATCTGTAGATCTGCAAGCATCTTCATCATGTTGACATGTCTTACACTATCGAATGCCATTGTGTAGTCAATAAAACAAAGATGTAGATCTTTGTTTACTTCTATAGAACGTTCAATAACTGTTCTCAACATAAACACAACATTTACTGTACCTTTGCCTTTGACAAACCCACATTGTTCTCTTCCTACTTCAGGTTGTATTTTCTTCTTAAGTCTTTGCAAGATAATTCTTAGAAAAATCATCGTGATGTGACTCATTATACGAATTGTTCGATGTTGATCACATTCCAAGGCTCCTGATTTCTTTGGGATTGCAATAAATACGGAATTACATAATTCATGAAATATATTTCCAGTATCAAATATTGTGCTCGAGGAGCGGCCTGTGGCGCACGAAATGCCCAATACATGGAAGTGAGGAATTAAAGCAGCCATGTGCACTGCGTGGCAATTCCTTGGGTGAACCAAGTACCTGATCGCTATGTGTCTACTCTGCAATTATGGAAGACTCCTTGGATGACTTATAAGGTCCATAGACTGCCCTGCCTTCCCCTGAGTGCTGACCGTGAATTCTTCGACCATTCTAACTTGACTAGCTAGGATGTGGACCGAACCATAACACTGAGAGACCCCCGGAAAGGCTAACCCGGTAAAAAAAATGCCCATAGAAGTCGGATTTGCCGGTCTAAGGATGCAAATAAAATTGGCACAACGCAATTACGTCTAAAAAACAAACCGGATGAACACAAACGAAGAAGAATGTATTGTGTGCAGCTGTCTGGTGGCTTGATCTATTTCAAATTCTTCTAACTCAGGGATGGGCAAACTTTTTGTGCGGAGGGCCGCATTGACAAGTGTAAAGCTATTGGGGAGGGGGGGGGGGCGCATACATATATATAATGTCCAATTTGTTTACAGCAACCTATCACAATAACTAATTATTTATTATTTATAGGTTATTAAGCAGTATAAATAACTAATTATTGCAATTTTATTTTACTTATACACTTATACATTATATTTGACAATATGGACAAATTCAAAACAATGTTTTCCCGTAGTGAATTTGAATAACGAAGACACAAACAATAGATTGCACGATTTATGGCCTGGCATATTTCGGTGCATCTCGTCAGGTACATACTGCAGAAATCACACAACGTAAAGTAAATTAACTAGATAAATCCTTCAAGTTGAAATATATACATATTCGTCCATGGCCACTCCGCCAGCCGTAGGACCGTCTTGGTCCTATTCTAACGGACGTTAGATGGCACATTTAGAAGAAAAGAGATCATCAGACATCAACAACTTGGCCTTTTACCGTCGTTATGTGGACGATAAACTAATTATCACCACAGACGAGCTTAAGCAACATCGTTCCATGCCACAATTAACATGACGCATAAACACATCTCTCTATCTATGGAACACGAACACAACGAAGCGTTGCCGATCCTAGATATTCTAATGAGACGTAGAGCAGACGGCACAATTCAAAGATCGGTGTATCGCAAAGGAACATGGACTGGCCAATACCTAAATTTTCAGAGCTTCACACCTGTCCAGTACAAACGGGGCTTAGTGCCGACCCTGTTTGATCGTGTTAGAAAGATATGCACCCAGGACACACTGACAGAGGCATTTGAAACTCTGAAGAATGTCTTAAACCTGAATGGGTACTCCACAGGATTTATAAAGCGCCACTGCCAACAGCCCAAACCAAAACCAGACGTAACTACAGTCCCTAAACTCAAGGTATTCATCCAGCTAACCTTTCGAGGGGATGACGTAATGCAACGTCTACAAGACCGGCTTACTACAGCAGTAGGCCGAACATTCTGTGCTGCAACTCCAGTCATTAGATATAAAACCGTACCGATTCCTACACCAGCAGTCAAAGAGCCTGTTCCTCTGTACGCCACAAACAATTGTATTTACCAATTCACATGTAGATGCCAGGCCCTCTACATTGGTAGAACAGAGAGACAGCTTAACAAACGAGTGTCAGAACACATACCTCAATGGGTCAACAAGATACAACACACAGGAGATGCTAGCCTAGTGGGGCCGACACACCGGAAGCTCCCGGCGTCTTCAATTGGTAGGCACATTATCGAAAGCGGCCATGTGGTTGACAGAGACACTGCCTTTCGCGTGTTGTTTAACACACAAAATACTCGCTTGTTAAAGTTTGCAGAAGCAATTATGATCAATCAACGCAAGCCAGAATTGTACAAACAGAAAGACATGTTAGTCAGCTTAAAATTACCGTGGTAGATAACTGACATTACTGTGCGAATATGTGTATATTTCAACTTGAAGAATTTATCTAGTTAATTTACTTTACGTTTTGTGATTTCTGCAGTAAGTACTTGACGAGATGCAGCGAAATATGCTAGGCAATAAACCGTGCAATCTATTGTTTGTGTCTTCGTTATTTAAATATGGACAAAAACGTTTACTAATTTGGTAACAAGATTGTACACCTTGTTATTATAACAAATATTCTTTATTATCTATCAATGGCTTTAATATAGATGCAAACTGACTACATTGTCACTATAATTGTTGATTTCTAATGAGATGTATGTAACTGCTTGCACTTTTTGACAATATTCTTGAAATCTGGAGCAAGTTTACTTGTTGACATTCGCATGACAGCATGCAAGTTGCAGTCCGACAATAAACACCTGTTCTTAAATTTGTTGATCTTCAATCAAGAGAATTCTTGTTCGCAAATGTATATTCATCCAGACAATGATAACAGTTTAGCTGTAAAGTTTTTAAAGTTGGGAAATGATTCTTGTGATAAAGATCCATAGAAATCCAGCAAACCATCTGACTAGAATTTCTCTTCCAGGTCATGATCTGCTTGGAAGTCAAGCAGCTCTAACTTTAAGTCTTCTGTGGCTGTATCATCTTCTGCACTAAAAGGGAAACTGAGAATAGTGAACTGTGGCTCTAAGTTCTTGAAATCTTGGAATCTCCATGCAGATACTTCAATCAATGCATATAATTGGGCTTTGTACTTTTCAGTCATTTCACCAGAAATGGTTTCTTGTTTCAACAAGAGGAAGTGACAAAATCTTTTTTTCACTTGCTTGTTTCGAGAACTGAGAGTTTTGCCTGAAATGATTTTACACGTACATACAATTCATGTGCAAACACACCATTGCCCTGAAGATTGACATTCAGTTCACTTAACTTCTCCATAATTTCAATAGCGAACATAAACTTCCACTCTTTATTGACAATGTCAGTATTAAAGTCACATTCTATGCCCTTCACCTCTAGGAACATCACTATTTCTTCTGTGAGTTCCCACACTCGCTTCAACATCTTGCTGAGATTCAGCCATCGAACACTGGTGTCGTACAGTTTCCAAATCGCCAAGCAATGCCTTGAACTGTCTGTGATTAAGTCCTCTTGATCTGATGAGGTTGATGACACTGATAACTTGGTTAATAACATGCTTGATATTTAAAACAGTTTTACACAGACTTTCTTGATAAATCACACAGTGAAATTGTTATAATATGTGGTCTGGATACTCTGCTTTAATCTTATCACTTATCAACTTTACCAGACCTACATCTTTTCCAGTCAAAGCACGAGCCCCATCCGTTGTAACACTTGCCGTCTTGTTCCAAACCAACCCAGTCCTTTCAATATTATTAGTAACAGCATTGAATATAGCATGGCCTGTGTTTGTGTCTTTGATTGACTCAACAATCAGTAACTCTTCAGTGAGTTTGAAAGAAGTGTTTATTCCACGTATAAATATCAATAATAGGACAGTATCATGTAAATCGATACTCTCATCCAATGCAAGAGAGTGCCACAAAAATTGTTTACTTGTATCTTGAAGATTATGCATAAAATTGTCACTTATCGTGTCAATACGTCTGACCACAATTCTCCTTGATAAAGTAATGTTGTCAAATCGGTTTTTTGTTCTGGAAATATAATGTTTGCTGCATCTAGCAAACATTCCTTGATGAACTCGCCATCAGAAAATGGCTTGTTCTGTTTTACAATTCTGTGTGACAGCACAAGACTAGCTTCAGTTGCAGCATCTTGAATTGAAGACTGTTTAGTGAAAACAGTTTGCTGTTTCTCCAAATTGTTCACCAACTCCAGGCATTTAATTTTCCTCCCTTCGGTTATTAAATTGTATCCGAAATCAGAATGTTTTGTTTGATAGTGTCTTTTTAAATTGAATTCCTTGAAGACAGCCATTGACTCACGAAACAACAAGCAAACTGATTTGCTGCCAACTTTTATGAAAAAGTACTTAGTTGTCCATTTATCATTAAAAACACGGCATTCATCTTCAATCTTACGTTTGTTATTGACACTCATTGTTTTAATACAATTTGAACAGATAGAATTGTTCAAAACTTTAAAACGGAAATGAAAAAAAACCTACTTCCGGCTGTGTTATCAATTATCAGTTGGGGTATCTTCATTGCACATGTCCATAGGTGCTCAGATCATCCCCCCCCCAGCATATGCATCAGCGTCCGGTGGCTAATAGTGCCAGTTCTGTGTTGGTTGACGAGGTGCCTCGTTTTCCCGATGTACATCTCGCGTCTGGCCGTGCCGATTCTTACTCCCAAGTCTTTCACCCTGGACAGCGATGTGGATTCACTGACGTCAAAGTCCTCTGTTCTCGCCATATCTTTGAGGACGTTAATAACATCGGCAAGATCCATGGGCTGGCCATCTACAGGGGGTACAGAGCCAGCCAGTTTATCAGCTCGTTCATTTCCCTCGACTTCCGCATGTCCTGGGACGAAGATGAAGGTGACTTTACGAATAACAGACTTTCGCAGCGACTCAGTCCACTGCCTACGTACAGATCCAGCTTAGACCTTCTGAATCATGCTAATTGAATCACTTAGTACACACACGTTGGTATAATGCTGTGATTCCTGCCATATGACAGCCTGTTTAACTGCCATAACCTCCATCGTCATGCTGCTCGTTGTCATAGAGTGGGCACCACAGGATTCTTGAACGGTTCGGCACACTGAACTGGCTGTAAATGCCCACGCACTTCTCTGCTGCTTTACAATAGATCCATCTGTATAGATGAGCACTTCGGGGCTATCTGAATGTTCATAGATGAGCGCGTTGACCTCTGCATTGACAGCGGCAGGGTTCTGATCTCTGCAACGTCTGTCGAGTGTTATAATGCAGGAGAAAGTGCACTTAAAAGCTGGAGGCGGTGTTAGGTGATTTCTTGAGCATCGCACGCATTATCTTAGCTGTGATTATCCATTCTTCGTCTGTACCGACCCCCTCGCACAACTGAGAGAGTGTCGTTGTGGTCTTCTGTCTGGCGGGCTCGTCTTTCTGGTCAGTCTGCTCTATGTATCTTGAAAGAAGGGCCTTACCTTTATCCGCATCCGACTTTTTCCATGTGAGGTCTGTGCCTTGAAAGTCTGGAATACCCCTACGTTGTGCAGCACCGTTCATGCTCTTATGGAGGCGCCAGAATGTCGTAAGAGATCGCTCGGAGTACACCTTCTTGCAGAACTCGTCCCATTTCTCGGCCAATATTCGGAAAACAAATAGTAAACTCGAATAAATTTCAGAAATATATCACGATTTTTTTTTTTTTTTTTTGCATATCCTTTACAGGACATCGCTGTCAACATCAGCATCTTTCAGTTGTATGTTGATTTCTTGGCAAGATTACGCTAAGTAGTTTGTCATTGCTTTCTGAGCGGCCGGCTCATTATCCCGCAAGTCACGAGCGCAGGTCGAACCGCTTCCAGTTCTCGCCTCGCTGCGAGACTCTGCGTGGATAAACGGGATTGCGGAGAAAGTGGTGTAACCCCTCAGCCAGAGAGACCGGCATATCAAGATTACTACAACAAATAAATTAATTTGAACATTATAAATGTGGAAATAATTTATAACAGCAAAAAACTTTTCAATTTAATATTTTCTTGCAAAATCATCAGTTTATTCACCAGAGAAATATTCGTTTTTCATAAAATCATCCTTATTACATTTTTACGCGTCGATAAATATTTCTTTATATGAAAACCGATAAATTCGCATTTTAGCAATACATGGTTCCAAATATTGCTGTATGTAGCCGGGGTCTGGGTTGGGGTGAGCGCCCAACCTTGCATAGATACCCCAATGGCTCGTGCATTCATCACCTATGCAGCAAAAGTCTAACTCATGGCCCTCTCGTGACGGAACTGTTTTAACTAACAGGAGAAGGGGCGGCGGCGAGTCACTGGCGCCGAGAAATAACCAGAAAGCTCTAGATACGTATGCACGCACATGCATACACACCTAAACTCGAGTAAGACCACAGTCTGCTCTTGCAAAGGAAAGGTGATGAAGACGGAGGCAACCAGCCAGGTGGCGCACTTCAGAAATCAGGATGCAATGCAATCACGCGTAATGCAATATGTCAACTACTGCTAAATGTTATGGTGCTCGCCCTGCTTTGGACCCCCAGGCAGGTGCAGTGCCGGGCCCTATGCCTCGAAAGGTTCCAACCACAGCTACTGGAGGTCCTTCTCAGATGTCTTGTGGAGCCAAGGGACCTGAGAATATAGCGTCTGGCCATAACAAATAAAGACTAAAACTATTGCACTGGAATGTGGTGGGTGTCGGCAAAAAAAAAAAAAAATAGAACTAGAAAACATCTTGGACCAACAAACGGTAAGCGTATGTTGCTTGCAAGAAATTCACCTCAACACAATCGAAATGATATATGGGACATTGCCAGTTCTAAGGACACTACGTTCTGAACTTAGTGGTCAGCATAAGGTCACCATACAGTGGATACCATCCCACTGTGGAGTACCCGGAAACGACAGAGCTGATCAATTGGCTAAGGAAGGAGCAAGAGAAGAACAGCGTGATGTGCCCGTTACATCCCACCAAAAGGAAAAGAATGATCAAATCAGTCAGAAGGCCACCAAAACCTGCTCAAGACGACTACCACGTTACGGACAGACCAGAACAAGTCATTATTCTGCGCCTCAGAACAGGACACAGTAGATTACGCAACCAAATGTATACAAGATTCAAGATTGGTGAATCAGCCATGTACATATGTGGATTGGCGTCGCAGATAGCAGAGCACATACTCAAAGACTGACCAAAGTACAACATGTCTAGGCAAACCTTCTGGCCTAGAGAGACGACAGTGGACGATAACCTCTATGGACCACTGAGTGAACTAAAAAGGACAGTTAAATTCATGCAAGAGGCAACATTGCAGTTATATACATATGTAAGGCGAACGAAAGAAGAAGAATAAGTATTATATTACGAAGGACTGTTTATAAAAATAGATAATAAGAAAGAAATTTTATCAACAATGTTAAAACAATCATAACAGTACATGAAATTCTGTAAAAATTCAACAAAATAACTTAAAAACAAAGTAAAAATTGTTACTTCTAAATGCCCTCGCGGGCCGTAGTTGCCCACCCCTGTTCTAACTCATTTATTGTTTATGTTGTAATGTTTTCTAAATTGAGGGTCTTGCCAGTTTTCATAAGCCTTTGTATATGTCCAAAATATTAAATCTTGACAAAATTTTCTTGATTAAATAAAAACTCCCCCGATGTGTCTCCACCTTGACGTGGTGGGGGAGCTTGCGTGTCCCATCGACCCCATTTGCTTGCCGATGGATGAAAAACTACGTATCGGACAGCTTATGGGATAGGGACCAGACTAAGAGAGACACAACCTGCTGCTCTGCAGGTTAGACTGAGGGTAGCAGTCAAAAATTTAAATCAGGTGCACGAAGGCAGAAGTTCTTGGTCCGGACAAAACTCTTAAGGCTCCCTGTCGAGGGCTGTGGCTGAACGCCCCTAAGCCACAAACCCTCGCATCTGAGAGCCGGGCCAATACCCTCGTACCGACAAATAGAGGCGTGATACTGAGCAAGCTACATGCTAAAGTCTGATACATGTTTGAAGGCTCTCAGCTGGGGGATATGAGAGATTCCCGGATGAGAGGGCCAGGCCGTTTCTCGTTCACTGCTGCACGAAGGTAAGGTGCTAAGCCAGCAGCACATGTAGCCTTCCTCGTGAGCGAGTACAAAAAGTCAGAAAAGTGCTCCAGTCGAAGGAAATGGTTACTAAAACTGTCTGTATCTAACTCATAGAGAGTGTAGACAAAAGTGAAAGAACGTCTCAATGACGCGAAATGGAACGCACGGCGAGCGAACCTATTGCGTGGTCTGAAGTCAAAAGTAAAAGCTTACCGAGTGGATGTCGCATCGACCTTGGGTGGGGATTC
>JACEFZ010018532.1:0-14746 GCA_014155875.1 Cepaea nemoralis
ACAGCTCCAGGTGTGTACAAGTGTCCGGTACTCTACTCTCGTACAGCACTGCTCCAGGCGTGTACAAGTGTCCACTACTCTCCTCTCGTACAACACTGCTCCATACGTGTACACGTGTCCACTACTCTATTCTCTTACAATACTGCTCCATACGTGTAAAAGGGACCACTACTCTACACCACTGCTCCAGGCGTGTACATGTGTCTGCTACTGTACTTTCGTACAACACTGCTCCAGGCGTGTACAAGTGTCCACTCTTCTACTCTCGTACAACACTGCTCCAACGTGTACATGTGTCCACCACTCTCCTCTCGAACAGTACTTCTCCAGGCGTGTACAAGTAAACACTCTTCTACTCTCGTACAGCACTGCTCCAGGCGTGTACATGTGTCCGCTACTGTACTGTCGTACTTATTAGAACAGCCACTCACACACGTGATGCATTAGTGGCTATGAGATGTACATAGAGATAATCTACAGGTGTGACATCATTGGGAAACTGTACTGGGAACTCCTTCTTTGATCTCTTGAAGGCTACTAGAGCCCAATAATAGCACCCCATTAGAACTAGAACATTTGTTTCTGTTGGATCTTCATTCCGTGTTTTCTGAGGATTGAATAAGAGTGCTCACTCATCAACTTCCAATGTCTTTATGGCAAGGTAGCGGGTTCAACTCCTACACCGTTCAGCTGGACTAAAATTTTGACGTCTCGTCCTTGACATGGGACGTAAATTACAAGTACCTCAGAAGTCGGAGTAGTTCGCCTGATCATTAACTGTGTTGTCCTTTTGTGTTCCTGTTGGATCTTCAGTTTGCTTTTTTATGTGGTTTGTTTGTATTTCTTGGAGTAACAAAAATAACACACTCAGGTGTTCAAAATAATTGACAGAAGAGGCCTGCCATCGCCTTGGTATGTTAAGTTATATGTGCCCCAGTCACTTTCATGTATCCAGATAGAGTGTCTATGACTGACACAACATTGCGTTCTGAAGACTCACACATCCTCGCCGAACAGCGTAAATCAAACGTACACAAAGACGTGTCATCACTTTCACACACAGTAATCCAGGTCACTACAGCTCACTCACCAGCTCCGGAATTGGTTCGATGCTCAGATTTAACCGTTTCTCAACGTTGTCCAGTTTTTCTTGAAGGAGCTTCTCGGTCATTTCATGGCGTTGTTTTTGATCGACCTGGTCCAGATCACATCGTTGAGAAATATTGTGTAAGTGGGCTGTCTGTTCCACCAGTTGGGCTGTCTGATCGTCTGACAGGTTTGCTAATCTGTGTATATGGGCTGTCTGATAGTCTGACTGGTTTTTGAATCTGTTTATCTGAGCTGCCTGATAGTCTAACTGGCTTGTTATTCTGTTTAACTGGGCTGTTTGGTTCACAAGTTGGGCAGCCTGATCGTCTGACTGGCTTGCTGATCTATTTATCTGGGCTGTCTGGATGTTCATTATAATTGTTATGTTATTTAGCAGTTCTGTCAATCTGTCAAAATGTCTCAGTACCTCAGCTGTAAAAAACAAGATACGTTATATTCTCAAAGTTTACTCTCATCATATTTAGATGTTCTGTTAGATTTAGTGTCTACAGAAACCAGATTGTCCAAATCTAGAGAAGCAAGCAAATGATAAAGCAGATAATACTAGAATATAATACTCGAATATAATACTCGAATATAATACTAGAATATAATACTAGAATATAATACTAGAATATAATACTAGAATATAATACTAGAATGCATGGGAAGGTTAACCAGTCAACAAACTCCCGCAGAAGTCGGATGTGTCGGCCTAGAGTCTCAAAACTTGGCACAACGCAAAAATGTCTGAATTAAACACTACGGATGAACGCAGAAGCAAAAGAAGATACTAGAATATAATAATCGCATAATAGTTATATAATAGAGAGAATATTATATATTCATTAACTAGGGTTGAGATCTTCTTGACAGATGAGTAGGAAATTTAGTAAAAATTAACCAAATTAACTACATTTGACTAGAAATAGATTTAAATGAAATGTTAAAAATGCCAAAACATAACCTGGTGGTGATAGCAACTCGACCACAATCCTGTAGTTGTAAAATTAAAAATAAACGTCACAACACAGGAATATGGGCATCGAGGATGCCTCAAATAGATATATCAGCATTAAAACAAACATACATAAGTCAACTATACCTGGTGGAAGTAAAAAATAAATATGACAGGCTAATAGCTGAAAGCATGGGACAATATCGACATGAAAACCCTGAGGAGAAAATGAATACAAAATGGGAATGTGTAAAAACTAGCATGAATCAATCATGTGCCATGCCGGAAAGCGTGGGAGGTCATGACTCGCCATTTCACTCGATCACAAGCGTCGTGGATCAGCTCACTGTTCCTGTCTCGTCCATGCCATGTGGCCAAGCCATCCAGGTATTTTCCTCTCGGTCTTCCTCTTGGTCTGTTGCCTTCGATCTTGCCAGTTGTCACTAAGTTCTCCAATCCATTTCTTCTCATAACATGTCCAAAAAGTTTTGACTGTCTACGTCTAATTTCTCTAATCAATTTACGATGTTCATTTGTCTCCTGTAGTACTTGGTCATTGGTTAACTAGCATACAGATTGCAAATACCAACTTACCAGTGAAGGAAAATAAGAACAAGCAATTGTGGATAACCGATTAAATCTTGAGGAAAATGACTCAAAGAAAGAAAGCAAATAAAACTCCATAATATACATTAATAGACAGAGAAATGCGTCGCGTCACACGTGCAGAGTTGCCAAAGAAGAGTGGTTGCAGAAACAATGCAAAGAAATAGAGGATCTAGAGAGAGAAAAAACACAGCAGTGTCAATAAAGCAACAATGTATAATACTCAAGATGGACCAAATATATTAAAGGCTGAAGTAGAGAAGGCTATTAAACAGATGAATCAAGGAAAGGCTGCAGTTTCTGACAAGATAACAACGGAGATGATAAAATAATTATCCATCTTTGGTATTGATACTATCTCATAATTATGTAATATAATATATTACAAATAGCCAATAGCTGTTGATTGTAGAGGATTACAGAACTATTAGCTTAATGATCAATATAACTAAGATATTCCTCAAGGTCATACAAGAAGGAATTCAAAATAAAATACAAGGGGAAGTAGCTGAAGAACATTTTGGGCTCCGTAAAAGTAGCGGCACCAGAAAAGCAATAACCTTCATTGTGGAGACATCACCCCATTGATTGACTGAATAACTGAATATAATAATAGAATATACTAATATAATATAATAATATAATATAGTAATAGAATATAATAACAGAATACAATAAAATAATGTGACAATAGAAAATAATGTGGAAGGGTTGGCCAGCACGTTGACGGACAGAGGACACTGAAGGCACCTGGGATATGACAATCATAAGGAACGGGAGCTGACAACGGATCTAGAATCTTACCGACGGTCCTTGGTGAGAGCCACGTTCTACAAGGACCTGCTACGTGATGGAGTTATAGATTTGTGTCCTAAGATAACTACCCATTTTGCTATTCTTTTTTTCATATTCTTCCAACGCTTTAAACTTTGTTTTTCAATAAGCTGGTATAAGACAAGCAACCATTTAACATGGTGATCTGAGAGTCAATCCCACTAAACTGGTACTGTAAACTCCGGTCTCATGGGACTTGAACTTTGGTAGCGCAAGAAACTTCCGTTTGTGGTATGATAGGCTTTCGTTTGTGGTATGAGAAACTACCGTTTGTGGCAGGAGACAATTATGTTTGTGGTATGAGAAAATTACGTTTATGGTAGGAGACAATTCCGTTTGTGGTATGAGAAACTACTGTTTGTGGTAGGAGACAATTATGTTTGTGGTATGAGAAACTACGGTTTGTGGTAGGAGACAATTATGTTTGTGGTATGAGAAACTACGGTTTGTGGTAGGAGACAATTATGTTTGTGGTATGAGAAAATTTCATTTGTGGTAGGAGACAATTATGTTTGTGGTATGAGAAACTACGGTTGTGGTAGGAGACAATTATGTTTGTGGTATGAGAAACTACGGTTTGTGGTAGGAGACAATTATGTTTGTGGTATGAGACAATTATGTTTGTGGTATGAGAAAAGTGATCATCAACTAGAGGATGATAAACTGGATCACCTATGCACTCATTCTCTGGTGCACGCCGTTCTCACGGAGATAGACACAGAGCATTGCAGGCACCTTGGAATGAGGGTAGTGACGATTTCTGTGTGCACCTACCGATTTTGGAGTAGCTGTTGTTGTATTCCAGTGTGACGATTTCTGTGTGCACTTACCGATTCTGGAGTAGTTGTAGTTGTATTCCGGTGTGACGATTTATGTGTGCACTTACCGATTCTGGAGTAGTTGTAGCTGTATTCCGGTGTGACGATATCTGTGGGCACTTACCGATTCTGGAGTAGCTGTTGTTGTATTCCGGTGTGAAGATTTCTGTGAGCACTTACCGATTCTGGAGTAGCTGTGGGTGTATTCTGGTGTGAAGATTTCTGTGTGCACTTACCGATTCTGGAGTAGCTGTGGTTGTATTCTGGTGTGAAGATATATGTGTGCACTTACCGATTCTGGAGTAGCTATGGTTGTATTCTGGTGTGAAGATTTCTGTGACCACTTACCGATTCTGGAGTAGCTGTGGTTGTATTCTGGTGTGAAGATTTCTGTGAGTACTTACCGATTCTGGAGTAGCTGTGGTTGTATTCTGGTGTGAAGATGTCTGTGAGCACTTACCGATTCTGGAGTAGATGTGGTTGTATTCTGGTGTGAAGATTTCTGTGAACACTTACCGATTCTGGAGTAGCTGTGGTTGTATTCTGGTATAAAGATTTCTGTGAACATTTACCGATTCTGGAGTAGCTGTGGTTGTATTCTGGTGTGAAGATTTCTGTGAACACTTACCGATTCTGGAGTAGCTGTGGTTGTATTCTGGTGTGAAGATTTCTGTGAGCACTTACCGATTCTGGAGTAGCTGTGGTTGTATTCTGGTGTGACGATTTCTGTGAACACTTACCGATTCTGGAGTAGCTGTGGTTGTATTCCGGTGTGACGATTTCTGTGAGCACCTCTGAATGTCCCGACACAGTGACAAAGCCCAGCTGACACTTGTAAACTCCATACAGACAGTCGATGTCATGACGTAACTGTAGAGTCAGGTTTGCCTTCAGTCTAGAGATGGTGCCGGTACAACCCATAGAGCTGCTTTTTGTCGTGTCCACGTACAGGTCTGGATCAAATGTGGACACAGAGGCTAGTCTTAGCTCCGAGTTGACCCGCGTGATGTCATAGATGGTCATTTCTACAAACGAGACCACGTCATGGTCAGTGTGGGTGAAGTCAGCAAGACACTGAAGATGTCCGCAGAAGTAGTTGTCCGGATGTCTTTCCATCACAAACTGGACACCTGGAACGAGTGGTCAGTGTTGTAAAATCTGCATGGCTCTAGAGCATGTCACTGTATTGATGTGTTATCTTCATGAGAGACAGAGACAAAGAGACAGAGACATAGAGAGAGAGAGAAAGAGAGGGAGAGAGAGAGTGTGTGAGAGAGACATAGAGACAGAGACAAAGAGACAGAGACATAGAGAGAGAGGGAGAGAGATAGAGAGAGAGACATAGATACAGAGACAAAGAGACAGAGACATAGAGAGAGAGACATAGAGACAGTGACAAAGAGACAGAGACATAGAGAGAGAGGGAGAGAGAGAGATAGAGATAAAGAGAGATAGAGAGATAATAATAATAATAATAATAAGTCTTTATTTTCAAAGGGTTAAGAATTGGGCACGCAGGCCCGTCTGACATTCTGCCCTTCTTCTCTATTTCCTCTCATACATTCTTTCATTCAACATCACTTATGAAGCAACTTTTGACAACAAAAGAACATTAAAACGCATGAAAAATAATCAATAACAAATGACTCACTGAGGCAGTGTTTAACATGGGCATTATAAATACCTAGAGCTACCGTTGATTTCCAACTTTCACATCCATACGTTAACACTGGAATCACACAACAAAGAAGAACAAAGAGAGAGATAAAGAGAGATATAGAGAGATAGAGAGAGATAGAGAGACAGATAGAGAGAGATAGAGAGAGATAGAGAGAAATAGAGAGAAAGAGAGAGAGAGAGAGATAGAGAGAGAGACTGAGAGAGAGAGTGAGAGAGAGAGCGCGCGCTCGAGAGAGAGAGAGACAGAGAGAGAGAGAGAGAGAGAGAGCGAGAGAGAGAGAGAGAGAGAGAGAGAGAGAGAGAGAATATATATTTATGTAAGAGTAAATGTTGATAGTGTGTTTGTGACTGTGAGTGGGTATGTGTGTGTGAGGCAATGTTGGCGTGTGTTTTAGAGTGAATGTAGACCTATGAGAGATTGTGCAAATTACAAGGGTAAGTTAATAAGTAGGTCGCACATGGCTGTAGAGAAATAACTACACATGATAACAACTTGAAATCAGTTTATTTTTATACATACATTGTCCCTTTATTTCTCAACTTAATTTCAACAAGCATTGATGCACTTATCTCATCGTTGTATCAGTCCTCCCAAACCGGCTGCATAGAACTGCCTGCTTTGTTTTCATTTACCTGCCATCCCACAGAACTGTGTGATTTACTTATTGACTAGTCCTTGTAACATTTTCCACCCAGCTATGCACCGCTTTACGGGACACAGATTTGTCAGCATAAACTCTGACAACACACCTTGGCGGGAGACATTTCGCGAATGACGCCGAAGTCGAAGGTGAAGTGAAAACGTGGTTTAGATAACAGAGCACTCAGTTCTATGCAACCGGTTTAGGAGGACTGACAAAACGATGGGATAATTGCATCAATGTTGGTGGAAGTTATTTTGAGAAATAAAGTGACAATGTATGTATAAAAATAAACTGGTTTTAAGTTGTTATCATGTTTAAATCATGAGAAATTACTATGCCCCCACTAGATGCCTCTTGCGAGTCATTCACCAAGGAAGAGATTAAAGCAGCCATCAAAAAATTGAAGAACAACAAAGCTGTTGGTGAAGATGAAATCTCAGGAGAAATGCTCAAAGCAGCAGATGAGAACACCTTACAACGTTTGTTACAGCTGATCAATGAAATCTGGCAAAGCGAATCCCCACCATAACAGTGGAAAGATGGTGTAATTTTCAAACTGCCTAAAAAGGGCGATATGTCTGATTGCAATAATTGGCGTGGTATCACTCTGTTGTCAGAATAGGAAAACTTTTTTGTAGCATGTTACTTGAGAGATTGAAAAAGGCGATAGATGAAAGGCTCAGAGAAGAACAAGCAGGCTTCAGACCAAAACGGTCATGCATAGACCACATTTAACCCTTAGAATAATCATTGAAGATTCCGTAGAATTCCAGTCGAAATTAATCACCAACTTTGTCGACTTTCAAAAAGCCTTCGACAGTATCCACCGTCCTTCACTTTAGAATCTACTTAACATCTATGGTTTTCCTACCAAATATACCAACGTCATAAAATCTTTCTACAAAGAAACACGTTGCTGCGTAAGAACAGAAACAGGCAACTCTGACTGGTTCTCAGTCGAAACAGGAGTGAAACAGGGTTGTGTCTTATCATCGATGCTTTTTTGGAATAGCTATCGATTGGGTCATGCGCAAATGCACAAACAACACAAATATGGGTATCCATTAGGTTGACAAAATTCTAGAAGACCTGGACTTTGCCGACGACATAGTGCTTTTGAGTTCAACACACCCGGATGCCCAAGAGAAAATAAACCACCTCCAAAATGTTTCAGGGCAAATTGGTCTCCAAATTAACACCACAAAAACAAAGACTATTGATCTTACCAACAGTTCAGATGACACCAAATTGAACAGCTACGTTCTTGAAAAAGTCAACAGCTTTACATACCTAGGAAGCAAAATGACATCTACAGGGGACTCAACACCAGAAATATCATCTAGAATCGCACTGGCATCTAGTGCCTTCAATAAACTGTCAAACATCTGGAAGTCAAAGACACTCAGCAAACACACAAAACTTAAAATCTTCAACTCTTGTGTGATTCCAGTGTTAACGTATGAATGTGAAAGTTGGAAATCAACGGTAGCTTTAGATAAAAAATTAGACAATTTTGAGAACAAATGTCTTAGTTAGTTAGTTAGTCTTTCCTCTTGAGCCTAAGGCGGCGCATAGGGCAGAAGTCCTGTCTCTCCATGCTTGGCGGTTCGCTGCTACCTGTTGTAGATCTTGGATATTTACTTGGCCATTGAATGAGCCTTCTCTAATGATGGTTCTACGCAGGGTCTCTCTTGGTCTTCCCCGTTTTCTTTTCCCTACTGGTGACCATATGAGGGCTTGGTAGGGGAGTCTTGACTTGTCCATTCTGAGTACATGGCCAATGTAGTTCCAACGGCGTCTTCTTATGAAATTGGATACTGTATCTTGCTTAGTCTCTTGTCTTATTTGCGAATTGGTTCTGAAGTCTGTCCAGTGGATGTTTAGAAGTCTTCTAAGACATTTGTTCTCAAAATTGTCTAATTTTTTATCTAAAGCTACCGTTGATTTCCAACTTTCACAACCATACGTTAACACTGGAACCACACAAGAGTTGAAGATTTTAAGTTTTGTGTGTTTGCTGAGTGTCTTTGACTTCCAGATGTTTGACAGCTTATTGAAGGCACTAGATGCCAGTGCGATTCTAGATGATATTTCTGGTGTTGAGTCCCCTGTAGATGTCATTTTGCTTCCTAGGTATGTAAAGCTGTTGACTTTTTCAAGAACGTAGCTGTTCAATTTGGTGTCATCTGAACTGGTGGTAAGATCAATAGTCTTTGTTTTTGTGGTGTTAATTTGGAGACCAATTTGTCCTGAAACATTTTGGAGGTGGTTTATTTTCTCTTGGGCATCCGGGTGTGTTGAACTCAAAAGCACTAATGTCTTAGAAGACTTCTAAACATCCACTGGACAGACTTCAGAACCAATTCGCAAATAAGACAAGAGACTAAGCAAGATACAGTATCCAATTTCATAAGAAGACGCCGTTGGAACTACATCGGCCATGTACTCAGAATGGACAAGTCAAGACTCCCCTACCAAGCCCTCATATGGTCACCAGTAGGGAAAAGAAAACGGGGAAGACCAAGAGAGACCCTGCGTAGAACCATCATTAGAGAAGGCTCATTCAATGGCCAAGTAAATATCCAAGATCTACAACAGGTAGCAGCGAACCGCCAAGCATGGAGAGACAGAACTTCTGCTCTATGTGCCGCCTTAGGCTCAAGAGGAAAGACTAACTAACTAACTAACATGTTTAGTTATTTTTCTACAGCCATTTGTGACTTACTTATTAACTTACCCTCGTATATATGTATGTATTAATGTGTGCATGTAGGTATGCATTATGATGATTGGTGGAATTGTATTGTTAGAATTGTAGATCGGTTAGTGATTGGGGAAATAAAATTGTTAGACGTTTAGGTCCGTCAGTGATTAGTGGAATCATATTGTTAGACTTTTAGATTCGGTCAGTGATTGGTGGAATCATATATTTAATATTTTGAAACCGATACTTTAAAATTAAGAAGAATAAATAGTTCGGTGAGCGATAAAGACAGAGGGAGAGAGATATATATAGAGAAATAGAGAGAGAGAGAGAGAGAGAGAGAGAGAGAGAGAGAGAGAGAGAGAGAGAGAGAGAGAGAGAGAGAGAGAGAGAGAGAGAGAGAGAGAGAGAGAGAGAGAGAGAGAGAGAGAGAGAGAGAGAATTGAATGACCAGTTGTTTATGCGTTCGTATTCCTAATGAGTCAGTGCGGTTGATTGTTGTCAAAGAGTTCGTCACAGGGTCTCGCCTCCCAATCAGACATCCGTGGTTAAAAAGAGATACCAAATCAATATGCACAGACCCAGAATAAAACATAGATTTGAAGCCACACAGTGTAGGCGAGAAGAACTCTATGTCATGCGTCAATACAGTGGGGACATACTGGAAATTGGCGCAGGTGAGCGGTTTAAAGCGATTAAGCTTTCTCCACGCCGGGCCAGCTTGACTAAAATGTTGACTTCTCGTCCTTGACTGGGGGAGGTACATCACAAGTACATCTGAAGTGGGAGACGGGTTCGCCTGACGGCGAGGGAGTCTGATCATAGGGACAGCAAACACAAAAGCAAATAAGTCGAGTGCCCTCAGTAGTAGTAGCAGCACGTGTGTGTACTAGGCTAGAGTACAAAGGCAACCAACACAAACACATGGTGATGTGGTCAGTATGACGGCGGCCGCCTTTACTTCCCTACACACGGTGATGTGGTCAGTATGACGGCGGCCGCCTTTACTTCCCTGCACATGGTGATGTGGTCTGTATGACGGCGGCCGCCTTTACTTCCCTGCACATGGTGATGTGGTCTGTATGACGGCGGCCGCCTTTACTTCCCTACACATGGTGATGTGGTCAGTGTGACGGCGGCCGCCTTTACTTCCCTACACATGGTGATGTGGTCAGTGTGACGGCGGCCGCCTTTACTTCCCTACACATGGTGATGTGGTCAGTGTGACGGCGGCCGCCATTACTTCCCTACACATGGTGATGTGGTCAGTATGACGGCAGCCGCCTTTACTTCCCTACACATGGTGATGTGGTCAGTATGACGGCGGCCGCCTTTACTTCCCTACACATGGTGATGTGGTCAGTATGACGGCGGCCGCCTTTACTTCCCTACACATGGTGATGTGGTCAGTATGACGGCGGCCGCCTTTACTTCCCTACACATGGTGATGTGGTCAGTATGACGGCGGCCGCCTTTACTTCCCTACACATGGTGTTGTGGTCAGTATGACGGCGGCCGCCTTTACTTCCCTACACATGGTGATGTGGTCAGTATGACGGCGGCCGCCTTTACTTCCCTACACATGGTGATGTGGTCAGTATGACGGCGGCCGCCTTTACTTCCCTACACATGGTGATGTGGTCAGTATGACGGCGGCCGCCTTTACTTCCCTACACATGGTGATGTGGTCAGTATGACGGCGGCCGCCTTTACTTCCCTACACATGGTGATGTGGTCAGTATGACGGCGGCAGCCTTTACTTACCAACACCTGTCCTGGGAGCCATTGTAGCCTGGGCCGACCTGGGAGCATAGGTCGCTTTTACATGTTGGCTCTGGTGTTGATTCAAACCCACGACAACACGACTGAGCGTCTAACCACTACGCCACTGAGTTCCCCGTCAACATCTAGTGCTGGTGGTGTTTGACTGTCTGACACTGATCATCTTCATCATTGGTCACCTCAACCCATAGCGCGGGGTTATAACCTGCACGTGTCTTCCTCTTACACAACAACTGTACACTGCATCTGGGTAAAGTAAACCAGCCCTGGTCACTCTTCCATTCTCTGTCGGTATATGGTGCTATTGTTCAACCAATCAGCACTCATTGGTTTATGAGGTCAAGATCACAAAAAAACCTGGCACTGATGAATGTCGAGGTCAGACACAATGACCTTTGAGGTGCATGACTTGGTGTGACACACTCTCCGCGACAAAGGAACGAAGAAGACAAGGAAGAAGAAGTAGAAGAAGAAGAAGAAGTAGAAGAAGGAGAAGAAGAAGAAGAAGAAGAAGAAGAAGAAGAAGAAGAAGAAGAAGAAGAAGAAGAAGAAGAAGAAGAAGAAGAAGAAGAAGAAGAAGAAGAAGAAGAAGAAGAAGAAGAAGAAGAAGAAGAAGAAGAAGTAGAAGAAGAGTAGGAGGAGGATAAACAGGAAGAGGAAGAAGAAGAAGAAGAAGAAGAAGAAGAAGAAGAAGAAGAAGAAGAAGAAGAAGAAGAAGAAGAAGAAGAAGAAGAAGAAGAAGAAGAAGAAGAAGAAGAAGAAGAAGAAGACCACGACGACGACGACGACGTGGACGACGAAGAAGAAGAAGAAGAGGAAGAAGAAGAAGAAGAAGAAGAAGAAGAAGAAGAAGAAGAAGAAGAAGAAGAAGAAGAAGAAGAAGAAGAAGAAGAAGAAGAAGAAGAAGAAGTAGAAGAAGAAGAAGAAGAACAAGAACAAGAAGAAGAACAAGAACAAGAAGAACAAGAACAAGAAGAAGACGAAGAAGAAGAGAAGAAGAGTAGGAGGAGGAGGATAAAGAAGAGGAGGAGAATAAGAAGAGGAAGAAGAAGAAGAAGAAGAAGAAGAAGAAGAAGAAGAAGAAGAAGAAGAAGAAGAAGAAGAAGAAGAAGAAGAAGAAGAAGAAGAAGAAGAAGAAGAAGAAAACACATCCGCTGCCTTTACTTCCAAGGAAATGTCTTAGTACCCTGTCGATCAACATTCCGAGGTCAAGGAAGCACAATCCCACACTGGAGGGAATTCGAACACATGACCGTCGGGCCAAGATGCCAGCGTGCTAGCCACTGGACCAACCTGGCTCGCGGACCAGATATAATCAACTATAAATATCAAATATTCCAGTCACATGACCAATCAAGTATGAACAACCTGTACCAGCTGCCATCTGTGCCAGGAACACACACATAATCACACTGCAGGTCTGGAGTGACATGTCTTAGTTTGTCAGTAAACAGACGACACAACATGCAGTCTATAGATCTGACACAATAGTGCCGCTACTGGCGGACACTGGTATTTGTATACATACTTGAGGATGTTGGACTGACCAATAGCAGATGACACTTCATGGTGTACGCGGATCTTACATACAAGTGTAGCTACAGGCGGACATCCGCCGGTGTAGACACACTTGCCCGGTGTAGAACTAACCAATGGCTGGGCTCACTGTGTGAGATACTTGAACTGACTACTTGACATGGCCTTCCCGTGCCAGGGACGGACTCTTGACAGTTTTTAAACTGGTAGGGAATTAAAGTGGGCAATTGTGTTCAGGAGTAGGTCAAGGACGAGGATTGTCACTGGGTTCTTACATCTCTCTGCTGATAAATGATAATGAGCGAGGCCAACGAGAGGCCAGGAAGACAAGTATGAAGTGATACTCACGCCACCGTGTAATGGAAGGTATGTCCGGAAACATCAATTGTTGGCTGCCACGTCAGTGGTTAAGACAGGCTAATCGCGAGAGACATAAGATGATAGAGGGGTGGGACAGTTAGACAGATGGAAGAGAGAGGGGGGGAGAGATAGACAGATCGAAGAGAGAGAGAGAGAGTGAGAGGGGGGGGAGAGAGAGAGATAGACAGAGGTGAGACATATATACATAGATCGAGATTGATGGAGAGAGAGAGAGAGAGAGAGAGAGAGAGAGAGAGAGAGAGAGAGAGAGAGAGAGAGAGAGAGAGAGAGATACAAATAAATAGAGATATAGATAGAGTGAGAGAGAATAAATGTAGAGAAGACAAATCTTCACTTGACGTGGCTAGACTTGACGATCTCATCCCTGTGCTGAGTGACACCTGGCCGTCTTGACAGACGATAGTTTGTAAAATGAAGTTATACCTCTCCTTAGCACAAAGTCTGGGATGAATTTAGAGACCATGTGTTGCCCATGCAGCATGTTCCCTCTTAGGCCTGTCTAGTTTACTCCAGAGGAACCATCAAGCCTTTCTATTTGTACAAAGTTGTCTTTTGAATATAAATAGCAATGGCCTTCACCATGTTTAACATTAAATTATTTTGTGTGTTAAACAAACTATCAAATATGGTGTGCTATTAATGATGCAGGCAATGTTTGGTGTGTAGATTTTGCTATGCTACCAATGTTTGTTATTAATCCTGTTGATCCATTTCGGTATGTGTTAATTACTTGACTACACACACATAGCCATACTTAATCTAAGTGCATAGTTAGCCATTCTAGCATATACCTTTGAATAAATAAATCAACAAAAACTTAAAGCTGGAAAGGGTCGACTTTACAAGATTAGTCGTTGCTCAGCTTTTAGAGCTATCCATATACACCTGTCGCCTAGTATTTGCCCACACGAGATTAATTGTTCGCCTTCCTTTGATATTCCCCATGACGTTGATCAGCTTTTTTTAGAATTGGTTCTATGTAAGATGCAAGAATTATTTCTCAAATACAAGGACATAATGCATAAACCGTTCTTCCTTTGGTAGGATGCAGTGTTTGCTTGCCCTATTCGGCTATAACTCTGTTGAAACCCTCTCGATCTCTGACAGTGTCCCCTGCTCATGTACTCTCATGCCGAAGGTGTCTTCAGTGTCCTGTGTCCATCTTCGTGCCCGTTGACCCCTGCCTTCTATCTCTGTTCTTCCCAAGACTCTAACATTTAATGGGGCCAATTTTCTTGAGACACGAAGTTTTGAGAGTTTTGTTTGTGGTTATACCTTAATTTATAGAATGGTTTCTACACTACTTGCAGATAATACACACACACACACACACACACACACACACACACACACACACACATATATATATATATATATATATATATATATATATATATATAAGTAGTATATGGCGTGCACTTGCCACATGATTGGAGGGTAAACTGGTAGGCTGAACTGGTAGGGTAATTTGGATGGTAATGTAGGGTGTTAGGCTGAAAGGGTAAGAAATGTCGACTCGGTGAAATTTTTTTTTTTTTTTTTGTGGGGTGAAACGGCGTGTGGGAACTTTTTTTCGTGGGAACGAAATTTTTGGCGCTGCCTGGTGGGGAAGTAATTAAGGTAAAATGTTCTGGAAAGCGAGGTTGTGAGATGAGTGGTAGTACTTACGGGGGGTTGTAGAATATGTGTATTTTTTTGGGGGGGGGTTACTAAA
>JACEFZ010018533.1:0-11805 GCA_014155875.1 Cepaea nemoralis
AAAAATATGAAGGCCTCTCCACCATCCTTTGTTCTCTGTTGATATACAAAATGGCACACCATCTCTTTACATTTGTTAAAAGAAAAGGTTATCATACATCAACATACACAGATGGAGATGGGGAGGTAAGGGAGGGTTTTGACCAAACACACCTCTCCTGGTTGATGATGGAGTGTATTCCACTCTGATGGACTGTGGGTGATATGTTTTCATTATTCACCCCTATTTGTGGTAATCACAAGCCTATATGCTGAGACAGGGGTAGCCTACACAATTACAAGCATTTTATATGTCTAAGTTCTTACAATGTTTAAACCACAGTAGACCTGGGCACAATGAGGAACAGACACAGTAAAGCAAGCACTATAAGGCAAGCAGCATGAGCAAGCATTGTGACACAGCAACATGAGACAGGCATTGTGAATCAGCACATGAACAGGCATGGTGAGGCAAAATGGAAAATAGGCATTTACAATTGCAATAGGCAATATGTATTAAACTAAGGGCATGTACCCATTTAGTAGACCAAACATCAATTCCAATGGTTGTCATGTTGGTGCATGAATGTCCTATTCCATACACACCCACACAGCAATGCCAGACCTCACCCCTTTCAGACCAGACTTGGCTCACAAGTACATCATCATCATCATCATCATCATCATCATCATCATCATCATCATCATCATCATCATCATCATCATCATCATCATGTGCTCTTTCCCCACTGAGTAATGTCCATAATTACTACAGTAGGTAACAGAAGCCAAATTGCATAAGTAATTGTTCTCATATGCACCAAAGCACATATGGGGAAAAACATGTTTTGTCCCTGTAAATTTGCATGAGCCGTACAATATATTCAGCCGACTAAGACACAGGTTCACACACCTATTGTCCTTTTAGTAAGTAGTTTATATGAACCAACCAACAGTAGAGGTACCAATGTAATACTTCAGATAGAAATTATATTAATTCTCTTGAGCGTAATCTAGCCACCAGGCATCACAGGAACTTTGCAATTCTGGCGTGCCATACACGTCCTGCCTACATATGGGTATGAAGCATCTGTCTTTCTATCAATGTGAGAGGCTACTTATCAAATCACCACCTCACTCACTCCACAATTCTCAGCATTTACAAAGGAACATGTACATGTTACATCACACATTCCAATCCAGACTGCCAAATGTTAACTCGCAAGAGCAGTGTACAGTTTGGTTAAGGATGAGTCATGCTAGGCATTTAGAATGCACAAAGGGTTTGCGAATTTGCATTGAGTGTAGTTTACAATCATCAAGCATACGCAACCAGTGACAACAGGGGAGTGATATGCACTTGGAGTATACAGCGTGGAAGACCTGACAGGTTGAAGAAGCATTATTCAGAATACCTGCACACAGAAGTTCTGTTTTCACTTTAAAAGTTTCTTCATAAAATACTCTTATAGTCTTCTCTTTTGATCACTAGGCATAACCACAACATTAAAGTATGTTTTAACGTTGTACCTGTTGTCCAGAGAACAATATTTTACGGAATCTTTAAGGGCATTTTTGGGTTCCCACATCACAGATAGCGACTGCTCCTGGTCGAATCCGGGCTCAAACTAATAGATTTTCAAATTTGGCCTAGTGGATAGCGTGGGCTGCCACGTATTAGCCAATGAAAAGCAGAGCGTACACCGCTGCCCTACCCCACCGCGTTCTAGAACATTCGATTCTATTAATAACCCTACTATCTGGATGGTCTCCGTTCAAGCTTAAAAGTATTATTAGGGATGTGTTGGACTAAGAATGTGGATGCCTGATCCATTATGTCACAGCAAGCCTAAAGAATGCTACCGCTTTTGAAAATCGTCAAGTGTAGACCATAAGTACACTCCCCTGGCAAAATTGTTAAAATGAAAACATACCGTCGGGTAGATATAACCCCTTACGTTGGATTTAATCTGCCTAGATGAAGTAATTCTTATACAAATGCATGCCGAAGACGGACACTTTGACCTCTGTCGTGGAGAAAAAGGTGTGATGCACTACACTGGAAATAGGCGCTAAGAAATTACAACAGCAGAAGATTATTCAAATGTTTGTTAGGAGGAGTAAGGTACTGCCTAATTTCTTAACCCAGCCTCTATAACGAGTCTTTCAGTGGAGCTTTTCTTCTTTGGACTCGGTCTGCTTAACTTCCCGTCGTGACGAAGTACTCCAGCTTTTCCCTTCTCACCATGACCGGCGTAAAGAAAGTGGCCTGACTTCGTCTATTGCGGATAAGCAGGTCTCTTTATGAGTTAACGTCTTTCAAGATATAGCAATAACTCTTTATATCCGTCACCGGTGCTCTTGCAATTTTGGTTTAAAACCAAATCTCTGCTGATTCTCACCGTCGTCACGTTACTAACGAGAATATAGGAGATTACGGAGAAATGTTGCTAACCTCTAGGCCAGGAAGCCAGCAAAGAACATATATCACGCCATGGAAATAATCAAGCTATCGATAAACAGCGACCACCATCAGATGGTTATTTACGAAATGGTATGGGTGCCGGACGTTCAGAAAGCAATGGCAAACAACTGAATGTAATCTTGGCAAGAAAACACAAGCAGCATACAAATGCTATAAAATAGAAGATTACTTGTTTTATGCCATTCCCAGAAGAACTACAATACTGGGACAACATCGAGGCAAGCCCCAGTCATGTCACCCGATTCCAAAATTTAGTTAACAATCGACCACGCATCAGATATTAAGCTGACAGAACATAATTTGTATACGGGATGTGGTTCCTCCCTGTTGCCAGAGACGCCCCGTAATCGCTTTTTTACCTATTCATACAATTAAAATATGTATAATAATCAATATGCAATAGCAAGAGTTTTCTTGCATATTAAATACGTTTCCAGGTAATTGTAAATTAAAATAGAAAGTGCAAATGTTCGGAATACAAATAATCAGATTACATATAATACATTATATTACAGAATCTAACTATTGCGATCGTGTATTATAGTAAAACATCCTGAAAGCAAAAATGTTACGTTTAAAACTATCAGCTACATTACCTCCCTTTGCAAATTGTTTATTTCCATCTATTAATAACAAGTTCCATAACAATTATATGCAATGTTATTTGGCAGCAGACCGCGTTGAGTTAGTTTCCCGTTGGTATTTGTGCCGGTCGTTCAGAAATCAATGGCAAACTACGGAAGGTAAACTTGCCAAGAGATCAAAACGGCAGTAATGCTGGTGTTGACTGCGATGTCTTATAAAGGATATGAAATAAACTATGCAGTGTTATTCAAATGGCAAAATGCTGAATGTAAAATTGCCTCAAAAATAAAGAGAAACAAATAGCTCTCTTTACAGATGCAAATGCAGTTGATTCAGTAGTAATGAGGAGAAACAATGTGGATCTACCAGATCTAGTGATAGCAATACATCATCAATGCCAGACATCCAAAAGAGGTGTAATACAATGGAAGTAAGACGAAGGAAAGAAGAAAGATGGAGGCGAGAGAAGAAACGGAAAGTCAAACTAAGAAGAAAATACAGAAAATAGACAGAAAATAGAAATGAGGAAGAAAGAATAAAAGGAAGAAACAAAGTTGAAGGAGGGAAGATGTAACAAGAAAGGAAAAAAAGCAATAAGAGAAGAAAGAAAGAAAGAATCGGGAAGAAATGGGAGAACAGAAAAGAAGGAAAGAAGAAATTTAAAAAATGAGAAGAAAGACGGACGAAAAAAAGGCAAGCATAAAGAAGAAAACACGAATAATGAAGAAACAAAACGCAGAAGGAAAGAGGATCGAAGAAAGAAGGGAGAAAAAAAAGAAGTAAAAAACAAAATGGTAAGAATTAAGATAAAGGAAGACAGAAAAAAAGTATGAAAAATGAATAAAAGAGGGAAAAGGAAATAATAAAGGAGTAGGAAAGAAGCACAAAAATGGATATGAGAAAAATTATGAGAGGAATATGAGTCGAAAAATAAGGAGGACAAGAAGTAAGAAGAAGAAGAAATAGATGCTGATTGATTGGGCAGGAAGAAATGTTAGAATTTGCGGTAAGGCAGTGATCAGTTCGTTTGCCTGTCGGCTGGGAAGTCGTGTGTTCTAATCCCCATCTACTCAGTGATGGTTTTATATTTATTTGGGCTCCTTGGTCGACCTAGTCTAAATTGAGTACCAAGAAACGTTATGGAAAATAAAGGCGGCTTGTATGCCATTAACGGCCTCATCCAGTGATTGTTGATTGGTATTTAAAACATATGGGACAAGCAACACACACTCAGTAGGCCTTAAGGCATGTAAACATTTTACACTAAATATCTTAACATAATATATATATATATATATATATATATATATATATATATATATATATATATATATATATATATATATATATATATATATATATATACATTCACATATATTGTGTTGATAGCGATGTTGATGATCTGAGAGATTATATCATTATTACTGTTAGTGATGATGGCGATATAATTAGATAATGACGATTGTGACTAATACAATGGATTTGGGGATAACTAAATGCTATATAATAAACTATACAACAGCCGTATAATGCATACGCTTTAATAACTTGGTTCAAGAACGTTCTCGCCCGTTTTTTGATAACCTCCAAATATGTATTTCCCTGTACCCCATCCTCTGATTAGGTCAATACATCAAATTTAGGTCACTATTAGTGACCCTTGTGTGAAAATTTCAAAGTTAATTCAAGTGACATTGACACTTCTGCGAACATAAGCAGCTGTCATTTGGTAGGCTTATGATACACGTTCTTTGAAGGTCGCGTCATTAGAATGAAAATCACATCCATCTATACAAACTATAATAACAAGAAATACACATGGCAACAAAGACTTATATATGTTAGTTAGTCTTTCCTCTTGAGCCTAAGGCGGCGCATAGGGCAGAAGTCCTGTCTCTCCATGCCTGGCGGTTCGCTGCTACCTGTTGTAGATCATGGATATTTACTTGGCCATTGAATGAGCCTTCTCTAATGATGGTTCTACGCAGGGTCTCTCTTGGTCTTCCCCGTTTTCTTTTCCCTACCGGTGACCTTATGAGGGCTTGGTAGGGGAATCTTGTCTTGTCCATTCTGAGTACATGGCCGATGTAGTTCCAACGGCGTCTTCTTATGAAATTGGATACTGTATCTTGCTTAGTCTCTTGTCTTATTTGCGAATTGGTTCTGAAGTCTGTCCAGTGGATGTTTAGAAGTCTTCTAAGACATTTGTTCTCAAAATTGTCTAATATTTTACCTAAACCTACCGTTGATTTCCAACTTTCACATCCATACGTTAACACTGGAATCACACAAGAGTTGAAGATGTTAAGTTTTGTGTGTTTGCTGAGTGTCTTTGACTTCCAGATGTTTGACAGTTTATTGAAGGCACTAGATGCCAGTGCGATTCTAGATGATATTTCTGGTGTTGAGTCCCCTGTAGATGTCATTTTGCTTCCTAGGTATGTGAAGCTGTTGACTTTTTCAAGAACGTAGCTGTTCAATTTGGTGTCATCTGAACTGTTGGTAAGATCAATAGTCTTTGTTTTTGTGGTGTTAATTTGGAGACCAATTTGCCCTGAAACATTTTGGAGGTGGTTTATTTTCTCTTGGGCATCCGGGTGTGTTGAACTCAAAAGCACTATGTCGTCTGCAAAGTCCAGGTCTTCTAGAATTTTGTCAACCCAATAGATACCCATATTTGTGTTGTTTGTGCATTTGCGCATGACCCAATCGATAGCTATTCCAAAAAGCATTGATGATAAGACACAACCCTGTTTCACTCCTGTTTCGACTGAGAACCAGTCAGAGTTGCCTGTTTCTGTTCTTACGCAGCAACGTGTCTCTTTGTAGAAAGATTTTATGACGTTGGTATATTTGGTAGGAAAACCATAGATGTTAAGTAGATTCCAAAGTGAAGGACGGTGGATGCTGTCGAAGGCTTTTTGAAAGTCGACAAAGTTGGTGATTAATTTCGACTGGAATTCTACGGAGTCTTCAATGATTATTCTGAGGGTGAAAATGTGGTCTATGCATGGCCGTTTTGGTCTGAAGCCTGCTTGTTCTTCTCTGAGCTTTTCATCTATCGCCTTTTTCAATCTCTCAAGTAACATGCTACAAAAAAGTTTTCCTGGTACTTATAATAGAGTGATACCACGCCAATTATTGCAATCAGACATATCGCCCTTTTTAGGCAGTTTGAAAATTACACCATCTTTCCACTGTTGTGGTGGGGATTCGCTTTGCCAGATTTCATTGATCAGCTGTAACAAACGTTGTAAGGTGTTCTCATCTGCTGCTTTGAGCATTTCTCCTGAGATTTCATCTTCACCAACAGCTTTGTTGTTCTTCAATTTTTTGATGGCTGCTTTAATCTCTTCCATTGTGAATGACTCGCAGGAGGCATCTAGTCCTTGGAATTCAACAAATTTCAGCGAAGCAACATAACATTTAGAGCCCGATATCTGGTTCTGAAACAACGGGAAGTTTTTCGATGGTGGTTTGTCGGACCGCCGATCAACCGTTCTAAGCCGAGCTAGAAAGAAACACGTCTCGCCATCTTGACCTAAAACCGAAAACCAATTATTGTCTATTGAATATTATCAACCAATGCCGTATCGTTACGTCGACAACGACCACGCTATTGCTTGCCTACTGTTATATTTAAGCCACAACAGAGTGCATTGTGCTGACATCCCCATGATCACTCCTTCGTAGTTTTCACTCTGCCAATTATTACACGTCCAGTGCTTCCACTTATTCCCACTTCCCTTATCTTCCCGTCTTCATGTACCAATCCAACCAATTTACCTAACATCTTCAATGGACCCATCCCTACCCTCGTTCTTATCACACCACAGACTCTCGTGGCTGTCTATTTAAGAGTATCAACAGGGTATTTATGAAGCGCTGTGGTATGCAAGAAGGAAAATTAATATAATTTTACAAGTTTTATGTATCTTAAATTCTGTTATACTGTTAATTTAGTTTAAACTGGAACAATTCCAGTTTTGTAAAACAAAAATATCTCTTCATCCTTTAAAAAATTAGTAATATTTGATCATCTCATCCTTTACTTTAACTTCAATGTATCATTTAAGTCTATACATGTCCTAGGTGTGAACGAGACTATATGTAGTGTGCAAGAATTTAGATCGACAGGTTTTTTTTTTTTTTAATTTTATTTTTAAGGATGCACTAAAGAAAATGAACACGCTAATATCATCACAATCATCATCATCACCAACACATACAAAATAACACTAATTGGTAATAATGCAACAATTAGTCGCATATGACACTATAGATATGCAACGCCCGTTAATAACGAACAAAACACTAAACATACAGGACGCATATAAACTTACTACAATATGGCTCGGAATGCTGAAGAAGAAGAAGAAGAAGAAGAACAATATAGAATGCAATATCTTTAACACTCAAACGTTTGCTAAATAGAGAGAGAGAGAGAGAGAGAGAGAGAGAGAGAGAGAGAGAGAGAGAGAGAGAGAGAGAGAGAGAGAGAGAGAGAGAGAATTGAATTGAATTGCACTTTATTTTAAAAGGGTAACAAATTGGGCCCATAGGCCCGTCTTACATTCGGCCCTTCCAATCACTCATCTTTCGTTCATCAACAGTGCATGATATATTCACGTAGGAAAAAAAAACATTGTCAAATGAATGTTGTAAGCATCGACAATGTATATTATAATGTTATGTGGCACATTCCCCCCCCCCCCCTCCAACACAGACATCCCGCACCAACCCACACACACATCTCTCACCCACTCACACATAACCACCCATACCCACCCCCACTCACCACACGTCCTCCACCAACCACACATCCCTCCACCCACTCACACATTACCTCACCAACCCAGACATCTCTCACCCACCCACACAAACATCCCTCACACACATCCCTACCCACACACAACTCCCCACTCACACATACCCCAACCCACACAAATTCGCCCACACTCACATGCTCTATCCACACACTCCCAACCACACACATACCCCTCCCACATACACATCCCGCATCAACCCACACACACATCCCTCACCCCCTCACACATCACCCACCCATACCCACACATCTTCCCATCCACACACACATCCCCACACACACACACATTTTTCCACCCACTCACACATTTCACATCCACCCGCACACCCCACCAACCACACATTAGAGAGACAGACAGACAGACAGACAGACTGAGTCAGAGAGAAAGGCAGAGAGAGAGACAGAGGGAGAGAGATAGAGAGGGGAGAGAGAGAGAGAGAGAGAGAGAGACAGAGAGAGAGAGAGAGAGAGAGAGAGAGAGAGAGAGAGAGAGAGAGAGAGAGAGAGAGAGAATAATAATAATAATAAGTCTTTATTTTCAAAGGGTTAAGAATTGGGCACGCAGGCCCGTCTGACATTCTGCCCTTCTTCTCTATTTCCTCTCATACATTCTTTCATTCAACATCACTTATGAAGCAACTTTTGACAACAAAAGAACATTAAAACGCATGAAAAATAATCAATAACAAATGACTCACTGAGGCAGTTACATGGGCATTATAAATACCTAAGGAGGGTGTAACGTGCCATACATAAGGGAATGTTTTTTGGCTAGTTGTCGTTTGAGATAAGTTACCATTATTGTCTTTTTTGTGTTATTTGTTATGGGGGCATGTAGTCTGTACTAAGGTAGTGTTCAAACAGGTTGCGAATGTATGAATCATGATTGGTGGTGTCTTTGATTTCTTGTGGAAGATTGTTCCACAACTGAGCGGCAGAGTATGCTAAGCTTGTTTTATATAAGTCTATCCTAGGTTTAGGGACATGAAGTATATTTAGTCGTTCGCTATGTCTAGCGTTATATTTAAACAATGGCCAAAGGTAGCTTGGAGCATTTTGAAATAGGATTTTGTGAATTAGTTTGGTCTTATTAAAAAGCAGGCGCTTGTGGAGTGGCAGTAACCGGAGACGTTTATATAGGTTAGAATTGTCGGTAAGCTTTTCATCATTAATTAAACGCACGGCCCTTTTCTGGAGTGAATATAGGCGTTTTGTTATTGATTTGGAGCATCCATCCCAGACTGTGGAGCAGTAATCAATATGTGTTTGTATATGAGAAGTATAGAATATCTTTCTTGTGTTTTCGTCAAGGAAATTTTTAATTTCTTTCTTAATATACTTTTTTGGCTATTTGTTTAACTAGAGCATGAACATGTGAGTTAAAAGTTAGATTTTGATCTATGATAACACCCAGTGTCTTGTGCTCGGTGACACTTTCTACAGGCGTGCTGCCAATGTGCAGCTGAAGAGTTCTCTGCGAGTTTAGAGTGTGAAGTCTTTGCCTGGTTCCTATTAACATAGACTTTGTTTTAGTAATGTTAATTTGCATGCGGTTTGCATGACTCCAGTTAACTACACTATTTATTTCCTGTTGCAAGGATAATTCTAGCACATTACGATCAACAGCGTTCGTATATACTGTGTAGTCATCAGCAAATAGATCGCAGGACGACGACAGATTTAATGGAAGATCATTTATATAAATGGCAAATAATAGAGGGCCAAGAATAGACCCCTGAGGTACTCCAATATTAATGGTAATGGCTTGAGATAAAACTTTATTGTGTGATACTACTTGCTTTCTGTCTAATAAGAATGATTTTATTAATGTCACTATATTAAAACTTACTTTCATTGTTTCTAGTTTTTAATTAGAATAGTATGATCTATCATATCGAATGCTTTCCTAAAGTCTATAAACACCGCTCCACATAGAGTATTGTTGTTAATATTTTGATGCCAGTTTTCTATCATGTTTGTTAGTGCCGTATGGCAAGAATATTTTGGCCGAAATCCTGACTGACTGTCAACTATCAGTTTATGGCGAACTAAGTGATCTAGTGTTGTTTTGTGGATGTGCTTTTCTAGCGGTTTGGATAATGAGGATAATATGGAAATTGGTCTATAATTACTCATGAGACGATCGTCTAGAGGACCAGCTTTTAAATGAGGATACACTTTAGCGATTTTAAAGGCTGATGGGAAGTGACCTCTGGTTATACATTGATTATATATAAAAATTAGTGACTCGCAGATCGCCGGTGCAGCATGGCGAAGGATCCGACTACTAATTCCATCTAGTCCTGATGAGTTATTGTTTTTTAGATTACGGAGATGAGTAAATACTTCAGTTGTCGTCATTAGCGGTATGTTGGAGGAAATGTGTCCATAGCATTTGTTCTCACAGAATGATGATAATAAAGATATGTCATGAGGCGCATCTGGTATTGCAGCCTTCAGTTGGTTTATGTTGGACTGAAAGTATCTACTGAATTGATCACATGTAACCTGATTTGATGGTAATGATTGTGATGATTTGTGTTTGTTTGTCAAGGTATTAATTGCTTTCCATATATCTTTAGTGTTGGTTTTATCTATTACTATGTTCTTAAAATAGTTTTTCTTTTCCTTCCGAATAACATATTGAACTTTGTTTCTCAGACTACGGTACATAGTTAGATCTCTATTTTTGTGAGCCCTGTCGCGATCTCTCATAAGTTCAACTACCTCCTGTGTGATCCACGGGGGCTTTGTGTGATGTTTAACACGAACTTCCTTAAATGGAACATGTTTATCAAATATACTTAGAAAGGTCTTTAGCCAATGGTCCAGAGCATCGTCTGGGTCAGGAAGCTGGTAAACATAGTCCAGAGATGAGTTGAGCAAATCTTGTAAGAAGACGTCCCGATTGAAATTTTTGTAATTTCTATATTTTATACTTATATGTTTGTGTTTGGGAGTTTTGGTGCCCCTTTTCGACCACGTGCAACATACTGGATAGTGATCGCTCATTGCATTGATAGGTACACTACATTCTGTGATGTTATCAGCACACGTAGTATAAATATGATCTATAAGTGTTGCAGATGATTTAGTGATTCTAGTGGCTTGTTTGACTAACTGTTGGAAATTATATGACTCTATTATGTTTTCCCATGTTTTGTTTGATTTGTTAGCGTCTATGTTGAAGTCACCTAGCAATATTATTTCCCTAGCATTACTAAAGACTACATCCATCATAGTGGTGAATTTTTCATACCAGATATTTCCTGCACTGGGGTTTCGATAAAGATAGCCAACTACTAGCGGTATGCAATTTTGAAGTTTAACCTCTATCCATACACACTCAATCTCACAGGTTTCAAAGTCTAGCCTGCGGTGGGCGTTTAGCGAGTTGGAAATATAAACTGCAATACCCGTCTCTTGTTTCTGATAGGGATCTCTTCTAATGGTTTTAAAACCTCTGAGAGAGAGAGAGGTAGAGAGGGAGGGAGTGGTGAAAAATATGTAGGAGGTTGAAAGGAAACACATATAAGTAATGTTTGGGTAATTGCACCATGTCATGAATGTAATAATATCATAGGTGTATCTGAATGTACCTGTTCTATTTTCAAATGTAACGGAAAACACACAACGCACCATGTAAATACGCGTTGTTTGTATCGGTATGAAATAAAAGTTTAAATACAAATTATTTTAACTCCTAACATATCTAGTTGTCTGTCATGCATCTATACACACACGTACTTACACATTTAGACATACATTAAGGTATGTGACTAGTATCAAGAATGTTTTGAGTATTCGAAACAATAGTATTCCCTTGGTGAATTTACACACATAAGCCATAAACAATGTGTTGCCTGGAATACTGTATGTCGCTGCAATACGATTGCTCAAATACACCGACACCACAGCAATTAGGCGGT
>JACEFZ010018534.1:0-40167 GCA_014155875.1 Cepaea nemoralis
TGTTTTAAAGGAAAAGGGTAAATAGGAAACAGGAGACATATTTTGTGCTTCATAGATTATACAAAGCATTTGATAAAGAAAAACATGATAAATGATTAAAATGTTGGAAGATATCAACATTGATGGAAAAGTTTAAAAGAATAATAAAGAATGTTTACGGGACCCAAGTAGCAGCAATTAAAAGGGGAAAAAAAGGGGTAGTTTTGAACAGATAAAGCTGGGGGTACGACAGGTGTGTCTTGTCACCAAGATCTTTTCTCCCTGTATAGCGAAGTAATAATGAGAGAGATCAAGAGATGCCAGGAATACTAGTTGGAGGTTATAATATAAATAATATACGCTATGCAGATGACACAGTATTGGTGGCGGATAATTCAACAGACCTACAACAATTATTAGACGTTGTAGGTAACAGAGAGTGCAAGGAAAGGACTTCTCCTTGAATATCAAGAAAACAGTAACAATGGTAATATCAAAGAAAATGGTGACACCAAAATGTGACATAGAAATAGAAGGGAAAATCCTTAACCAAGTGGATAATTTTAGATACCTAGGGGCATTTATAACATCAGATGGAAGATGTACAACAGAGATTAGGAGCAGAATAGGGCAGGCAAAAGCCGCATTTTCAGAAAATGAAGAGTATCTTATGCAATAAGTCACTATCACTGAATGTAAGAAAGAGAGTGATGAAATGCTATGTAGAACCAGTTTTGCTGTATGGCAGTGAATCTTGGAATGTAAATGAACAAATTAAGAAGAAATTAGAAGCAACAGAGATGTGGTTCCTGAGACGAATGTTGCGAATTCCTTGGACTGCCAGAGTAACTAACGACGACTGCCTGAAACAGGCTAATGAAACTAGAACATTATATGACAACAATAAGACAGAGACAAACATCTTTCTTCGGTCACGTGATGAGAAGAGAGGCATTGGAGAACATCGTAACAACTGGAAAGATCGAGGGGAAGAGAGGCAGAGGTAGACCAAGAGAAGTGATGCTGGATGGATTGAGGCGGTGGCATGGAGGAATATCAGCACCAGAGTTGATCCAGAGAACCAGGGACCGAGATCTATGGAGAGCCATGAACGCCTACGCCAGCCGGCACGGCACTTGATGATGATGATGAATGAGGCCGGAAACCGATTGTAGATGTTTATATATCAGCTTTCTCCGTTTCATGTTTTTACTTTCACGTGGACCATGATCTGTCCTTGTAAAATATAGATTGTAGTAATTAAACAAATTAGTATTGTTGGGGGTGAACTCTGATTTTGTCGTCCTGGAAATAAAGTTCGTTTGTGAAAATACAAAAATCACAGCGCTATAACATTACAGACAAAAGTTAAAGCTGCTTCGGGGCAAGTAGAACAGGTTTAAAAATGTGATATACAATTATAACGGGTATTTGTAAAATCTCACTACCCTTTGTAGTAGAACAATTTGAAAAATTAAAGTACATGTTGTCATACAAATGTGCACCACAGTGAAGCAATATGCAGCGAATGGCTGTCGTCTGCTGGATGTATTCTTTGCCTCAAAAAATGAATGGGTATCACGAAGAAATATTGTTTTTTTTTTTTGTTTTTTTTTTTTTTTGGTTGAACAAGTGTTTCGAAATAGTGGTCGATACATACGGATGGCTGTTCAAAGATTTATAGCAGGATTTCCTGATAAATAACCGCCTTATCGTATTTTTTTTTGGTTTGTTAATTCGCATATCCTTTACGGGACATCGCTGTCAACATCAGCATCTTTCAGCTGATTGTTGATTTCTTGGCAAGATTACGCTCAGTAGTTTGCCATTGCTTTCTGAGCGGCCTGCTCAGTTATCCCCCAAGTCACCAACGAGGGGAGAACCGCTTCCAGTTCTCGCGCGCTGCGTTATCCTGCATGGATAAACGGGATTACGGAGAAAGTCGTGTAACCCCTCGGCCAGAGAGACTGGCCCTCATCTTATTACGGTTAAAATTTGTTGAATACGTTATAATGAATACTTCATTATCCCGCTTCCCCACAAATTGAGTTAGACTATAACATACAATAGCGCAGCTATTCTAATGAATTTGTTAGCACATTTTTAACGTCGTCATATACTTAATTTCTCAAAAGTATTCTACATACAAAGTGTAGTGAGACTTTCAACCCCTGTTATTGCTTGGGAATACTATCAAGAACTGAGTTGTAACTATTAAGTCCGATGCATTGGCGATCTGAGATCTGAACGGAGTCTATCGGAGTCAAGCTGGTATGCAAACTTTCTTCCCTTTCCAGTACTAGGGCATTGCATCTATTGGTATTGTGTTGCGGAGCTCGCTGGCGTTTCTCCAAGTTGTAAATCAGAACATTTGGGCATAACAGAAGGGATATACAGTACTGGATGTGTTAAACACGAAATCGATTAATGTTTTTACCAGATATTGGTAACTGCAGAACAGAATGACTTAAATGGATAAATGTTGTTACGAGATATTGGTGACAGCAGAACAGAATAAGTTAAGTATGAAATTGATCAATGTTTTTACGAGATATTGGTAAATGCAGAACAGAATGAGCTATGTATGAAATTGAACACTGTTTTCAATAATTGCCTGCTCCGTGGCAATGGAGTTACCGACGTAATTTCTAATGTCCCATACCCGCGTTCGAAACACAGTTGCAGACGATATGCCAGCAAACCGTTTCGCGTTGGTCTGTTAAGAAATGGTATTTGTGCCAGTCGTTCAGAAAGCAACAGCAAACTACTGAACGTAAACGTGCCAATAGATCATAATAGCTAAAAATGATGGTGTTGACTGCGACGTCCTGTAAAGGATATGCAACTAACTTTTTATTAGATACTGATGACTACAGAACCAGCAAACACCAGGACTGAGGTCGAAGAAGTACGAAACTATGAATACAGAAATAATACATTCTATTTCGAGAAAGTCAGTTATTCTATTGGGATGTATTACAATGACATGTGCGGACAGGTAAGTCTGTCTGTCTGTCAGCCTGTCTGTATGCCTTCCTGCCTGTCTGTCTGTTGTATGTATGTCGCGGTGTATTCATGTAAATGTGCATGTGTGTGTGTGTGTGTGTGTGTGAGTGTGTATGTGTGTGAGTGTGTATGTGTGTGTGCGTTTATGAATAAATGCATGTAATTATTTAGGTATGTATTTATATATGTATCATGTAAATAAGAGTTTGTAATGACGAGATTAAATGACTACTCAAGAGAGTTCAATGATCGAGAATAAGCATAATTAACGGAAGAATATCGCATAGAAGTTCCACATATGCTGAAACAAGAAAACATGTAATTAAATCAAAATAGCCGGCCAGATGGAATACGTATAGACTAGACTGGCACTTTGCAGTCTTGACAGACGATAGTTTGTAAAATGGAGTTATGCCTCACCATAACACAAAGCATGGGATGATATTAGAGACCATGTGTTGCGAATGTAGCAGTATTCCTTTCTCGTCCTGTCTAGTTTACTCCAGAGGAAAGGTAAAACCTATACGTCTGGATAAAAAGACAAGGTGCACAGCTGCCGGTCACAAAGCATTACTCTAACTGTCGCTCCCGGATCAGCAAAGCATTACTCTAACTGTCGCTGTCGGATCAGCAAAGCTTACTCTAACTGTCAGCTGCCGATCAGCAAAGCTTACTCTAACTGTCATCTGCCGGATCAGCAAAGCATTACTCTAACTGTCAGCTGTCGGATCAGCAAAGCATTCTCTAACTGTCTCTCCCGGGATCAGCAAAGCTTACTCTAACTGTCAGCTGCCGGATCAGCAAAGCATTACTCTAACTGTCAGCTGCCGGATCACAAAGCATTACTCTAACTGTCAGCTCCCGGGATCAAAAGCATTACTCTAACTGTCAGCTGCCGGATCAGCAAAGCATTCTCTAACTGTCAGCTGCCGATCACAAAGCATTACTCTAACTGTCAGCTGCCGGATCAGCAAAGCACTCTAACTGTCAGCTGCCGGATCAGCAAAGCATTACTCTAACTGTCAGCTGCCGGATCAGCAAAGCATTACTCTAACTGTCAGCTGTCGGATCAGCAAAGCATTACTCTAACTGTCAGCTGCCGGATCAGCAAAGCATTACTCTAACTGTCAGCTGCCGGATCAGCAAAGCATTACTCTAACTGTCAGCTGCCGGATCAGCAAAGCATTACTCTAACTGTCAGCTGCCGGATCAGCAATGCATTACTCTAACTGTCACTGCCGGATCAGCAAAGCATTACTCTAACTGCCCAGCTCCCGATAGCAAAGCATTACTCTAACTGTCAGCTGTCGGATCAGCAAAGCATTACTCTAACTGTCAGCTGCCGGATCAGCAAAGCATTACTCTTACTGTCAGCTGTCGGATCAGCAAAGCATTACTCTAACTGTCAGCTGTCGGATCAGCAAAGCATTACTTTAACTGTCAGCTGTCGGATCAGCAAAGCTTACTCTAACTGTCAGCTCCCCGGATCAGAAATGTATTACTCTAACTGTCAGCTGCCGGATCACAATGCATTCTCTAACTGTCAGCTCCCGGGATCAGCAATGATTACTCTAACTGTCAGCTCCCGGATCACTGCATTACTCTAACTGTCAGCTGCCGGATCAGCAAAGCATTACTCTAACTGTCGCTGCCGGATCAGCAATGCATTACTCTAACTGTCAGCTGCCGGATCAGCAAAGCATTACTCTAACTGTCAGCTCCCGGGATCAGCAATGCATTACTCTACTGTCAGCTCCGGATCAGAAAGCATTACTCAAACTGTCAGTTTCCGGATCAGCAATGCATTACTCTAACTGTCAGCTCCGGATCAGCGCATTACTCTAACTGTCACTGCCGGATCAGCAAAGCTTACTCTAACTGTCAGCTGTCGGACCCAAAAAGATTACTCAAATGTCACTGCAGGATCAGAAAAGCATTACCAAACTGTCATGTCGGATCAGCAAATCATTTCTCAAACTGTCAGCTGTCGGTCAGCAAAGCATTACTCAAACTGTCAGCTGCCGATCAGAAAAGCATTACTCTAACTGTCGCTGTCGGATCACAAAGCTTACTCAAACTGTCGCTCCCGGGATCAGCAAAGATTCCAAACTGTCGCTGCAGGTCAGAAAAGCATTACTCAAACTGTCAGCTGTCGGATCAGCAAATCATTTCTCTAACTGTCAGCTGCCGGTCACAATGCATTCTCTCTGTCACTGTGGGTCGCAATGCATTACTCAACTGTCAGCTGCCGATCAGCAATGCATACTCAATTTCGCTGCCATCAGCAAGCATTACTGTAACTGTCATGTGGGATCAGCAAAGCATTACCAAACTGTCAGCTGCCGGATCAGCAATGCATTACTCAAACCTGTCGCTGTCGTATCCAAAGCATTACTCTAACTGTCAGCTGCCGGATCAGCAAAGCTTACCTAACTGTCGCTGCCGATCAGAAAAGCATTACTCTGTCAGCTGCCGATCAGCAATGCTTACTCAACTGTCAGCTCCCGGGACCCGAAATACTTACTCTACTGTCAGCTGCCGGATCAGCAATGCATTACTCTGTCAGCTGCCGGATCAGCAAGCTACTCTACTGTCGCTGCCGGATCAGCAAAGCATTACTCTAACTGTCAGCTGACGGAGCTTACATTTTAGACCAGTTGCGACCAAAGGTTAGGGGCTTGGTTTGCCCTGCCATGACACTTAGTCTTTACATTGCCTTTCGTCGCATTAGAATAAGATTTGTACCCCTTCCAATTGCACTCCTGCGCCGAAGGCGTTGGCACAATGTAGAATGTTGGGTTTGGTGAGCGTCGCCCAAATATATATATATATATATATTTGGGTCTGCAAGGTGTGGAATGCGCCTGGCCCTGCAACCAGCAGGGTTAGGATCGGCTAGCCTCTCCCAGGAGGGGTGAAGGGCGAAAATTAGTAGCCTGCCGATGACCCGCAGACTACACAAGTCAACCCCACCTCCACTCGGTGCAGACTCCCTGTGGCCAGATTAGTGTCCTAAACCTGCGACTGGCCTTGCAAGCCGGCAGGGGATCTTCATACTGTTCGTAGAAAAACTAAGAAGTATAAACGGACTGACCCAAACGGCTATCGACTAATCGGGCACTCTCACGAAGATTATACTTCACCTCGACACCGAAAGGTACAAGAGGAACATGATGAGATGATAATATTATAATATATATTATAATTCTGAGTAGAAGCTTAGTTATTTGGTTTATGAGGTAAATCGTACAAATATCTTCGCATTCAATTGCCCCTGGTCTTTTTGGTATAGCTATATTCAGCATATCCCTCGGTAAATATCCACTGCTGTTAATATTATTCAACATTTTGGTTATTTGATGAACTGCCAAACAAAAAAAGTGGGTTTGGTCCAAACATAAATTGATGGCAGAAAATGGGAAGTAGGGGTATGTAACAGTGATGATATAAAATGATTAAAATGCTGGCAATTATATTGTATCATATATCCATTTAAAGGGGATTGCACAAGGAACACGCTGGTATTGCTACTATTGTTACAAGTTAGAAATGAAATTATAATATTATTTGATGTTGTAAACAGATTGAAGACAGGGGTTGAAATTATTTACGGTTTTCACTTACAAAGGCACTACTTCTCAATCTCTGATGATAATCAAATGAAATTTACTATATAATGATAAATACACCACTTTTCTTCACTTGTATCACTAGAAATGCTCCATAAAACCAATAAAACACAAACAGCATATTTTGAAGCACAACATGTTCACACAAAATGGGCCATTTCTTGAACACGCGAGGCAGATTTTTACTGAGAAACAATATATTGAATATTTTCTATTCAGTTATAATTATTATGCTTTTGAATGTAATTATGTAAATACTCCTTAGCTTATTTATGAGAGGCAAAGCACACTTAGGGGCACAAGTGTGGCCCATTAGAGCAAGCTAATTCGACATGTGTCATCAAATGATGACGAACTTGCGTTGTTAGTTTTGTTATCCATTATGACCACCTGATAAATAATTTAACTAAATACTGCACGTGGTATTAATTTCAGAATATTTCACAAAGTCCTTTAAACCAGAATAACTACACCCTAAAATTGTTTAAAACGCTAATTTTATTAAAATATACGCGGTCGCGAACAAGAGGGCGTTGCCATTTATAAAATAATAAAGATAAGCGTTTTGTCTAAAAACACAATGAAACCATAAATCAGGTTTGATACTGTTAGAGGGGCATATGTTTCCTGTGTGTACATTGTCATTTAGCGGGCATTAAAATTGCGGATGATACGCGAAATGAAACAAATAACGAACCGTCAATATTCTGTTAATAAAGTGGCGCACGACAGTGAATCAGTGTATATCTATACCAATACTTCTAAATTATTCTATTGTGGTTTCATCTGGCCCAGCTGTATTTCCTTTCTTTATGTTTTACAGCGTCAACGACTTCTTATTTTGGAATCGCTGGACCTTCTAACTTACTTTCTTCTGTTAATTCTTCCCTTTCTCTATCATATAATTCATTTATATACTCATTCCACGTCTATATTATATCACCCACTCCAGTAATATCTTTCCTGTTTTTGGTTTCATACACCCTGATAATTCCATGCACTTGGACATCAACTCCAAGACAATTGATGAAATATAGACATTGGGACATGAAATACAATGCAACAGACATCATCATCAAGATAGAAAACATCATTGGTCCCGAATCATCACTGGATACCCTTTGGCACGTGGTTTCTCATTACCCACCTTCCAGCTTGCGGAAGAGCATTTTCTCCGCCAGTCACTGAAACGTAAGCTCTGGCTGTCATCATCCAGCTGGCTGCCGCCATTTTGGCGACTGGGTAATTGCGCGCTCCGGTTGAAGAGCTTTTATTCCGTTCTTTTGTCAGACTAGTACTCCTTTGTTTTTGGTCATTATTAAGCAGTCCCAGCCATGAAACGACACAGGCACTGCCACATAGATATCTCTACTACCTAAATACACTCACCAATGAATCGACACAGGACACTGCCACATAGATATCTCTACTACCTAAATACACTCACCAATGAATGGACACAGACACCCTGCCACATAGATATCTCTACTACCTAAATACACTCACCAATGAATGGACACAGACACTGCCACATAGATATCTCTACTACCTAAATACACTCACCAATGAATGGACACAGACACCGCCACATAGATATCTCTACTACCTAAATACACTCACCAATGAATGGACACAGACACCGCCACATAGATATCTCTACTACCTAAATACACTCACCAATGAATCGACACAGACACTGCCACATAGATATCTCTACTACCTAAATACACTCACCAATGAATGGACACAGACACCGCCACATAGATATCTCTACTACCTAAATACACTCACCAATGAATGGACACAGGACACCGCCACATAGATATCTCTACTACCTAAATACACTCACCAATGAATGGACACAGACACTGCCACATAGATATCTCTACTACCTAAATACACTCACCAATGAATGGACACAGACACCTGCCACATAGATATCTCTACTACCTAAATACACTCACCAATGAATCGACACAGACACCTGCCACATAGATATCTCTACTACCTAAATACACTCACCAATGAATCGACACAGACACCGCCACATAGATATCTCTACTACCTAAATACACTCACCAATGAATCGACACAGACACTGCCACATAGATATCTCTACTACCTAAATACACTCACCAATGAATGGACACAGACACTGCCACATAGATATCTCTACTACCTAAATACACTCACCAATGAATGGACACAGGCACTGCCACATAGATATCTCTACTACCTAAATACACTCACCAATGAATCGACACAGACACTGCCACATAGATATCTCTACTACCTAAATACACTCACCAATGAATCGACACAGGCACTGCCACATAGATATCTCTACTACCTAAATACACTCACCAATGAAACGACACAGGCACTGCCACATAGATATCTCTACTACCTAAATACACTCACCAATGAAACGGACACAGGCACCTGCCACATAGATATCTCTACTACCTAAATACACTCACCAATGAATCGACACAGGACACTGCCACATAGATATCTCTACTACCTAAATACACTCACCAATGAATCGACACAGACACTGCCACATAGATATCTCTACTACCTAAATACACTCACCAATGAATCGACACAGACACTGCCACATAGATATCTCTACTACCTAAATACACTCACCAATGAATCGACACAGGCACTGCCACATAGATATCTCTACTACCTAAATACACTCACCAATGAATCGACACAGGCACTGCCACATAGATATCTCTACTACCTAAATACACTCACCAATGAATCGACACAGGCACTGCCACATAGATATCTCTACTACCTAAATACACTCACCAATGAATGGACACAGGCACTGCCACATAGATATCTCTACTACCTAAATACACTCACCAATGAATGGACACAGGACACTGCCACATAGATATCTCTACTACCTAAATACACTCACCAATGAATGGACACAGACACTGCCACATAGATATCTCTACTACCTAAATACACTCACCAATGAATGGACACAGGACACTGCCACATAGATATCTCTACTACCTAAATACACTCACCAATGAATGGACACAGACACTGCCACATAGATATCTCTACTACCTAAATACACTCACCAATGAATGGACACAGACACCGCCACATAGATATCTCTACTACCTAAATACACGCACCAATGAATGGACACAGACACCGCCACATAGATATCTCTACTACCTAAATACACTCACCAATGAATGGACACAGACACCTGCCACATAGATATCTCTACTACCTAATACACTCACCAATGAATGGACACAGACACGCCACATAGATATCTCTACTACCTAATACACCGCACAATGAATGGACACAGACACTGCCACATAGATATCTCTACTACCTAAATACACTCACCAATGAATGGACACAGACACCGCCACATAGATATCTCTACTACCTAAATACACTCACCAATGAATGGACACAGACACTGCCACATAGATATCTCTACTACCTAAATACACTCACCAATGAATGGACACAGGCACTGCCACATAGATATCTCTACTACCTAAATACACTCACCAATGAATGGACACAGACACCTGCCACATAGATATCTCTACTACCTAAATACACTCACCAATGAATGGACACAGACACTGCCACATAGATATCTCTACTACCTAAATACACTCACCAATGAATGGACACAGACACTGCCACATAGATATCTCTACTACCTAAATACACTCACCAATGAATCGACACAGGCACTGCCACATAGATATCTCTACTACCTAAATACACTCACCAATGAATGGACACAGACACTGCCACATAGATATCTCTACTACCTAAATACACTCACCAATGAATGGACACAGGACACTGCCACATAGATATCTCTACTACCTAAATACACTCACCAATGAATGGACACAGGCACCTGCCACATAGATATCTCTACTACCTAAATACACTCACCAATGAATGGACACAGGACACTGCCACATAGATATCTCTACTACCTAAATACACTCACCAATGAATGGACACAGACACTGCCACATAGATATCTCTACTACCTAAATACACTCACCAATGAATCGGACACAGACACTGCCACATAGATATCTCTACTACCTAAATACACTCACCAATGAATGGACACAGGACACCTGCCACATAGATATCTCTACTACCTAAATACACTCACCAATGAATCGGACACAGACACTGCCACATAGATATCTCTACTACCTAAATACACTCACCAATGAATGGACACAGACACTGCCACATAGATATCTCTACTACCTAAATACACTCACCAATGAATGGACACAGGCACCTGCCACATAGATATCTCTACTACCTAAATACACTCACCAATGAATGGACACAGACACTGCCACATAGATATCTCTACTACCTAAATACACTCACCAATGAATGGACACAGACACTGCCACATAGATATCTCTACTACCTAAATACACTCACCAATGAATGGACACAGGCACTGCCACATAGATATCTCTACTACCTAAATACACTCACCAATGAATGGACACAGGCACTGCCACATAGATATCTCTACTACCTAAATACACTCACCAATGAATCGGACACAGGCACTGCCACATAGATATCTCTACTACCTAAATACACTCACCAATGAATGGACACAGGCACTGCCACATAGATATCTCTACTACCTAAATACACTCACCAATGAATCGACACAGGCACTGCCACATAGATATCTCTACTACCTAAATACACTCACCAATGAATGGACACAGACACTGCCACATAGATATCTCTACTACCTAAATACACTCACCAATGAATGGACACAGACACTGCCACATAGATATCTCTACTACCTAAATACACTCACCAATGAATGGACACAGGCACTGCCACATAGATATCTCTACTACCTAAATACACTCACCAATGAATGGACACAGGCACTGCCACATAGATATCTCTACTACCTAAATACACTCACCAATGAATCGACACAGGACACTGCCACATAGATATCTCTACTACCTAAATACACTCACCAATGAATGGACACAGGCACCTGCCACATAGATATCTCTACTACCTAAATACACTCACCAATGAATGGACACAGACACCGCCACATAGATATCTCTACTACCTAAATACACTCACCAATGAATGGACACAGGCACTGCCACATAGATATCTCTACTACCTAAATACACTCACCAATGAATGGACACAGACACTGCCACATAGATATCTCTACTACCTAAATACACTCACCAATGAATGGACACAGACACCGCCACATAGATATCTCTACTACCTAAATACACTCACCAATGAATGGACACAGACACCGCCACATAGATATCTCTACTACCTAAATACACTCACCAATGAATGGACACAGACACTGCCACATAGATATCTCTACTACCTAAATACACTCACCAATGAATGGACACAGACACCGCCACATAGATATCTCTACTACCTAAATACACTCACCAATGAATGGACACAGGCACCGCCACATAGATATCTCTACTACCTAAATACACTCACCAATGAATGGACACAGACACCGCCACATAGATATCTCTACTACCTAAATACACTCACCAATGAATGGACACAGGACACCTGCCACATAGATATCTCTACTACCTAAATACACTCACCAATGAATGGACACAGGCACCGCCACATAGATATCTCTACTACCTAAATACACTCACCAATGAATGGACACAGGCACCGCCACATAGATATCTCTACTACCTAAATACACTCACCAATGAATGGACACAGGACACCTGCCACATAGATATCTCTACTACCTAAATACACTCACCAATGAATGGACACAGACACCTGCCACATAGATATCTCTACTACCTAAATACACTCACCAATGAATGGACACAGACACCTGCCACATAGATATCTCTACTACCTAAATACACTCACCAATGAATGGACACAGGCACTGCCACATAGATATCTCTACTACCTAAATACACTCACCAATGAATGGACACAGACACTGCCACATAGATATCTCTACTACCTAAATACACTCACCAATGAATGGACACAGACACCTGCCACATAGATATCTCTACTACCTAAATACACTCACCAATGAATGGACACAGACACTGCCACATAGATATCTCTACTACCTAAATACACTCACCAATGAATGGACACAGACACTGCCACATAGATATCTCTACTACCTAAATACACTCACCAATGAATGGACACAGGCACCGCCACATAGATATCTCTACTACCTAAATACACTCACCAATGAATGGACACAGACACTGCCACATAGATATCTCTACTACCTAAATACACTCACCAATGAATGGACACAGACACTGCCACATAGATATCTCTACTACCTAAATACACTCACCAATGAATGGACACAGACACTGCCACATAGATATCTCTACTACCTAAATACACTCACCAATGAATGGACACAGACACCTGCCACATAGATATCTCTACTACCTAAATACACTCACCAATGAATGGACACAGGCACCTGCCACATAGATATCTCTACTACCTAAATACACTCACCAATGAATGGACACAGGCACCTGCCACATAGATATCTCTACTACCTAAATACACTCACCAATGAATGGACACAGGACACCTGCCACATAGATATCTCTACTACCTAAATACACTCACCAATGAATGGACACAGACACTGCCACATAGATATCTCTACTACCTAAATACACTCACCAATGAATGGACACAGACACTGCCACATAGATATCTCTACTACCTAAATACACTCACCAATGAATGGACACAGACACTGCCACATAGATATCTCTACTACCTAAATACACTCACCAATGAATGGACACAGACACCGCCACATAGATATCTCTACTACCTAAATACACTCACCAATGAATGGACACAGACACTGCCACATAGATATCTCTACTACCTAAATACACTCACCAATGAATGGACACAGACACCGCCACATAGATATCTCTACTACCTAAATACACTCACCAATGAATGGACACAGGCACTGCCACATAGATATCTCTACTACCTAAATACACTCACCAATGAATGGACACAGACACCGCCACATAGATATCTCTACTACCTAAATACACTCACCAATGAATGGACACAGGCACCGCCACATAGATATCTCTACTACCTAAATACACTCACCAATGAATGGACACAGGCACCGCCACATAGATATCTCTACTACCTAAATACACTCACCAATGAATGGACACAGGACACCTGCCACATAGATATCTCTACTACCTAAATACACTCACCAATGAATGGACACAGGACACTGCCACATAGATATCTCTACTACCTAAATACACTCACCAATGAATGGACACAGACACCGCCACATAGATATCTCTACTACCTAAATACACTCACCAATGAATGGACACAGACACCGCCACATAGATATCTCTACTACCTAAATACACTCACCAATGAATGGACACAGACACCGCCACATAGATATCTCTACTACCTAAATACACTCACCAATGAATGGACACAGACACCTGCCACATAGATATCTCTACTACCTAAATACACTCACCAATGAATGGACACAGACACTGCCACATAGATATCTCTACTACCTAAATACACGCACCAATGAATGGACACAGACACTGCCACATAGATATCTCTACTACCTAAATACACTCACCAATGAATGGACACAGACACCGCCACATAGATATCTCTACTACCTAAATACACTCACCAATGAATGGACACAGACACCGCCACATAGATATCTCTACTACCTAAATACACGCACCAATGAATGGACACAGACACTGCCACATAGATATCTCTACTACCTAAATACACTCACCAATGAATGGACACAGACACTGCCACATAGATATCTCTACTACCTAAATACACTCACCAATGAATGGACACAGACACTGCCACATAGATATCTCTACTACCTAAATACACTCACCAATGAATGGACACAGACACTGCCACATAGATATCTCTACTACCTAAATACACTCACCAATGAATGGACACAGACACTGCCACATAGATATCTCTACTACCTAAATACACTCACCAATGAATGGACACAGACACTGCCACATAGATATCTCTACTACCTAAATACACTCACCAATGAATGGACACAGACACCGCCACATAGATATCTCTACTACCTAAATACACTCACCAATGAATGGACACAGACACTGCCACATAGATATCTCTACTACCTAAATACACTCACCAATGAATCGACACAGACACCGCCACATAGATATCTCTACTACCTAAATACACTCACCAATGAATGGACACAGACACTGCCACATAGATATCTCTACTACCTAAATACACGCACCAATGAATGGACACAGACACTGCCACATAGATATCTCTACTACCTAAATACACTCACCAATGCAGGTGACCTTGGTTGCTCTTGATCCGTGTTTCCATGGATCTGCACGACCCCAACAATAGCCTGATCGCCTGTTCGATCTGAATCATGGATCCGAAGAGCTGTTCCTGGTCAAGCCTAGGGGCATTTGTGCTACTATGTTTGTGAGGGTGGCTGAGAAGGGCTTGTTCAGGCCCGCTTCTTGTTGGCCTTGGGTATGTACAATCCCTCTGACCTCGGGTTCAGCGATCAGAGAGTAAGATATGTTCGCGCCACCTTGCCTTTGTGCTATACACAATAGAGCATCCCATGACTCCCCCCGGGTTCTGGCAATACACGGTGCTATAGGTCATATCGCCCCCCCCCCCGTTAAATCCGCGCCGGTTACACACACACACACACCCAAACACACAAACACACACGTGCACACCCACCCACACACACACACACACACACACATATATATATATATATATATATATATATATATATATATATATATAATATATATATATATATATATGTGTGTATATATAGTAGAGTCTCCGTGGCGAAGTGGTCAAGGCGTTTGACTCGGGCTCCGAAGTTGTGGGTTCGATTCCGGGCCGCGTCCTTCGGTTTACGAGTGAAATTTTTCGCAGACATCTGTGGGTCGTCGCTAGAGCTACGGAGTTCGTGCTTTGTTCGACGCTTTCAGCACTACGGAAAGTGACCGAGCCATATGGGATAAAAACCCGGTGCAATGTGGTCGACCCTGCCGATTTTTATGCGACTTTATATATATATATATATATATATATATATATATATATATATATATATATAGTAATAAGAATTTTCTGGAAGAGTTTGGAGCAGAAATATGAATGAAACGGCTGAAAGGAAGTTGCAACAGTGGATACATAACTAGTGGCATGCTGAAGCTGGTATCATTTTAATACACTAGATCGGGCGGCCAGGCATTCAGTTATTCGTTGTCAGCAAGCTGGCATGCAGCTAGGCGGGTGTATATACAGGTAGGCAGGCAATAGGTTGTGTCTTTAACAGATAAGATGACATGCAACTATGTAGGTATATAGACAGGCAGACGGCTAATCAGGTTATCAAGCAGATATGTGGAATAGTAAAAGTATTTTTAGGTGCACAGATAGGCATATAAGTAACTATATAGGTTAGTATATATGGAGGGTTGATGTAGGCTGGATGGTACGTAGCAGGAAAGAAGGTGTACATCCAAGTATATATTCGAACACCACATAGTTAGTTATAATGTCAATACATGTCACTTGTAAAGGAAACTAAGATAGAACCAAGAACATAGATCTAGCTTTGTGTACATGATGTACTTCAGATTCGTAGAGCTCAGATCCATGTGATAAACTGGGCATAATAGAGATCTCCACTACGAAGCCAGGATATGTTACATGATGAATTATGAGATGCGTGTATGTTTTTTTTTTTCAGTTGATATACCAAACCTACACATTGTGTAGTACAAATGGGTCTGACGTTGTCAAACTCAACCCTGACAGCCAGCCATTTATCATTCACAGTCCCAACTATGGTAGTGGTGATTACCCCAACAACGCCACATGTTCGCTTGTCCTCGAATCTGAATATGAGCCCTTGATTTTAACATTTCACTTCAAGTAAGTTTTCCAGTCTATGCCCGTCTCCGTAATCTCGTTTATCCACGTTGGGTAACGCAGCGAGCGAGAATTGGTAGCACATCTCGCCTCGTTGGTGACTTACAGGATAAGTTAGCAGCTCGCTCAAAAAGCAATGGCAAGCTACTGAGCGTAATCTTGCCAAGAAATCAACAGCAGCGGTAATATGCTGGTGTTAACAGCGATGCCCTGTATAGGATATGCAAAAAAAAAAAATTGTCTTGTGCGAGCCGCGGTTAATGATAGTGGATATTATAGACACCCTCGTCTGTCTGCACGGTGCCCTTGCTCATGTCTGAACACATCGGAACAGATTGGATGTATATGTTATATTTATTTATTTATATTATATGTGTGTGTGTGAGTGTGTGTGAGTGTGTGTTGCTACTATAGGTAATTCTATATATATATATATATATATATATATATATATATATATATATATATATATATATATATATATATACTATATATATATATATATATATATATATATATTAGACGACCCGGCCCGGCTTCGCCCAGTCCCTGGCTGTGAGTGTCTCATTTAATTCATATAATTAGTCATATAAGTTCCCGTTCCCGGAAATATGGCGAACAGATTGGAGGAGAACAATCTTCATTCCACTAAATAAATAGGGCAACCTGAAACTACTGAACGCAAACTTACCAAGATATCACGAAAACCGAACAAATGCTGGGATGACTGCGGCGTAATTCAAAGGATATTCAACTGAAAATTTCATGAACATACCTTAAAGTTTTTATCTCTTTGATTATAACTCATGTAACTGTAGATAACTTCCTTAAACATTTTATAAAACTTAAGAGAAATACAACAATTATTTAAATTACATAATATAGCTATTCTACTAAAAGTAATGTCCCTTCATATAACTTTTGTTTCTTAAGTTAAGTCCCATTGCAATATTTTAATTAATGTTAATTTATTACGTAAAAAAATGTTTTAAACTAAATAACTATATCATTTGGCTCCGCGGGAATGAGAAGAACATCCGTACAAAATTTCATCTCAATTGGATGTTACCATTCGGGAACTATATATCTATATATATATATATAATATATAGATATATACTATATATATATATATATGATATATATATATATATATATATATATATATGATAGGGAGAAACGAAATTAGGAGCAATAGGAAGAAAGAGAAACGGAGAGAAAGAAGAGAGGTATAAAGAATAGATAAAGATTGGATACAGATAGTTTGCCTGCTCGTGAGGGCGATAGCTAATTATACTATCGTCTCATCAATATTCTATGTTGTAGTGTCAGGCTATAGATGTGTATACAGACTATAGGGGCCCTGGGCCACTCCACACAACCTCAGACTGACAAGTTGAAATAAATGGCAACTCAGACGTAGATTTATTCCCTTCTGACAATCTCCAACATGACAAGTGAGATAATCCGTGCATCAATTACAGACAAATAATACACAACCACATCGAAGAGAGATATGGGGGACGCTGACGACGACTGATGTATGAGCATAACTAACTACTGCAAGTTCTGAGACTATTACCTACTAACTGCCTAAAAACAGTAGAGCTAACGCTAAAGGAATTCCACCGGCCGTCATTTATCCCGTAGCAGCAATTATGCAAGTCTGTATATCTCCACCATGTATTTACCCATGGAGGCAGATCGCTCCCATTGTAAAATATAAAACACTGACCTATATGACTTTCACTGATAATATAGATCCCCAAAACAATTAATACACTATGAACATAGTAGTCGATCATCAACCTATATCTAACTAGTAGTAACTTTTATTTCCGGACGCGCTGCCTAATACAACTGAAAATTCCTTTAAGCCATTTTCCTTGCTTTTCGTGTAGATCCGAACCAACCGCCTTTAATCTTGTGGGGCCAGCTGTTCGTCCGCGCCGAGTATATGGTCACGGAATCCGTCCTTATTTGCCCCTCGTTCAACGAAGAATACAACACACATTTCGTCCATGCCGCTTCGCTTCTGGTTGACGGTTGTCGCATGTTGTCATTGTCTGGGCTGACCTGGTGGCTGATTTTAGTACATGCACTGCCTTGTGTTTACATTCTTGCAGTGGCCTTTCGTCCCATGTTCCTTCGACTTGTTATGCTCGTCTTCTTGGCAAGTTTGCCTACAGTAGTTTGCCATTGCTTTCTGAACTAAATTACACAGCATCTAATAACTGATCTATCTAATCGTACGCCAACTTACGTTAGGTCCTGTCGTCCAGTTATTTGTACGTCCGGCTTCACAGTTGATTGTTCATCATATATCGCTCGTCGTGCGTCCCTCCTGAATTTCCCGTCTTATCTAACTGTCAGTCCTCTGCATGATCCCCAACAATAGTGTGTCCTCTTGGCTAGCTTTCGTTCTGTACGACTTTTGTTAATGATTGCGATTTGACAGCGGTCCCTGTAGCAAGCAATACTTAAATTAGAACGACTTTTTGATTCCACAAGCCCGTATTCAGCACAGTTAAGTTGACCGTCAAACGAAACAGATGGAGCTTGCTCATTCCGATGTTCAAACGCCTGGTGACTGTGGCGTAATTGTTAGCCATTTTAGATACCTGGTGGTGGTAAAAACTTTCATGGCGCACTCTGGACAGCCTTTCATGGTGTATAAACTCTTTGTTCTCTATTTCAACACTGGCCTGTCGTTTCTGCGATGTTAACTTCACAGTGATTGCCAGCCGATCGACTTCTCATCTGACTGCTGACGGCACTCGCCCAACACGCCACGTGGCCTGCCTCACGATCCCATTGGTTCCTTAAATTTTATCATATATTTCTGAGTGGTCTTACTGTGAGCAGTCGTCACTATTAACAACTATTCTCTGAGTTGCTGTCTGTCTTTTTCCCTTACACGTAGCCTCATGGCATAAGCCCCCCCCCCCAATTTTAAAATGTTCTAACATGTTGTGTTCCAACTTCTTCTCTATACCTGATATGAGTCACCATAGTCCGCACATCCCAGTCTGTTAATTTGTGTCCACCTAGTAGTCGCACAACACTTCTCTAGATCGCACACATCTGTCTCTTCAGTCATGCTTAGAGCTTGCTTATCATTTTCATTTAGCTTCACTATTGTGGTAAGTCGATATTCTTATCTAGATCACAGACGTGATATATATATATATATATATATATATATATATATATATAATATATATATATATATATATATATATATATTATATATATATATATATATATATCCACGTTTCCATCCTGTTTCAGGGTTTTGCGGTCAACATCAGCATCTTTCAGCTGTGTGTTGATTCCTAGGCTAGATTACGCTCATCAGCACGCCAGAACTTTCTGAGCGACCGATTCCATACTCTCATAAGTCACTGGCGCGATATATATATATATATATATATATATTAATATATTATATATAGATATATTATATATATATATATATATATATGTGTGTGTGTGTGTGTGTGTGTGTGTGTGTGTGTGTGTGTTGGACATGACACAATATATTCGTCTCTCTCCTAATAGACGTCGTGTGGCCTCAGCCCCCTTTGTATCGGATGGTTAAAGTCCAACCTAATGTGAGCTCCAATGCCCTTCCTGGACATCCGAATATGGTTCTTCATTCAGGGCCTCAGCACGAACAACTTACACTCTTCTCCAAGCCTTTCCTCTCTGGGTGAAGGAACGTTTATCTTTCAGACCACTCGCTTTCCCACCTATTTCTTTAAGCACCTGAGATGCTCATGATTTTAGTTTGACCAACCTATGCTACGACTGTGGCTTCTTTTTAGTGCTTTTGACTGTATGACTCTCTGGTTTGTCTTATGTAAACATTCGTTGAGTCGGCTGCCGTGCTGTTTTACTTTCTATAACTCTTCGCTTGTGTATACGTCGACTAATTCTGTTCCCATTTTCTTCATTTGCATTCTGTGGCAGTTCCTGGTATTCTTCCTATTGATTTGTTCCTGTATTCTTACTGATACCATGTTGCTTATGTACATCTAATCCCAAGCAAAGGTACTTTTATGTTAAATAAACTATTCTTCCATTCTTTCTTTCATCTTCATTTGGACTATATTCTCCCTTCCATTCTCATGAATTGATTCCATTCTCATTTGTTCCTCTTTAAATTCTCATTTCTTCTCATCACTTTTTTAAATGCTTTTCTTTACTTGTATCCTTATTCGCACCCTCATTCTCTTCATACACATTCTCTCTCTCAACTATCAATAGTTATACTCTTATTAAACATGATACCAAGTTTGCATAAATTATTTCTAACAGCTGTACCTGTATATCTCTCAAACCTACGACATTGTCCTAGCAACGTGAAGGGGCATACAACATTGCAATCACATATAATATCGCAATTCCAATTCACAGTATGACCTAAGTATTGATTATGTGCATATTATCCATAACACAATAAATATCAATATACATCAGTGATTTCCGTACCATATTGGTGTTTTACACCTCTTAGTTACTCTTTCGCTCCGTTGTACCTATTTAGCTTACTACTGTCTTGTACATCAGTTAATTTCTTCTTATTTTTGTTTCAACCTTTCCGTATCATCTCTCTGGTGACTGGTGGTTCTTGACCCACTGTGTCAATCTACTTAGCTCTTGCTACTTCTTTTTTCTCTGTATGAGACCCTTTATTTATCTTCACCATCATCTCATTCTATTTAATCTGTGGGATATGTATGATGGTGTTATCTCTAGGTAATATTATTTCAATAGAGAACTTTCTCGCTATTATTATGTGAACGATGTTCATATGAATATACCAATGCAATGATGTTTACGTTTGTATCCATATGACAATAAAATGTTACTATCTATATGTATGTTTTATGAATTCTTTTATTCAATGTTAATGAATAATATTAACTATTACTTCCTTAGTTGGCTGTGGCTGGTATCTGTCTTCTTTAACTGTTGCTTCCCTTCATCTGGTAGCGCTAGTATATTTTCTACGATTGAGGCTATCATTCTTCTTTCGAGTCCGGTTAACTCGGCCCCTTTATTCAACTGGTAAAGGCACGTCACCCGGTCTCGGTCCATCTAGTTAGCAGGTATTGGTACATCACTTGAGGCACGTTTGACCTTCTTTCTTCCGCTCAATTCCGTTCACCACTATTTGTCTGAAATCAGTACAACTTGATGTAAACCCACACACACACACACACACCATCTATCTATAATATATATATATATATATATATATATATATATATATATATATATATATATATATATATATATATATATATATATAACAAACTCTGATCTAAAATGTAATGTATCCCATGTAAGATTTTCTTTGTCAAGTGTCTCGGTGACTCCCAATTGTTATTAGACTGCTTCTTGTCGTTGATATGTATTCTTATCGTCGGGAGATATTTCCTGTTCCGTCAATGCACTAGCGTCAACTGTTTGTCTTTGGTTCTTTATGTACTCTTCATGTGTCTGGTATATATCTGTCCCTATGTCTGATGTATCGTCTTCTATTTTAGTCTTCTCGTCTTCTGTTGGGAATGTCAATTATGCTTAGTTACATTCCACTATTTCCAAGTATTCTTGTTTTCAATTTCTGTATTTCCTGCAGAGTACACTCTTTGACATCTGGAATGTTTCCCAAAATGTGTTGTGTAGTAGGTTGTGGTAGGACTCACGCTGTTACACGTCCTTTGTAGTACGGGAAATTAATGTCCGTCCATGCTACTTTATACAGCTCTAGTGCACCGCCAAATGTTCTGCATGTCACTCTCTCGTCTGTATAGTCTTCGTCTCTTATGCGTTTCCGGTCGACACCAACAATTGCAGTTCCAGTGTCTCTGACCATTTTTACAGCTAATCAATTTATTAAAGCCGGTCGAACGTCCAAGTTTCCGTCTGTTATGTAAGCCGAATTGGCATCGTGTATGTAGGCTTTGTTACCATTAACTGTCCTGACTGTTATATGTGTCTGTTGCATTTGTGTTCTGTTGTTCGCCTTCGTCAATGCTTGATAGGGCATACGCCATATTGGCGTCCTTACTCAGTTGTTTCAGTCTACATTCCTAGCCAAATAGTCAAAGCTGTTACAGACAAATCATTTTAGACTGTATCTGTAGTCTGCATACCTATTGATTCGCTTGAAAGAATGGTTCTTGATGTAAGAGTCGTAATTCGGGTTTTTATCTATATTTCAAAAGACCCATGGTGGCGACTACAATGTGTACATTCAACCATTGGCTCTGTTCGAGCTAAGTTAGATGGCTTCTGTAGAGCTGGTCTAGTTAGGTGGTATCTACAATTAGGTCTGTTTCGCTGGTATTTACTTTGGCTATAGTTCTGCTTTTAATTAGTGAACCTGGCAGATGCCCCTATCATAAGTTCCTGCTGCGCCCCTTCTGCAAAAATATCTCTGTTGGCATTATAATACTCCTCACCTTTGGACTCCATTTCAGATATGGTTGCCTACTTATTCTCAATCGAGAATGTTGTCATAGCATCTGGCACAGCTGAGATAAGTTTATCTCTCAGCATTAAGTCTCTAAGCTTGTTGAAGTCGTTGCCTACATTAGCGGACTTCAACCTCTTGTCACAAAGGGACTGGGCTTCCGATACAAAATCCAGGAAGGTCTGGTTAGCTTTCGGTGTCAGAACTCTATTTGCCGTTCTAAAGCCAGACTGATCTAAACTGAAGTGCGCTAAGACTCGTTTATTAATATAGTTGTAATCTGTTCGAAATGCTCTGGAATGGCCTCTTCAACCTTCAAAGGCTCCAGCGCCAAATGCTTATGGAACAGTATCGCCCACTTTTCGGCTGGAACTTTGTAATGGTTCAAAAGAACCTCGAAGTTGGTCACCCATGCCGAGATGGAATCCCCTTGTGCGTAGTTCCCGATGATACCTTGATATCTTCTAATGGGGTCTAACGTTTTGACTGCCAATTTAGCCTTCTCAATTTCAGCCTCAAGTTCTAACATCTTTACTTGACATTTCCCTCTACTTCTTTGTCCCTCAATGTTAATTACAATGCCAGTATCTCTTTGTCGAAAGCTAGTGCTGCCTCTTGTGCGGCTAATTTCTGTAGCTTAAGTTCTTTAAGTTCTTCTGCAGCGAATTCTTGTGCTTCTCTAGTCTCTCTAGATACTGCTTCCTGTGAGGCTAATTTCTGCCACTCAAATTCTCAAGCTGAGAGCGTGAGTGTGTGTGAGTGAGTGAATGAGTGTTAGAGTGTGTGCTTGTGTGTGTGTGTGTGTGTGTATGTGTGTGTGTGTGTGAGAGAGAGAGAGAGAGAGAGTAAAAGAGTTATCGAGTCAGTGAGTGCGCTAGCGTAAGAGAGAATGAGTGAAACATTGAGTGATAGCATGAGGGTGTGTGTCTGTCTGAGTATGAGAGAGAGAGAGAGAGAGAGAGAGAGAGAGAGAGAGAGAGAGAGAGAGAGAGTAAGAGAGTTAGAGATAAAGTGAATGAAGATGGAGAGTGAATGAATGAGGGAAATTGTGAGTGAGAGAGAGTGAGCGAGAGAGAGAGAGAGAGAGAGAGAGAGAGTGGGAGAGTGGATATGATAGTGTGTGTGTGCCCATGCGTATGAGTGTGTGTGTGTATGACAGAATACAGAGAGAGAGACAGCGAGAGAGAGAGAGAGAGAGAGAGAGAGAGAGAGAGAGAGAGAGAGTCGAGCTGACGCATGTCATGTAACACGCATGTCATGTAACACGCGAATCCACATGTTTGTTGTCACCGTCTCACACAAGCATTCTAACTGCTTCTTACGCACTCAAGAAAACATCAGTCGTGCATAAGGTTATTCTCACACTTTATTCAGGCGAACCTGTTCATATTACAATGTGCACACAGGCGGTGGATTCATGACAAATATATACAAATGCCGCCTTACAAACGCTTATAGCACACAGCCAAATACACAAGTCCTACACTCGATATCTACAAACTAGTACTCTCGCAAAGCTATACACCCGCTCCAGAAAACACAACGTCCTTCCCCTGAAACTGTCTGAATCTCGTCTGGCGTTCTCAGGCTGGTCGGCTAGACTCGTGGTCCTGAACCTCGTGCAGCTCGTGACCCCCTTGCTGTCCTAGCAGTCACGTAGTACTGCAGTCCGTCCGTGTTAGGCTAGGTTATTCAGTGTAGTGACGTCTAGTCCGTTCAGGGCACTGCACCGTGAACTTATGGCCCCTCCTATCACTCGGTCCTGTCCTGTTTATGACACGTTTGTGTCCCCACCTAGGTCCTGTCTCCACTCTATCTTCTGTCCTGTAGATGTCCTGTCTTATGACCACTCTGTGTCCTGACTTATGTCCTGTCTCTAATCTATCGTCTATACTATAGATGACCTTACCTATTTCCTGTATGTCGTTATCTATGTAGTCCTGACTCTATTCTGTCCCTTGTCCTCTCTATGTCCTGTACCCACATTCCCAGCACCGTGACATTTTCATCTGTCATATTATCAGTTGAATACCATTTGATTTTATCGTATATAATATAAACGTACATTACTGTAGTTTTAGTGAGAGAGTCAGTGAGTGTGAATGTGAAACAGAATGAGTAAGCGTGAGAGTGAATGTGTGTGTGTGTGTGTGTGTGTGTGTGTGTGTGTGTGTGTGTGTGTGTGTGTGTGTGTGTGTGTGGGTGTACCAGTCTCTGTGTGTATCTGTGTGTGTGTAGGAGCATGACTATTTTTTTACGTCACACACTGTATATGTACACATTTTCCTCCATGTTTAACACTTGAATGAGACTGCTCACGACAATTGTCAGTGTATGTGTGTGAGTAGTGTGGGAGTGTGTTCATACTAGTTTCAATGCTCACGTGAGGCATTATGTATGTGTCTAGATGTGAGGATGTGTGAGTGTGTGTGTGGAGGATGTGTGTGACTATGGGGAAATGTGTGTGTGGTTGGGGGTATGCGATTGGATGTGTTGGGATGTGCGGGTGTTGGCGGGTAGTGAGATTTGTGGGTGTTGGTGGGTTGTGTGGATGTATGTGTGGGGGTGAAAGTAGGGGTGTGCGAATGGGTGTGGAAGATGTGTGTATGGGTGGAGGATGTGTGTATGGGTGGAGGATGTGTGTATGGGACGAGTGCCGGGAATGTGTGCGTGGGTGGGGATATGTGTGGGTGGGTGGATATGTGTGGATGGTTTGGGGGAAGTATGTGGAGGTGGCGGAGTTGTGTGGGTAGGGGTTGTGTGTGTGTGTGGGTGGATTGGGGATGTAAGGGCGGGTGTGGAGAAGTGTATGGTGTTTGGGTTTGGGATATGTGTGTGGTGATTTGGTTGGGGATGTGTGCATGGTGTGTGGTTGGGGGTATGTTTGTGAAGGGTGGGTGAGGATAGTGTGTGGTGTGTGGGTGGGGGATGTGTGTGATGGGTGCAGGCATGTGTGTATGGGTGGGGATATGTGCGAGTGAGTACGGAATGTGTGATGGTTGGGGGAAGCATGCGTGGGTGGTGTGATGTGTGGGTGGGAGAATTGTGCGTGGATGGAGAATGTGTGGGTAGGGGTGTGTGAGTGGCTAAGGGGTGTGTAGGTGGGTGAGGCATGTGTATATGTCGGCGCGGGATGCTTGAATGGATGGAGGATGTGTGGGTTGGGGTATGTGTGATCAAGAGTTGTTTGGTTGGGGGTGGGTTGATGGGGGTGTGTGAGTGCATAGTGGAGGATATGTGAGTGAGTGTGTGTGGGTTGATGGGTGGGGAATGTGTGTGTGGGTGGGGAGAGGTGTGTGGGGTGTTAGTTGGGGATATGTGTGTGGTGTGTGGGTGAGGGATGTATGTGTGGGTGGGGTTATGCATGGGGTGTTAGAAGGATGGATGATGGTAGAATACCAAAGGACATCTTTATTGGTGAATTACAGATAAGTAGGAGAGCACAGGGTCGGCCTCTACTACGATACAAAGATGTGTGTAAGCGAGACATGATTGATACAGGCATTGATAATGCACATTGGGAGCAAGTCGACGCTGAACATGTTGCATGGAGGGCAAACATCAGAAATGGAATAAAGACAAAGGAGAAAATTATTGCAGATAAGTCACACACCGAGCGTTTGTGACGTAAGATGGTGCATGATGGTCGAAATGACCACGTGTTCACATGTACCCACTGTGAACGGACATTTACAGCGCAAATTGGCCTTATCAGTAACATGCGCTACCGCCATAGGTAAAAGTTATTATGCCTTTTTAAAGCACACACTGTCGTCTGTCAAGACGGCAAGGTGCCCATGGTCATATATATATATATATATATATATATATATATATATATATATATATATATATATATATATATATATATATATATATATATATAAGCTCGCTTACACTCGAGAAATAAATGACCGTAGACCCCGAAGTAGACCAAGCAGACGGAGGAGAGATAATATCCGCACAGACCTACAGAGACTTGGAATTAGCAACTGGCAAGAGAATACGATGTGTATCTGCAGCAAAGAACCTCAATGGCTCGGAATGTTGAAGAAGAATACACCCCCCCCCCCACACACACACACACACATATATATATATATATATCTGTGTGTGTGTGTGGTATATATGAGTGAGTATGTGTGTGTGTGTGTGTGTGTGTGTGTGTGGTGTGTGTATTGCTGCACTTGTATGCACATATAGCGAGATGTAGATTGATATACTATCCCATTCTATTGAAAGACCGCCTGCTGGTGTGATTGAATGAACCAGGGACCCAGTTAGACACAATCAAGAATAAACATGGCAGGATGTTACTGCTTCCGTAAACAAATCTGACATCTTCTAGACTTGAGCAGCAGATTTAGGCTTTTACCTGAATGACATGAAATCACTGTTTGATGATATTTTCTTAGAAATTATGGGGTGATGTTCATCACATCACACACCGACTGCTGATTTGTCTATAGAACAATGGATCTAGCATCACGTGACAGCGCGTCTTCAGACGTACAATAAGGCGCTTTACTTGTAGTGTTTAAACACACTAAAATACCCAAAAGTAACATTGTTCATTTGTCTTTTATGAAGACCGGTTTGAACTCTGTATCATCATCATTAAGTGGCTTGCTCTATGCTCTGTGCAAACATATCCTCCATAACGCTCTCTCCAGATTTATATAATAAGTCAGTCGTGGGGGTTGTCTCCGTGGCCTATTGTTTGCGCAACGGCCATCACCCTTGGCGCCGGGGTCGTGCACTGTGCCACACTTTTGCCAGGTGGTTGTCTGCTCGGGGGAAAGAGAGCGGGCTATATGGGTTAAACAACCAGGTGCATTTAAATGTATCCTCTTGCATTTAAATCACTTGATGCTATGCCAGAGCCCTGCCTCTGTTGCTGACATGTGTATATTATCCTTCACATCATGAATGCATCTACATTGTGGTACATAATTTATCTTTCCCAGGCATTTATCTCCTCTTACATGTCTAAACAATTTAATAGAACTTGCCAATTACATAAGTGCTATTGGCCGTTAAATTGGCCTGTCGTTTAGTTCTCTAATAGCAATTTAACCCATAGGTAACACTATGTAATATATATGAAATTGCTACATGTTATACATAAACGCATATACCTACACAGCCTGACTCATGGCATTCTACAGACCGTCTAGTGATATTTTCTGATATAGATCAAATACCATAACATTTGTAATTACTTTTATCATTTACTCCTAGGTCTTCAGCACATGTAGCCATCACGTGTGTTCAAGAAATGAGGCTAGTTAGACTGGTAATATAGCCGTCAAATGTTTTAATACAGTTTGCCGTTGCCTGTACACTATTGATTGCCTGTGTGACAGATTAACATAGTGTGGCATAATAAGATATTTCAAGAAACTAGAATCAGCCATTGGATCTTCGTATTCCCGTGGTCAATGCTGCGTGGCATTTGTGATTATATCTGTATTCAGCGTTCTTACTCGAGTTGCGTTGAGATGAGTTCAGTCAGGAATCCACATGATATCAGCTAGACTACAAACACGATGAAAGCAAACACACAGCAACAAATTGTTGTTCTAAACAGCACGCCAATGTATGCTGTGATTCTTTTCTCTTTCAGGGACATTAACGTGGAAAATACTGATGACTGTAGTCGGGACTCCCTCTGTATCCACGGGGTCACTTTGTGTGGCTCATTTATGACTGGGCATCAAATTTTCCAAATACTTCCGGAAAAGAGACAATCTACTTTGTTCTTCAAAACAAACTCTTTTAAAGGAATGTCAGGATTTGAAGTGAGTACGTTATGTGTGTGTGTGTGTGTGTGTGTGTGTATGTGTGTGTGTGTGTGTGTGTGTGTGTGTGCAACCGCATAGAGTAGATGGAGATATGGCACGACCGTGACTGCTGACGGACCATAGAAGTCACAAGGAATATGAAGACAAATAGATCCTCTTCCTATCTTCACCGTTAACATGAAAAGAACAGGCTTATGACATCAGAAGAAATGCAGGACTTTAGGGGGGATCTATGCCATAATGCACATTCCAGACAATGAATCACTGAGGTGGGCTGGACCAGTATTAATGAACAGAACAAACAATGACTAACATCACGTGAACAACAAAGATTAAACATAAATCATCATTAACAACTGTAATGAAATCTTTATTGAATGAATCTCTTGGTCTGAAGGTAAATGGACACGCAGGCACAATACATGATCGATGTATACAGTATAGGTAACCTATGTTCCCACAGTGAGGGTCACTGCTGCCTAACATCCTTGATTACATGACCGAGCACTCCTTTCACAGATCGTTAAGAATATAACAAACGAATGTCAGGGCTAACAATAATGATAACAGCAGGGACGGACTCTCTATTGACTCCTTCCAGGAGCTTGGTGGTTAATGTCTACAGAAAATGGAATTCAAACATCCCACAGTAAGGATAACTGCTGCCTGGCATTACCAACAGTGAGTGGTCTCTGACTGATAGGGAGAACACATCCATGTCCAGCCGAGTCTGTGGTTCCCTCAGTACCCAAGCGTGACACTCACATCCACAAGTTAACTGGGGCAAGTGCAGGAAACAGCCGCAATCTAGCCAAAAACATAATTACACTGGTGGGCAGGGGCACAAACATTGGTGTGAAAAACTCAACCAACCGGTCAAGCAGAAAAGAAAACCTGCAACCCTAACAATACAGGCATACATTAAGGTATGGAAAGCTCGACTATTGGGTCAGTTGGAGGATGGAGGAACAATAGAAGAAGATGAAAATTTGGGGGAAAGGTAAAAACCACAAGAAAAACCCAGGAATGTTTTCTCCCCATAACACTATTTAGGAGTCATATCCTCAAACAAAACCGTGCATTGATGTTCCTGCAAGCCATCCTTTGTGAGTTCATTCGACTTTTCTAATGTAGTACAAGTTTATGCACTTGTCCACCGAACAACCGAACATTATTATGTGATACAACTTGGTCTCACTTGTATCCCATATCATGTTCTTGGATATAGTTGGTGTTTGTGGGTGGGGGGGGGGCGCACAGTTTCATTTCCCCCCCCCCCCCCCCCCCCCCCCCGCCTGGCTTCTCACTGATACGCCCGTCTTTAGCGAAGGCTGCAAACGAACTCAACTGCTGGGGCAAATAGTGCTCCAATTTTGGCTGGCAAAATCTCCAAGCTCACACCAGCTATGTAATGAATGTCAGGTCTTAGTCAGATATGACTGAGCTATCGTATAACAGTAGACGGTACTACCTGCTTTCTGTTTGCGCTGAACGTTGGGCGGCGCTTACCAAACCCGACACCCCACATTGTGCCAACGGCTTCGGGCGGAAGAGCGCAATTGTGAGGGTATAAACCTTACCCTGGTGCGAGGAAATGCAACCTACAGACAAAATGTCATAACAGGGCAGACTAGGTACTAAGCCTTGGTTGGCGGCTGGCCTCGGATCGAAGCTCTACTTTGCTGATCCAGCAGCTTCTGCAGCTTGTCTTGTTCCAGATGCAGAGGTGTTACCTTTCCTCTGGAGTGAACTAGGCAGGCCGAGAGAGGGATCATGCAGCATGGGCAACACATGATCTCTATATTTTAGCCCAGGCTTTGTGCTATGGAGAGGCAATAAAGCCATCCCTGGTCTTAACTGGTCTCGGAATCAAAGCTAGAGGCAACTGTTACGGGTTATAAGTCCCTGTCAATTGGCGTAGACACGGGGCACCACGCGTTGCCTCTGACGGTGGGAGACACCTACAGGTGTCACTGATCAGGTACCGCCAGCCTCAAGCTGGGCAGCCCCCGGCCAATTGGGTGCTGATCCGCCAGAGCCTGCCTGCTTCAATGGGTGCTTGGGGCTAGGACAAAATCTGGATCACAGGCTGTAAAACCAATGCACTAGGTACTAATAAAAAGAAAAAAAATATAGAAACCTCAAGCTACGGCATGCAACCTGGAACGTGAGAACCATGTGTCCAGGATTTTCCACTGACTTGACCAATATTGACAATGTGAAAAAAACGGCCGATGTGTCAATTTGGGACAATTCAAAATGTCTTTCGTAAGAAACTGCAATATCGTCAGTTGTGTTCACAGTGGATACTACGGATGTAGACCGACCACGAAAAAGAGAAACGCTTGAGATGGCGTTTGAACCACTTGTTGCGTTACAAAGTGGAGGGTGATGCATTTCTCTTCCGCATAGTGGCAGGCGATGAATCATGGTGTAACCACTTTGAGCCGAGCAGTAAAAGAGAGAGCATGCAATGGAAGCATGCTGGATCACCAAAAGCCAAACACATTCAAGTTACAAATTTCCGCTGGTAAGGTTATATTGTGCGAATTTGTTTACCACGTTCGAGACTGTTCACATATAAAACACATGGCTATCTGGATAATTGCTGCAGACTGTTCACACATAAAACACATGGTAAGTGGTGCAGACTTTGGCTATAGAAAACAGATGGACATCTAGATAAGTGTTCTAGACAACTCATATATTCATTCATTTATTCAGTAGCATGTCCTGTGCAGAACCTCGCTCCCATAACAACCTTCCAGAAAACTTCTCAATCATAAGCAAGATGTCCCGCGTCCGATACACCCATCTGGAGATCCGCCACATCCTGCACCCATCTTCTCTTTGGCCTTCCTCTTCCTCTCTTCCCAGGCATATAACCCTCCATTATTGTTGTCTCGAAACTTTCATGGCGTTTCAAGTGACCAAAATATTTCAATATTCTTTGTTTTATCGTCTTTAATAGCAGCAACCTTCTTCAATATTCAGCTCTTGAAGTATGGATACATTTGTTCTTTTCTTTACCCAAGATATTACTCATATATTGCACACTGTAAATCCCAACAAGTGCACCAAGTGTATACCACCGACCAGGATCTACGTTTGTGTATTTCGGAATGACACGTGTTTTAAATATCCAGCTGTGGGGATTAGTTTCTTTCTGTTGAGTATGGGGTCTGCAGACATGTGCTGTTTACAATTGTGGAGGAATATGTTCTAGACGCGCAAATGTCAAATATATCTTCTCTGAATTTGTGACCATTGTCAGAGAAGGCTGTATGTCTAATCCATTACTCTAGGATAAGTGTCTTTCTTTTCTTATTTGCAAAATCCCACACATCCCAAGCTATACATGGAATCAGGTCTGTCAGAAGAAGAAGCTGGTCTGGAAAGCTTTAAGCCAGGCGTGGTCGTGCATATTTGTTGAGTGTTGAATGGTAGAAGGAAGCGCCGTGCTTAAGTACTGACTGCCTACACGGACTTTACCGTTATCTTGTAGAATGATGCTCCGTGCTTTACTGCTGAATGCCTATATGTTTACCGTTACTTTGAGATGGATTACGCGAAACACAGCAAATGTGTCAATTGTAGAAACTAGAGAGATGTTGACACACAGTTGACACACAGTTGACACACAGTTAGAAATCGCAAGCGAACGCCGCTAACATTAGTGGGCGGAGTCATGTGTTCACGTGACGCGCCCAGGTCAAAGCCGGAAAAAGGTTGCGCTCAAGTTAGTCTGAGCTGGGACGTGAGCCAAGATGGTCACGATTGTGAGAAAGTTCTGTGCTTGGAAGCGTTTACGCTGGTCACAGTAATTGAAGTCGCAGACAACAATGAAGAAGTGTTCGTGGTTCAGACAACTATGAGGGAAGAAGCAAGCAGTACACTGAAGTCACAGACTGCCAATGGCCCAGTACATGTTGATCGGCTGGGGCGAGAGAGCTGACCTCATTCTGGGAACACTAGGAATGGCGGCGAGAGAAACACGCCGTGACCAGTTGGGAACTTGTGTAATGTAAGTAGAGACTCTTATTAACAGTTCGCAGTTATTTGTAGATTCTAGAGTGTGCAACAACCACAAGAAATAAACACCGATTAGCGGTATTATGTGCACACTATTGCTAGACAGTTGGTGGGATGGTCATGCCCAGAACACTGGAAGGCTAGATGCTGGTGGGGTATGATGGCGACCACGGTAAGGGCTGTGATGTAATAAAGTGTACATGTACTCTGAGGACGCGTTATGGACTTGTGTTGTGTGCACGAAAGATTCGTACAGAGAGCAAGCTAGCCTGTTGTGATATTTCTAGAATCTTCAAAACCCTAGACACAAAACCAAGATGTCGGACATGATGTGGTGAGTTCCGGCTCTTGGCACTTAGGGTCTTACGTCCGTTTGAGTAAACCCAGATACGATCAAGGGAGAATGTTTCGTCAGTGCAGTATTCAATAGTAAACAGGACGAAAGAAACGAAGAATACAGTGAACTGCAAGTAATAAAGAAATAGAAAGTGAACACCTGGTGTGAGAGACAAAGGGTGACATTGTTGAAGTTTACCAAGATAGCGACCATCGACAACCGCAAAGGAAGCTCACGTCTCAGCCTAACGTCAAGTTAGATGAATTGTGTATCAATCACGACTGTGTGCAGTAGCAAAGAACATATCAAAGAACTTTAATTTAAGATTTCAACTATTCAGTCAATTAAACAGATTATGGCACTCAGCCACTTAAATCATCAAACTAGAGCCGTGTTCATGTGCTTCAAGCACTATATTGCTCTATTGAACTAATCTCAGTGTTAGATTAAAGAATATTTTGCAGATCCAGTTTTCCAGTACCATGAGTAGTAAGGTATGCACCATCAACACCACGTTTTGAGGATCACCATTTTTGAAGACCAAACTTCTACTGATTCCTGTTAATCCCTAAATGCAGTGAAGCGAATTCAGACCATCTGTTGAAGAATCCTAAAGTGGAGCCAAGCGTCTTGAAAAAGCCACCAAGGACACTGGAGCTGAATGTATACAGGTTACGCTATTTTCACTTGATTTGTTTATGTGTCCTGCTTAGTATTCTAGAGTCAACAGGCACCCTTCCATCAATATGTTTACTCACCGTCATCATTAGTGGGAGGTTGGAGGGCTACTTTTGTGGTTATTGCATCATCACACAAAAGTACGTTCCGTTCGGTTGGCATTCGAAATTGACTTAGAATTTAAGTAAATTGTCGACTGCTAGCGAGAACTTTGTCTTGTTTTGTAACCTAGTCTATTATTTGTTGTTCTTTAACGTCATTAATGTCTCTAGTATTTGTGACTATTTTGTCCACAGGTGTTATGTCATATAGCTAAAACTTCTGATAGGTGTTATTGTTGTCCAGTTTTGTTATCATTTTTGTTCAACATTATTGTTACACCAAGGTCATCACAGTCGGCTTCGCCAGAGCAAGATCAGCAGCGACACTTACTCATATATATTCTTGCTATTGAGATTATGTACTATTGTTAGTACAGATACTATTATCTGAGGACACTGATACTGATAGTGTCTACAATTATTGTGCATTGTTTCCAGCTACAGGTTATTGACACATATTTAGTAGACAGGTACACAACCACAACATGTCTACATTAGCAGATTTTGTAGCACTTGGTGAAAAATGTGGTTATAAAGGCCCAGAACATATGGCATGGCCAAAGCAGGAACTCTCAGAATTTTGAAATAAGATAAGAGAGGATAGAACTGCAGCTAAGGAAATTAGAGAAGCACAAGATAAAGCAGCTAAAGAGATTAGACAGGCACAGGAAAGTCAAAACGATAAAGAGATAGCATTAGAAAGACAAAAGTTGATCTTGAAGGAAAAAGACTACAGTTTGAAATAGATAAGTGGAATTTTGAGAAAGAGAAAATAGCATTACCAGTAATTCAAACAAAGAACATGAAACCGGTAAAATGTTATCTTTGTCATAGTTTTGGACATGAAGTCAAGAATTGTAGACTAAAACAAATGATGAAAGAGGCTAAAATAACAAATGTCAAACCTAGTAAAAATGAAGAACATGACCAAAACACAAACAGATTGTCTATATCTACCAACCAAAATAATAGACAACAGATTGATATACCTGTAAGTAGTCAGAGAGTACCTACACAACAAACAAATACGAACATGTGCAACGGAACTCTAAAGGTCCATAAAGTTTGAGTCAACGGCATACCAACCATGTGCATAAGAAACACTGGAACATCAATGGTGGGGGTAAACCACAGTTTTGTTAGAAGGGAAGACTACACAGGTAATACAGTAAATTGTCGAACATTCGGTGGAACACTTGAAAAGTATGACACAGCATGAATCGAAATCGACAGCCCATACTATACTGGCAGAATAGAAGCAGCAATGCTACCAAACCCGTACGCTGGACTAATGCTAGGTAACATACCTGGAATAAAAGAGTGTACCCAAGAAGAAATCCAAGCATGGGAATTAAAAGACAATGTAGCAAATAGCCAAAAAAGAACAATGGATAAGAAAGATAAAGCAGATAATAAAGTAGTCATTTTACAGAATAACCAGAGTGACACTAAACAGATAGCAAACATGCAGAACTATAACATAGCAAAACAGCAAAGAGGCGATGAAACGTTACAAACATATTTTAGCAAGTAAACCAACCATCTAAGAAAGCAGAAAGGGGTAGATGGAAATTTAAAGTAGAAGACAATATCCTCATGAGAATATACAAGAAATATCCAACGTGTATTTCACAAATAGTGCTACCAGTGCATCACAGCAGCGATGCACTCCACGTCGCGCACCACATGTCAGTTACAGACCATAGGGGAATAGTCAAAACTAGACAGACATTATTATCTCTACACTATTGGCCAGGTTTTGAGAAAGACATCAGTAACTATGTCCGATCATGTAAACGGTGCCAATATATACATGTACCAATCCCAGCCACTCAAATAGAGAAAGACAACAAACATGTAGTACAGACACTTGCGATAAACACTGTCAAGATAACAAGAAGTCAGAAACTCACCTCATAGAAAAATGTACTCATAAACAGATAGAGAAACCACTGACACATAAACAGCCAACAATCACACCAACACCATCTACTCAAATTATTACATGGAAAGCACTATCATTTAGACCAAATTTAACTGAGAGAGATAAAACCAAGCTAGCTTGTCTCATTAAATATTACAAAGCAAAAATTCCATCATTTACTGAAAGTACATAAAAAATTAAACAATTGTTAACACCATATTTGGATGATCAAACTAAAATTAAAATTACTAGATATGCAAACTATAATCTAAGTCAACCCACACGTTATGCTGAAAATCAATGGGAAAGATGGGGTGACACATCTGCAGACGAGGATTGCCGTCATATAAAATATAGATAACATCATATATTTCACAATGAAACTGTTGCCTTATGATATGTAGATAGAAGATATAGATATTTTAGAATAGATATAGTTTACTATAGATGTAATTTTTTTTTAACAGAATGAATGCTTAGTTATGATAGTAGTGGTTGAATGAACATACGGTGATAAAAACATCAAATGTCAGAATAATAACATTAACTACAGCTCTCATATAGAGGACCTAAAGTGATATGACATACTGTCCAAGTGATGCCATCATGATAGGATATTATGATCAGATGTCAAATGTAATTAAAGTGATACTTCTACTTCATTTTGAAGTTCATATGTATGAAATGTCATGCAAACTTGTAAACCATTGATGTAAATAGCAGAGAAAAACATTGCAAATGTACATCACATCACCTGTAAATCACCTCATAGCCAGGGTGCTTGCTGAATCAACTTAATTGCACTCTGAATTGCTAATCAAAACATTGGCATGTCAATGGAAACAGCTTAAAATTAGTTACTACTATCAAGTATATGAATACTTGTTGTATATACATATGTACATAGATAAGTACATCCTAGTGTGTTGTTATTCTTAGACAGGGCTAGGATATCCGAAGCTGAATGGAGAGTAAGAATGCAGCTGCAGATAGAAGTCCTACACCACTTTGAGCACCATGCAAGTCCAGATACCACCAGACTAGTGACAAGCCACTGTTGAATGAATACACGGTTGATCTACAGCCCACATGTATTCACCAAAGATTCTAGGGTCAACACAGGAATTTAGAACTAGAACTTGTATCATTTTCATCATCATCAAAAATTTTTGGGAAACTATTATTTCCTTTGATGGTGTTATTATCATTTAATCATTTCATCCATCATTATTATGATAATTAATGTATAGTTACATACACGGTTACAGATGTCCAAAGATTTGAAGTTATGTAGTTCTACTTGAAGTTAGGATTTTATAATAAGATCCACTACATATAGTACGAGAGACATATAAATGAGTCTCCTACTTGTCTCTACAGCTCAATAACTATATGTTGGAAACAGAAAAACTACAAGTCCAATAATACGACACAGGTAGTTACATTTGAAACATAATGTGCAAACTGAGGCAAATAGTAAAGCAGGGAATGACCATAAGTCCAAAGAACTTATGAATCAAAAACAAGTGGAAATAGAAATTTGAGAGACACCAAATAAGTGCATTGTAAATTTGAGAGAAACCAAACAATTACAAATTTGCAGAAATGTTCTACACCATAATATTTCAAATGAGAACAAACATGTTGTATATAGATGTTGGATTATTTTACTGCTTCAATGTACAGGGATGATAGATTGTTGAACATGCATATGTAAGATGTAATATATTTTCATTCATTATGATAGAATATGTATACATGACATGGAGATAGTATTAGTATGTATGAGGTTTATAGAACTCTTATGCATTGTATGGATATGATGATACAGTGAGGTAAATAATTCTCATTGGCAAAGGCATAATTGAAAATGACAAAGGTATTGAGAAGTGGTATAGAGCAAGAAGAAAACCAGCATCGCCATAACATCCATGGGCAAAGATAGCTACCAGATAAAGAGAGACCAGCTAAACATACCCCAAAATAGAAATACCGATTAAAAGTACTGAAGGGAGACACTACAAGCATTAAAGCAGCACCAAGGTCAAACATAACTCATTAACGTCAAAGTCAAAGCAAGAGCAATCCATTGATACAAGAAGGGACAATGAAAGACATAGTCCGTAATCACACACATATACCTTACTCAGAGTCTGGGGCTTGGATTGAGTAGGATGAACATGTATAGTATGTGATTGAGGAGCTGCTAGGGATGTTTGTTGAAACATTGGATCTTACGACAGACTAGATCACATAACCTCTGAACTTGAAAAGGAGGCTGTGACTACACGGAAGTCTAGGTGTAGACGGGTTACCGTGTCCGCATAATATATTATTTTTGTTGTTGTTTCTGTGATGTTGTTTATTGATGAAAACTTGTCACGAGTCTAAATGAGTCATGCAAGAGATCAGCTCATATGTAATGACAATAGACGTATAGATATGTGTGAATATTGAGAGAGACCAAAGCGTGCGACCATAGAGTCCACTAAACAAACGGTAGTGTGTACTTATCCAACTCATGTCAAGAAGTATAAGACTGAGTAAAGGTAGTAAAAATGTTTACAACATTTAAAAAAAGGGGGGGGGGGGGCATAATACCATGAGATAGATTACGCGAAACACAGCAAATGTGTCAATTGTAGAAACTAAAGAGATGTTGACACACAGTTGACACACAGTTAGAAAAAGCAAGCGAACGCCGCTAACATTAGTGGGTGGAGTCATGTGGTCACGTGACGCGCCCAGGTTAAAGCGGAAAAAGGTTGCGCTCAAGTTAGACTGAGCTGGGACGTGAGCCACGATAGTCACGATTGTGAGAAAGTTCTGTGCTTGAAAGCGTTTACGCTGGTCACAGTTATTGAAGTCGCAGACAACAATGAAGAAGTGTTCGTGGTTCAGACAACTATGAGGGAAGAAGCAAGCAGTACACTGAAGTCACAGACTGCCAATGGCCCAGTAAATGTTGATCGGCTGGGGCGAGAGAGCTGACCTCATTCTGTGAACACTGTGAATGGCGGCGAGAGAAACACGCCGTGACACGTTGGGCACTTGTGTAATGTAAGTAGAGACTCTTATTAACAGTTCGCAGTTATTTGTAGATTCTAGAGTGTGCAACAACCACAAGAAATAAACACCGAATAGCGGTATTATGTACACACTATTGCTAGGCAGTTGGTGGGATGGTCATGCCCAGAACACTGGAAGGCTAGATGCTGGTGGGGTATGATGGCGACCACGGTAAGGGCTATGATGTAATAAAGTGTACATGTACTCTGAGGACGCGTTATGGACTTGTGTTGTGTGCACGAAAGATTCGTACAGAGAGCAAGCTAGCCTGTTGTGATATTTCTAGAATCTTCTAACCCCTAGACACAAAACCAAGATGTCGGACATGATGTGGTGAGTTCCGGCGCTTGGCACCTTGTATATTACGGTTAATGCTTTAGTACTGACTCCCTACATGTTTACAGTTAACTTGTGGAAGAAAGCGTCTTTCTTGAATGCTGACCGCCTAAAGATTGAATGGTAACTTGTAGAATGATTTGCCGTCCTTTAGTACTGACTGCCTATTTGGTTACCGTTATCATATAGAATATAGTGCCGTCCTTTAGTACCGACTGCCTCTATGTTTAATGCTATCTTTTATAATATAGTGCCTTCCATTAGTACCGAATGCCTCCATGATTCCGGCTATCTTATATAATATAGTGCCGTCCTTTAGTACCGAATGCCTCCATGATTCCGGCTATCTTATATAATATAGTGCCGTCCTTTAGTACCGAATGCCTCCATGATTCCGGCTATCTTATATAATATACTGCCGTCCTTTAGTACCGAATGCCTCCATGATTCCGGCTATCTTATATAATATAGTGCCGTCCTTTAGTACCGACTGCCTCCAAGTTTAAGGCTATCTGTTATAATATAGTGCCGTCCTTTAGTACCGACTGCCTCTATGTTTAATGCTATCTTTTATAATATAGTGCCTTCCTTTAGTACCTGTCATGATTTCACTGTGTATCCACCAGATAATGACAATACCGACGGTCATATTCATGGCCTGTGTGC